>OU015490.1:69078775-69333775 GCA_907164885.2 Dolomedes plantarius
TGTTGATTAAATTGGTTTTGACTTTCTTCCATAAGAAAATTTCTTATAAGGGCATCCTCGGGATTTTTCATTCTGGTTCCTATGAGTAATTCAAACGGTGAGTACTTAGTACTACGTGACGTACTGCAGTTTAACACTCTTTGCAATGAGTCAACATGTTTAAACCACTTCGCGGGATCATTTAAGGACATCTTTGTTAATAACGGGATAAGGGTTCTATGCATTCTTTCCACTTGACCATTTGCTCTTGGTACTCCCGCAGTTATTTGTACATGATGTATATTCTCATTAGTGCAGTATTCTTCGAATTCGTTGGATCTGAAAGCTCCTCCTCGATCACTGATTATGGTCGAAGGATTCCCGAAGGTTTTCTGCTGTAGCTTTAGTCTTTCGATGGCTTCTTGCGCTGTGGTACTTTTAGTTGGATAAAGCCATGTGAATTTTGTAAATGCATATACGACCGTGAAAATGTGATTGTAATTCTTATTGGTTGTTGGCAGTGGTCCAATGAAATCCACATGATATGTTGATAATGGCGAATCTTCCTGAGGAATAGGATGTAACAGTCCTTCTCCTTTCCCAGTCTTCTTATTTACCACTATGCATTCAACACAGTTTCTTATCACATTCTCAACACACTTTCTCATGTTTGGGAAATAAAAATTGCGTTTCACCAAGTCTTCAGTTTTTACAGCAGCAAAATGTCCAAACGAATGTGCATGCTTCACAACGTCCACTTGCATCATTTCAGGTACTACCAGTAACTCTTCCTCATTATCAATCTTATACAAGACATTGTTATTCAAGATAAATTCGGAGGTTTTGCCTGCCTGTAACAGTTCCTTGATGGTTTTGATATATTCGTCACTGTCTTGAGCATTAACAATTTTGTAAGTCAATTCATCACTATTCACAAGCATAACGGGGAATCTGCTCAATGCATCAACGTGTTGCATTTGTTTTTCAGGGCGATGTACTACTTCATATTGGAACTCTTGCATGAATAATGACCATCTGGCAACTTTTGGTGTAAGTTCCTTTTTATCTAGGGTTTTTGCAAATGCCGCACAATCAGTGAAAATTTTGAATTTGGTTCCCAATAAATAATTTCGAAATCTTTTTAAAGCCCGGATAATCGCAAGCACTTCAAGTTCATAGCTACACAATTTTTCTTCCTGGATGGAGGTTTTTTGCTCATATACTGAATTGGATAATAGCGCCCATCATCACTCTGCTGGAAAAGTATTGCCCCTAACCCAAGTTTACTTGCGTCCGTGTGTAATTCCAATTTCTGCCCTTCTCTGTAAAGGTGTAACAGGGGTTCATTAGACAGCGCGTCCTTAAGATTTTGAAAGGCTATTTTCTGTTCAAAGCCAAATTCGAAAGGTTTTGAGGCTCGTAATAAATCACTAAGTGGTCTTGCTATAATGGCATATGAAGGTATGTACTTTCTAAAATATCCTGTCAACCCCAGGAAACTCTGTATTTCTTTGGCATTTTTGGGTTCAGCAAAACAACGGACTGCTGCAGTTTTCTCTAACGACAGTCGAATAGAACCATTTTCAATGATGTGGCCTAAAAAATTGATTTTCCTCTGCAAAAATCGGCACTTCTTAAGGTTCAGCTCAAGACCATACTTGGAAGCTGTTTCTAACACACGACTTAATTTTTTATGCGCTTCTTTTTCATTGATAGCTGGGATTATGATATCGTCTAAATAAATAACTAAAGTCCCGTCTCTCAATAGGTCTCTAAACACGTAATTGATGTATCTTTGAAAGTAATTGCTGCTAATAGACAAACCAAACGGTACTCTTAGGAATTCATACTGGCCTGACTCTGTTACAAACGCAGTGTATTTTCTACTTGCTTCATCCACTTCTACATGGAAGAAAGCATTTTTCAAATCGAGAGTCGTGAACACCCTTCCACTTTCTAACTTATCCAACACTTCCTCAATAACAGGTAGCGGATATCTGTCTCTAACTATTCGCTTATTCAGAGCTCTATAGTCAATGCACAAATGCATCGTATCATCCTTCTTTCTGCACACCACAACAGGCGAAGCAAAATCAGAGCAACTCTCCCTAATTATCCCTTGCTCTAACCAATCATTTATTTGTTTTTCGACTTCTCTCTTTTCAGGAAGCGACAACCTGAGTGATCTTTGACAAATTGGCCTTTCATCGGTCAGAATTATTTTCATTTTCAAAGCAGTAGTTTCTGTTTGGTTTGGCTCATAATTTTGAACAAGCGCATGAATTTCGTTTCTCAATTTACAGTCAGTAATGTGTGACAGGTCAAAAGGACAATCATCATACGATTCGGATACTCTCACTAAGAACGAAGCTGATGAATCGTTGTTTACATTCGCGCTCTCTAAATGTTTTCCTGTTTCCAAGCATGTACCGCTCGTCGGCGCCACCGCCTCCTCTGGTTTCAATAACATGTCGTAAATTTTCGCTGGCAAAATAACTTCAGCAACAATTTCAGAGCTCGCAGCCAAGACATCTCGTGCTTTCCCCACCTCGCGTAGCGAAATGCGAAACTTGTAAACCTTCTCCAGCAGGCGCTCACCGAACACACTTGTCAAAACAATCTGAGAATGAATTGGCTTTGCAGCCGAAACAAAATTCTTGTTTACGATTATCGAACTCGCACCACTGTCTACTGTGGCGACTAAAGGTTTTCCGTCTATAAACACGTCGACATACTGGAGCTCACTGAATAAATAGTCATTTTGAGTTGGGATAGAAGTTGAAACGTGATTGATTCCGTATTTTTGGTCACTCTTGTTTTCTGCATTCGACAATTTCTTTGTACAGTTTCTAGCAAAATGCGGCCCCCCACAAAAATAACAAGATATAGGTTCTCTACTAGAAAATTTTTGATTTTGTCTCTGAAACTGCCTCGGGGAATGGTTTCCGTATTCAAATTTTGTACGATCTTTGTTAGCGTCACTTTCATTCCTAGAACGAACACTCGAATAGTTCCGCGTTTCATGCAAAGTTTTATTTTTAGAACCAAAAAAAAACATCACAAGTCTTTCCAAGCTGTTCAGGCGTCAGCCACGAGTTGGCCTGCGTGATTTTAATGTGAGAAGCTGTTTCTTCATCTAGTGTGTCTAAAAATTTATCGCTCACCATTAGGTCAAAAAGTTGTTTAAAATCAGAAACATTACGGATTTTGAGATAATATTGGAACATTGCACTTAAGCGTGTTGCAAACTGAACATGCGTCTCATTCACCTGCCTTCTAGCTCTTCTAAAATTAAGTAGACACTCTTGAGCCGTGGGTTGGAATTCTTTCATGATTAAAGATTTAACTAACTCATAGTCATTCATTTCATCATCTTTAACGTATAGTAAAATGCTATGGGCCTTCTCTCCGAGAATATTTATAAGAATTCCGGATTTCAATTTCTCTGGGACATCCTTAACTTTAAACGCTCGTTCCAATGATTGGAAAAGAAGGCTAAAATTTTCCGCTTTTGTCGGCAACTGTATTGTTAGCTTTTTTTACACTTTTAATCAAATTTTCAAGATCACAAACCTCAGGATTTGATACATCTTGAGCTGCTTCTGCTTTCGATTTGCAAAGTTCTACCTCTCGTTCTATACGTTGGAGCTTTAATTTTTCTAATTTTAATTTTGAGTTTGTTAGCTGCAGTTCAAGCTCAGCTTTTGGCTGCCGATCCTCAATTATTCTGTTAAGGAGATTCATTACAAATTCTGGGTCATCTTGGAATGCTTTAGATTTCTCAAGTTTGTTTTTTAACTCTATAATCGTTTCTTTTGCAATGCACTATGTCCTCTTTGCGCGTATTCTTGTTATAATTAATAGTACTAGACATTGTTTATAAATCTTTTTCTCAGCAATAGAGTTATAAAAAGAAGATATCCTACCTTTTCTCGCAGGACTCTTGCATCAGTAGTTAACTTCACAGTGTATCCCAAAATGTAACACAATAAATCCAAAAAGTATATCACTATAAATCCACGGATTGTTCTTTCATATCACAGTCACTTATATAAATTAACCACAGTCACTAATTGTCCTCAAAGTCCTCAAAGTCCATCCGGGGCGATCCCCCAAGTTTATAGGATGGCAAGATGTCTAGGGGAATGATAATGCAAATTTTTGCACAAACAAATACTATTTATTATTCTTGGGACATGACAATTACACGGGACATTTACTAGACAGTTATAGGGACATTAAGAAATAAAATAACCGCTCTCTTCACCATTCAACACAGATCAATTCGATGCGTGGGCAGTCTCGCGGAGATGACCTAACTCGTCACTCCCTTGCGATCGCTCTCCTGTTTTTCTCTTCACGCACGTTTTACCTTGCCGCGCAAACCTCAGCGACATCTATTAGCCATTCTGCACAACGTAGCTATTCCGCAATCTTCTGGTACGGTCTGCCTCATTCCTATAGCGCTCGTCTATCCTGACTAGCGGTGTCCTCACTGCTGCAACAGCCTAGGATCTAAAATACACGAACTAAAAAAACAAAAACACATAGATTAGTACACAGTTTACAAACATTTAATTCTGGCCAAAACATTCATAAGTCAACATTTGGTCCAGGGCTTCATTTGGTCCGCTGATGAAGATGTAACATTTGGTCCTTCATGATCTCCAATTTTGGCGACATCGTAGCGATCATGGTATTTAACTTTAGTAACACGGTAGGGTCCAAAATATTTCGGTCGGAGTTTCAGCTTGCTTCCAAACTGAGTTCTCATAATTGCCACCAGTTCTCCTTGCTTGTACTGATAAGCTTCCTTGCGTTTTCTATTGTAAGTCTTACGATTCTCCTCTTGAATTTTTAAAATATTCTGCTTAGCGTCTTTCCTAATGCTATCACGATGTTGATTAAATTGGTTTTGACTTTCTTCCATAAGAAAATTTCTTATAAGGGCATCCTCGGGATTTTTCATTCTGGTTCCTATGAGTAATTCAAACGGTGAGTACTTAGTACTACGTGACGTACTGCAGTTTAACACTCTTTGCAATGAGTCAACATGTTTAAACCACTTCGCGGGATCATTTAAGGACATCTTTGTTAATAACGGGATAAGGGTTCTATGCATTCTTTCCACTTGACCATTTGCTCTTGGTACTCCCGCAGTTATTTGTACATGATGTATATTCTCATTAGTGCAGTATTCTTCGAATTCGTTGGATCTGAAAGCTCCTCCTCGATCACTGATTATGGTCGAAGGATTCCCGAAGGTTTTCTGCTGTAGCTTTAGTCTTTCGATGGCTTCTTGCGCTGTGGTACTTTTAGTTGGATAAAGCCATGTGAATTTTGTAAATGCATATACGACCGTGAAAATGTGATTGTAATTCTTATTGGTTGTTGGCAGTGGTCCAATGAAATCCACATGATATGTTGATAATGGCGAATCTTCCTGAGGAATAGGATGTAACAGTCCTTCTCCTTTCCCAGTCTTCTTATTTACCACTATGCATTCAACACAGTTTCTTATCACATTCTCAACACACTTTCTCATGTTTGGGAAATAAAAATTGCGTTTCACCAAGTCTTCAGTTTTTACAGCAGCAAAATGTCCAAACGAATGTGCATGCTTCACAACGTCCACTTGCATCATTTCAGGTACTACCAGTAACTCTTCCTCATTATCAATCTTATACAAGACATTGTTATTCAAGATAAATTCGGAGGTTTTGCCTGCCTGTAACAGTTCCTTGATGGTTTTGATATATTCGTCACTGTCTTGAGCATTAACAATTTTGTAAGTCAATTCATCACTATTCACAAGCATAACGGGGAATCTGCTCAATGCATCAACGTGTTGCATTTGTTTTTCAGGGCGATGTACTACTTCATATTGGAACTCTTGCATGAATAATGACCATCTGGCAACTTTTGGTGTAAGTTCCTTTTTATCTAGGGTTTTTGCAAATGCCGCACAATCAGTGAAAATTTTGAATTTGGTTCCCAATAAATAATTTCGAAATCTTTTTAAAGCCCGGATAATCGCAAGCACTTCAAGTTCATAGCTACACAATTTTTCTTCCTGGATGGAGGTTTTTTGCTCATATACTGAATTGGATAATAGCGCCCATCATCACTCTGCTGGAAAAGTATTGCCCCTAACCCAAGTTTACTTGCGTCCGTGTGTAATTCCAATTTCTGCCCTTCTCTGTAAAGGTGTAACAGGGGTTCATTAGACAGCGCGTCCTTAAGATTTTGAAAGGCTATTTTCTGTTCAAAGCCAAATTCGAAAGGTTTTGAGGCTCGTAATAAATCACTAAGTGGTCTTGCTATAATGGCATATGAAGGTATGTACTTTCTAAAATATCCTGTCAACCCCAGGAAACTCTGTATTTCTTTGGCATTTTTGGGTTCAGCAAAACAACGGACTGCTGCAGTTTTCTCTAACGACAGTCGAATAGAACCATTTTCAATGATGTGGCCTAAAAAATTGATTTTCCTCTGCAAAAATCGGCACTTCTTAAGGTTCAGCTCAAGACCATACTTGGAAGCTGTTTCTAACACACGACTTAATTTTTTATGCGCTTCTTTTTCATTGATAGCTGGGATTATGATATCGTCTAAATAAATAACTAAAGTCCCGTCTCTCAATAGGTCTCTAAACACGTAATTGATGTATCTTTGAAAGTAATTGCTGCTAATAGACAAACCAAACGGTACTCTTAGGAATTCATACTGGCCTGACTCTGTTACAAACGCAGTGTATTTTCTACTTGCTTCATCCACTTCTACATGGAAGAAAGCATTTTTCAAATCGAGAGTCGTGAACACCCTTCCACTTTCTAACTTATCCAACACTTCCTCAATAACAGGTAGCGGATATCTGTCTCTAACTATTCGCTTATTCAGAGCTCTATAGTCAATGCACAAATGCATCGTATCATCCTTCTTTCTGCACACCACAACAGGCGAAGCAAAATCAGAGCAACTCTCCCTAATTATCCCTTGCTCTAACCAATCATTTATTTGTTTTTCGACTTCTCTCTTTTCAGGAAGCGACAACCTGAGTGATCTTTGACAAATTGGCCTTTCATCGGTCAGAATTATTTTCATTTTCAAAGCAGTAGTTTCTGTTTGGTTTGGCTCATAATTTTGAACAAGCGCATGAATTTCGTTTCTCAATTTACAGTCAGTAATGTGTGACAGGTCAAAAGGACAATCATCATACGATTCGGATACTCTCACTAAGAACGAAGCTGATGAATCGTTGTTTACATTCGCGCTCTCTAAATGTTTTCCTGTTTCCAAGCATGTACCGCTCGTCGGCGCCACCGCCTCCTCTGGTTTCAATAACATGTCGTAAATTTTCGCTGGCAAAATAACTTCAGCAACAATTTCAGAGCTCGCAGCCAAGACATCTCGTGCTTTCCCCACCTCGCGTAGCGAAATGCGAAACTTGTAAACCTTCTCCAGCAGGCGCTCACCGAACACACTTGTCAAAACAATCTGAGAATGAATTGGCTTTGCAGCCGAAACAAAATTCTTGTTTACGATTATCGAACTCGCACCACTGTCTACTGTGGCGACTAAAGGTTTTCCGTCTATAAACACGTCGACATACTGGAGCTCACTGAATAAATAGTCATTTTGAGTTGGGATAGAAGTTGAAACGTGATTGATTCCGTATTTTTGGTCACTCTTGTTTTCTGCATTCGACAATTTCTTTGTACAGTTTCTAGCAAAATGCGGCCCCCCACAAAAATAACAAGATATAGGTTCTCTACTAGAAAATTTTTGATTTTGTCTCTGAAACTGCCTCGGGGAATGGTTTCCGTATTCAAATTTTGTACGATCTTTGTTAGCGTCACTTTCATTCCTAGAACGAACACTCGAATAGTTCCGCGTTTCATGCAAAGTTTTATTTTTAGAACCAAAAAAAAACATCACAAGTCTTTCCAAGCTGTTCAGGCGTCAGCCACGAGTTGGCCTGCGTGATTTTAATGTGAGAAGCTGTTTCTTCATCTAGTGTGTCTAAAAATTTATCGCTCACCATTAGGTCAAAAAGTTGTTTAAAATCAGAAACATTACGGATTTTGAGATAATATTGGAACATTGCACTTAAGCGTGTTGCAAACTGAACATGCGTCTCATTCACCTGCCTTCTAGCTCTTCTAAAATTAAGTAGACACTCTTGAGCCGTGGGTTGGAATTCTTTCATGATTAAAGATTTAACTAACTCATAGTCATTCATTTCATCATCTTTAACGTATAGTAAAATGCTATGGGCCTTCTCTCCGAGAATATTTATAAGAATTCCGGATTTCAATTTCTCTGGGACATCCTTAACTTTAAACGCTCGTTCCAATGATTGGAAAAGAAGGCTAAAATTTTCCGCTTTTGTCGGCAACTGTATTGTTAGCTTTTTTTACACTTTTAATCAAATTTTCAAGATCACAAACCTCAGGATTTGATACATCTTGAGCTGCTTCTGCTTTCGATTTGCAAAGTTCTACCTCTCGTTCTATACGTTGGAGCTTTAATTTTTCTAATTTTAATTTTGAGTTTGTTAGCTGCAGTTCAAGCTCAGCTTTTGGCTGCCGATCCTCAATTATTCTGTTAAGGAGATTCATTACAAATTCTGGGTCATCTTGGAATGCTTTAGATTTCTCAAGTTTGTTTTTTAACTCTATAATCGTTTCTTTTGCAATGCACTATGTCCTCTTTGCGCGTATTCTTGTTATAATTAATAGTACTAGACATTGTTTATAAATCTTTTTCTCAGCAATAGAGTTATAAAAAGAAGATATCCTACCTTTTCTCGCAGGACTCTTGCATCAGTAGTTAACTTCACAGTGTATCCCAAAATGTAACACAATAAATCCAAAAAGTATATCACTATAAATCCACGGATTGTTCTTTCATATCACAGTCACTTATATAAATTAACCACAGTCACTAATTGTCCTCAAAGTCCTCAAAGTCCATCCGGGGCGATCCCCCAAGTTTATAGGATGGCAAGATGTCTAGGGGAATGATAATGCAAATTTTTGCACAAACAAATACTATTTATTATTCTTGGGACATGACAATTACACGGGACATTTACTAGACAGTTATAGGGACATTAAGAAATAAAATAACCGCTCTCTTCACCATTCAACACAGATCAATTCGATGCGTGGGCAGTCTCGCGGAGATGACCTAACTCGTCACTCCCTTGCGATCGCTCTCCTGTTTTTCTCTTCACGCACGTTTTACCTTGCCGCGCAAACCTCAGCGACATCTAGTAGCCATTCTGCACAACGTAGCTATTCCGCAATCTTCTGGTACGGTCTGCCTCATTCCTATATATATATACTCCTATATATAGTTAATCTTATTTTTTTGGCGGCCGTACACTAAAAAGGAAATTCTAAAAGAGCCTACAACATGTACCTGCTTCAGGGTGAAATGACTTCGTGTGTACGGTCTACCCACTATGTCACCCCTCTTTCCTACCTTATGCAAGTAGGAAATGACGACACTCTGAAACCTAGTGCCCTGCTTTGAATAGGAAAATCTGCTACTCAGAGTTATTACACCCCGAAACAGGCAAATCCGCTACCCAGAGTCATTACACCCCGAAACACGCAGATCCGCTACCCAGAAATGTTACTCCCTGAAACAGGGGACTCGAATCCAAGAATGTATTAATTATACAATAACTATAGTATTTTCAAATGCAAAACTTTTTTACAGTTCTTTACACATAAACAGATAATTTTCAGCTTTGTTCATTTACATTATTATTTATATAAATTAAAAATTTTAAATATTTTTACTATATTTTAGCACCATAGTATAAACAATTTTCAACATGAATTTTTAAATCAAATTGTAAGTAAATACATTTTAGGAATTCATAGACTTCTATTATTCCTTTTAAAAGTGCCAGTGTTTATTCTTGCATTCTTGGGAGAGACATTTCTAGTCCAAAAAATTCGAGATTATTGTATGTCCAAGAATGCATACATTCCCACTGCAGTGGGAAAGAATGAAAAAAACATTTTAACAGATAATATCATTTGAATTATGTGTTCATTCATTAAGAAAATATTAAATTTTGAATAATCAGGCATTAATTTGTGGATTATTTACATGTACATTTCGATTAAATATTGTGTGATTTCTTACGATTGTCTGAAACATTTATGTATTAAATCATGCGATTAAGAAGTATCTTGACATGCTAGAATGAAAATTTTACTGATTTTTTTAAAACTTTTATTTCTTCCTTATTTTTTTCTTTTTGAGAATATAACTTCGACCTAGGATCGCGTCAAATTCCATTCGCTAGACTGATAATCTGAAGAGTATTTTCTCTGTCTTCATATGAATCACAATAGGCGATTCATATAAAAACAAAATCACACACACATACACATATATATATATATACATATATATGAAATAAATTAAATTTTTTTTATTGTTTAACACGCCTTTTCCAAATTCCTCATCCTAACGCAATAGAACACAGTCCCTTTTTCTTTATTTCTACCTAAATCCAAACCGAAGTAATTTATTAGTTTTTCCCCTAAGGCACGTGTGGTCAAAGCTTATATAACAGTTATATAACGCGAATGGGGTGGAACATTCGAAAACCATCATCCGATATGACGCGCTAGGGTCATGTGTTCGCTTCTGGACAATTAAAAAGTCAGTGCGCCTCTACCTGGCATATTTTGGCGCCCTTTCTGAAGTTTTTGTGTTCGAACCAGCAAACCATCAAGATGTGAGATTTTCGAGCTCCCAAATTGCGGGACGGGGGCCCAGCTCCCCGTGTACTGCGCGATATATCCGTTCCATACTGGAAGTTCAGTGTTTGAGTCACGGAGTATATTTCCTTATCTAAATACTGTGTAATAAAAGACGCATACCAGCTACGTGGAGTTTTTGTTTGTTCTGCCTGGACTTCCTATGCCACTATGACTACAAGAGGTCCCTGGGACGCTGCAATTTCTCGTAACTAATGAGTCAACGGCCAAGTTATTTGCCCGGCAACCATACAACCATACTATTATTATTATTATTACATATATATATATATATATATATATATATATATATATATATATATATATATATATATATATATATATATATATATATATATATATATATATATATTACATATTTACTCAGCCATTGTTTATAAATTTACATTTAAGAAGCACAGCTTTAATTTTAAAATATTTAATTAATCAGTAAATACTTTGAATATATTACAAACGCTTAAATATATTTTTAATATAACTTATTAATGTAATTCTGAGTGTCCAAATAGTTATTTCATTCCAACAAAAAGTGTTGTAATAAACAATGAAAGTACACATGATATATTTTAAAACTAAGAATTAGAATGGAAAAAGAGAAAGTTGAACTTTTATGTAGACTTGAAATATTTAAAAAAAATATACATATTGGTCATAAAATATAAAACTCAAGTAAAATTAAAACACAATCACATAATCAAAAACTTTATTAATTTTTAAAAAAAATTGCATCTATACATTTATTTTAAATATTCAATTGTCCTCAAAAGACCGGTTTCTGTTGGGGTCTTGTGGAGTTTGACTGTTCGAAATTTATCTCGCAGAATTATTGCAGACATAAATAAATATGATGGCATTACCTCAGGATTTAAGCCTCAGGACAGAATTCTACATCGAAAATCCAGTATGAGGCAATAAGTTTTACTAAGGCCCTTAAACCCTGCTGTGTGAATAGTGGTATCTTATCCACAAAACAGAGGTTCGGTTTTAAAGTACTTGAAATTCCAATTATTCTTGGAGGATCAGATGGTTCGGGGGCAATTGTAATTTAATTGCCCCCGACTTGCTCAATTGTAATTTAATTGCATTAAAAAAATATCGAATGAAATTATCTCCACTGGGGACGATGCATGCCAAGTAGGACAGCCTTTCGCGTCCTTTGCGCATGCGCTTGGCGTAATATATGCATCTTGGCGATATGTTGAATGAATGGTTTTTTTCTGGACCCGCTGAGAAGACACTCTGTGTTCGACGGCGTTAGAGAAAGGTCGCTTGTTACGAGGTATGGTGCTCGGAGTCTTGGTAGTGTGGACTGGTAGGCTTAAAGGTCATTTTGAACTTTGGTAATAATTATGTTTGCAATCAAAATCTTTTATTTTTATAATAAATCAATTTTTTATAATAAAGCCCTTAAACCCTGCTCTGTGAATAGTGGTATCATATCCACTAAACAGGTAAGGCTGAGGTTCGGTTTTAAAGTACTTGAAATTCCAATTATTCTTGGAGGATCAGATGGTTCGGGGGCAATTGTTATAAAGCCATGCGCTTTATAACTTGCTCAATTGTAATTTAATTGCAATAAAAAAATATCGAATATAATTATCTCCACTGGGGACGATGCATGCCAAGCAGGACAGCATTTCGCGTCCTTTGCTCATGCGCATGGCGTAATATATGCATCTTGACGACATGTTGAATGAATGGTTTTTTTCTAGACTCGCTGAGTCTCTGTTCGACAGCGTTAAAGAAAGGTCTCTTGTTATGAGGTATGGTGCTGGGATTTTTGGTAGTGTGGACTGGTAGGCTTAAAGGTCATTTTGAACTTTGATAATAATTATGTTTGCAATCAAAATCTTTTATTTTTATAATAAATCAATTTCATCCTGCAACCATCTTGTCCTATTTATTCCTGTCAGTAATGTGAGTCCGAATTTTCTTTATTATTTATTCCGAGTGATAAATTATTTCCTAGTGCATCCGAGCTACGTGGGTTAACTCAGAACTTCATGGTGTGAGTTTCTTTTGTAGACCGAAATTAAGTCTGGTTTATATCTTTATCGCTCCCCAGTGAGAATTGAATCTGGTGCATTATTAATTTTCCTAGTAATATTAACTTATCAATCACAACACTTTTGAATTAGTTTCCACGGTGATCACAACACGACAGCAATTTCCTTTATTGCCCCGTTTTCCTAGTAAAAGAATAGAAAGAAATATAGAATTATGATTTTCAGTGATTATATAGGACCATCAGGACAAATGGTGTAACTATGTTACATAGGCCACGCCTTCCAACGTAGGCTTGCATAGTGAATTGACCATAGAAAGATGAGAGAGATAGGTGGATTTTGGATCCGGGGGAGTGGCTTGAGAATAGGACGTTTAAGTTGATAGAAAAAACAAAGCTCGAGGAGAGCAGTGCTGAAATAAGTGAGAAAATACTTAATAAGTTAAAAATTTAATAAATAAGAGCTCACTGCTTATCGAAGTAAGCAGTAAGAATACAAAAATAAATAGAAAAATAAAAGTTAAAATTAATTAAGAACAGAGAACGGCTCTAGGCCGTTTTCTGTTAGCAGGGTCGGCAAAGTCATAGTTGGCAAGATTTAATAGGAGATCATTGTCTATAGAATTATGGAAATTAATAGTTAAGTTTTTGAGAAAATTTGGAATAGTAAGGGTGATTATATAGGTTGTATTTACTAATTTAAAAAATAGTGTCTGTTCATCCTTTTTCTGGTAAGTAAATTTTGAAAATAAATCATTACTATATATTTCACAAAGCAGCATAATTAAATATTAAATGAAAAATTCCTTATAAAGTTCAAACACCTTATTAGTGGTACCTTCAGTTTTCTTACCAGATGGTAATATTAGTAGGAGAATTGATAATGCATGCACTGTCTTCATATCTAGATAGATAAAAAAGAAGAGAATTTTTGTAGAAATTATGGTCATAAAGTTGCATTTAATATCAGTGTATGGTATCCTCATTTAATTTCTCTAAAAAGTTAAATATCCCATCTGCAGGATAAATGGATGAATTTCATTTGCAAGGAAGAAAATCTTAACAGTTAAATAATTTGCATTTTAGAAAAAATGTAAGAGATATTTTAATGCCAATGAAATCAAGAGAATTCATAAAAAATGAATTATGTAGAATAATTTAAGCTTTTCTCTTTGTAACATACACACACACACACATGCAAAGTTATATATTAATAATTTACTCATTGATCAGTACATATCTGTAACTACTTACCAAAACAACAATGAAACTATATATATAGGGTGGTCAAGGAGTGTGTGTGTGTGTGTGTGTGTGTGTGTGTGCGTGCGCGCGCTCCCGCTGTCCCTCTACAATAAATTAATATGGTCATGGTATACACGGGACTAAAATGTTCCCTTCTCACGCTTGATTGACACGTTATGAAATAAGTCTTAGTAACATAAATCATGGCTTTATTACAAGCGTAATACTATAATGTAATACTATAGAAATGACAATAAAATAGTATTTCTAAAAATAACGCTTAATTTGTATACCTTTAATTACATATTTTCAATTCAACGTAGAAAAAATGATTCTTTATATTTCTCAGGAGCGCGTTAATTCTATTATTTGTTTATCAAGGGAACTAAAAAAACATCTGTCTCGAAATCGAATGAAGAAATCTCGTAGAAAATGCTAATAAATAATAAATCTTCAATTTTTAAATATCGATTTAAAATTTTTATTCATATATATATATGCATATATATCCCTGCGATCGCAGAGAATTGCGTGTACGACGGAGGAGTGTTGAACAGAACATTCCAGATTCGTAAAAAACAGAAAAAAAAATCCCCTCTCAAAGTAAAGGAAGGCATATACAAAATGCGCTAGTGTGTGATAAATTACCCTTGAAAATATCTGATTTATAGCTGCAGCAAAATGAAAGATGTTTTGAGAATACATTTCACGTGGGAAAGAAATTACTGAATAATTTTTCGCTGTCCTGAGTTAGTTTCAATATCAATTACGCTTTTATTCTTATAGATACGCGTTCATTTCGAGTTTTGACGGCGTAATGTATTTATACATAATACCCGCGTGGTTCACGAGTAATGCACGAAGTATTCTATTACCATAGGTTGTTTTTTTCTGCTTTATTAACTAGAATTGACCTGCTTTAATGTATGGAATATTATCTATGTTGCTTATGACTAGCACGAAAAATAGTCTTTTGGTTTTTAACATGCTAATAATATATTTTTTTTTTATGGGTGGAGTCAAAAGTCAATGTAAAAATGTTTTGTTATTTCTTTGGAGACAGGAATACAATTAATTACTTCTCACTGACTCACGCGATCCAAATAAAATTACTGTAAGCTTATCTAAAAATATAGGGATTCAGTAAAAGGAAAATGTGCAGAAATAAATAGTAAATTGCATACCATAAATAAAATTCATCAAGTCAAGGAAAAGTAAAAAATAACTATCTCTAAAATTGCGAAAGTGTATTAGGCTTACATGTAAATATACAATATAGTCGTGACTACAGTTATGTAAAAAGAGTCACGAGGTGCATGAAGAATTAATAGTCAAAAGTGACACAGATTCGTGTATACTGTGAAAAACAGTGTCCGGGCTAAAGGTATCCAAAAGTCATGACTTAGTTTTACGAAACTAAGTATTAGAACTTTAAAAAATATTTAAATAGAAAGAACACCTCACCAAGTTTTAATATCAATCATAGATTTCTATCATAGTATCATAGATTTCGATGTGTGCATCTTTTGTAGCACGACTAACGTCTAAATGGTAATCCGGTTCTCTCGTACCATATCAGGCGTTATTAGACTTTTTTGATTGGGGATACATTAAATCTGTTGTGAATAAACAAAAAAATTGAAACTGTGGATGAGTTGAAGAAGCGTATCATTCAAGCAATTCGTGTAATAACTCCTGATATGCTACGAAACACCTGGAGAGAACTGGATTTCCATTTAGACGTTTTTCTTGCTACAAAAGGTGAACACATCGAAATCTATGATACTATGAGAGTAGCATAATGTAGAAGTAAGCCAACATTGCTCCCTATGTGGGTATCACCTCATTTAGAACGAGCATTCCCATGAGGCGACATTTAAGAGGATCGTACCCTCCTCCGACCCCGAAAAACCCAATGAAGGACGTTTCCAACACATGATTAACGTGCCCATACCCGGCGTAGGCCCAAAGGCCTTCAGTGATGATTGTCTGGGCCCAAACTGAGCACCTTCTTTACAGGATCCCGACACGCTAACCACTAGGGTACCTGGCTTGGTATTCGTAATTAGAGCATAATATCTAGCTATTTGAGTCACTCACTATTCGTAGATTACACAGAATTCAAACAATATCGGTATTGGATTAAAGTGAATTATTTAATTTGAGTTAAATTTTATCTACAATTTATTCCTTATTCATTTAATGGTGGTTCGTGACATGAATTACTCTTCATTACTTTACCAAGCAACTCTTCTCTGAGCACAACAAAGACTGTTTTTAATGATATTTTTTGTTTGATTAGACATCTTATACGAATAATCGACCACTTTCCTCTCTTTAGCCCCGTTACTTAGCAAATATCATTTAACTATTCATAGATTACACAGAATTCAAACGAAAATGATATTGGACTATATTGAAGATTTTATTTGAGTTAAATTTTATGTACCATTTAATACTTATTCATTTAATGGTAATTTGAGATTTGGAATTACTCTTCATTACTTTACCAAGTGACTTTTCTCTGAGCATAACAAAGACTGTTTTTGATGATATTTTTTGTTGATTAGCTATCTTATACGAATAATCGACCACTTTCCTCTCTTAGGTCACGTTATCTAGCAAATACCATTTTCGCGAAATTTCGGTGAGTTTTTCCATAAATATAGCTTTTTTGTGTTTAGGGGAAACCCTTGTACCTAGGGCCACCATGCTTTATTTAAATAGTTATTATTTTACAGCATTTTTACTCATTGGAGTGAGTGACAACATTGTTTCAAATCATAACAGCCATTTTTAATGAAAGCAAGAAGAAGCTATAGTTAAATAGATAAAACAGTCTTGATTTGACGATCAAAACTAAATTTTTTTCACTTCAATTTGAAGTCTTATTTTGTGAAATTAAGTGCAAACTTATGTTTTAATGTATAGCAGATATTTTTTGTAATCATTAAAGAAAAAAAATTATATAAAAACAAAGTTTGGTTTCTGCAGGTAATTGGCTATGGAAGCCATTTTGCCAACAACAACAACATCTTGTACCTAGGGCCAAAATCTTGTCTTGTACCTAGGGCCATGGCCTCTGGTAGTAAAGAGGTAGACGAAAACTTGGCAAGTGTAGAATTATCACTGATACCCCCGAGAAAAATGAAAATCAAGCACAATTATTGAAAAAAGTAATTGATAAAAAAAAGTTACAAAATCTATGTTTGAAACAGAAAATTTATGTGGGATCATTAAGTAGACAATGGAGAAAAAACATACATTAGAAAGTGATGAAATAATAAACATTTCTTCCTTTAATACATTGCCTACAATTAACATTTCTTCCTTACGAAGATTTTAGAAGTTGGGCATGAAAGAAATAATAGCTACAAATTGTTTTTTTATTGTAAACAACAATTTCAGTGTTTGGAAATAACTGGCCCTAGGTACAATAGTGTTATTGTACCTAGTTTTTTTTTCTACACTTGATGTGATTTTTATTTAAAGAGAATAATGCACGTAATGTATACAAACTATTTTTATTATTGTAAGTTAGTTATAAGTAAAGATACTGCCATTTGAAAATAGCCGGCCCTAAGTACAAGGGTTTCCCCTAAATTTCAGCCGACAGGTGACAGCATTGAAATTTGAATTTCTAGTCTAACCATAATGATGAATATGCTACAAAACGTTACTCAGAAATTCGGTAAGTATGGGTAGAAGAACTAGGATGGTATGCTGAACTACGTTTCTTTTAACACGAATCAAATAAAAAATTTATAATCGTTAGGGACTTTTTCATGTCAGCCTGGATGAACTACGCTCCATAATTTCCCCCGCCTTTTGTTTAAGTTACGCCACTTTTTTTTAGCCACATGTAGCGGAATTTTGGATTAGGATCAGACGCCAGTGGTATCACCGGAGGGAAACATAACAAAATTTAACTATGTATGTTTAGACTTAAGTGTTGCATTATACGTGCATGGAAAATAAAAACTGTTCATTTCTCTTTAATTAACCCTCTTGACATTCGGTCCCAGTGACTCTGGGGGTCGAGTCTCTCTGCTGGCATGGATGTTTGTAACCTCTAAGAATCGGCTTTAATTTGTAGATATCAGACTAACAAGCCTTTGGCTGAGAAATGTAATCCTAGTACTTCTCAAAGAACTCATATCCGCTTACTTAACCTACTTATTGTCTATTGTATCTAAGTTCCAAAAACCCTTAATCTAACACAAATAAAATTTTCTTACCTGTTCTTTCCGTTTGGCGATTGCTATGTTCTTGATATTCTATAGTATGCTAAAGAGAATCTTACGTGATTCGGAAATAACAAGTGCTTCTATAAAAGAGGAGTCTAAAGTAAGTCTACGAATATTATATAAAAGAACAATATTTACATAGTATGTACATTGTAAGAACTGTGAAAACACAACTCAACTCGACTCTAGTTTTAGAAAAACGAAGAAGGAATAATGCGGCCATGTTGGCTGATGTGAGGAGCTGCCTATGACTACTTAGTTGTTTATTCATTATTTTATATGTTTATGTAATGTGCTGCTTAAAAGATCAATTAAAGTTTGGCAGCTAAAAAGAAGACGACCTTTTGTGTGTGTCTGTGTGTCTTTAAATCTCTCTCACCACCTTTACCCACTTGTCCAAAGATGAAGAATTTCTACTTACATCGTTCAATTTATTGAGTAACAGGGCCCTCAAAAGGGTACATTTCTCAGTCATCCAGAAATCTCAACAGTTCCCATTTGCCGTCCAACAGGTGGCGCTGAAAGTGAAGGACAAATGCAACATTGTGCGTTCGAAAACGTGGACATCATTTTAACAAACCATGAGTTGGAGACGTATTTTTGCAGATTATATTATCAACTTGAAAAGCGTGTCTTACAGATAATTCCATTCTTGCGATGAAAAATGTCTTAGGTGGTACAACTTCAACGTTCTTGAATACTGAACTAGAGAATGGAATAATTAGTCAGGTACCCTTTTTTCCAGCTGACAGAAAGTGACAGAAATCAGTCCCATACACGTAGAGGGTTGATACACCCAGTATTATTTTTTTTCATTTTTGAGGCAAGTTCTGGTAGTGTTTAGTTATTATATTAACTTGCGTTTAATATTGGCAAAAAAAAATATGACTTTTGTAATTAACATTACAATATTTTGAGATGGAAACTAATTTTCTTTAATATTGTACACGAAATAAAATTTCCTGTTGGCCTTTTTAAAATCTGCTTCTAAGAGTTAAAGTTGTATACACCTTCTTATAACACTCTATATTATAAACTGACGATGTACATTTAACATTAGATTTTTGAATGGAATTAGATCCATCGTTATGTCCAATTCTAGTGAGAGGTACTATTTAATTACATAGATTGAAAACATTATTTAGAATCGAATTTTTCCAAAAGCAAATACCATTTGATATAAAATGACCTTCATTGATTTTACCCTGTCTAAAATTATATATATATATATATATATATATATATATATATATATATATATATATTTGTGTGTGTGTGTAAATATAACATTTCCCAATCTTCGTCTGAAGTCGCTGTTATATGGCAAACACTTTTTATTCCTTTAAATTTTATTTTATTCAGAACAGGAAAATTTTATCGTTCCTTGAATGCTAATATTAAATGTTTAATATATAAAAAAATTAAATTTTTGTATTCATAAAATTTTATTAAATTTTGTTTCATGTCAGCATATCAAATGCTTTATTTTGATTTGCTTTATAAACACGCTTTAGTTTGTGTTTTATTTGATGCATAAATATTAATTTAAGATTTCTATTTCCATAAACTGTTTGCTAAAAAAGTGACTGTCTGATATTTTGTCTGGAAGATTTTTTCCATAGATTTTTATGAAATCCTGACAAAAATATTTGATGCTCTGAATACTGAGGTAATCATTCGAGAAATAAGATATTCCAAAACTTCTTAACATTTTTTCAAAAAATAACTTACAGAATATTTATTCAAAATTTCAAATAATATTTATCCATTTTATAGTCTTTTTCAAACACAAGAATGTTTTTTTAATTAACTATTCCTAAACTATTTACTGGTAAAACAGAGCTGTACGTTGCCCCTCTCTCTTTTACATTTTTGATTGTTACCAATAAAGAAGGTCACTTTGAATGTCGTATAACAGAATGTTATATCTATTAATAATTTCAGTTTCTGAAATAGCAAACCACCAACTTGTTTCTAAAAGTGAATTCATATATTTGCATGCAATATTTTATAAAACCTCTGTCTGTTTTACAATTTGTGATTATTACCAATAAAGAAGGTCATTTTGAATATCATATAAGAGAAGGTTATATCTATTAATAATTTCGGTTTCTGAAATAGCAAACCACCAACTTGTTTCTAAAAGTGAATCCATATATTTGCATGCAATATTTTATAAAACCTCTGTCTCTTTTACAATTTGTTATTGTTACCAATAAAGAAGGTCATTTTGAATGTCATGTAAGAGAAGGTTATATCTATTAACAATTTCAATTTCTGTAAATAGCAAATCACCAACTTGTTTCTAAAAGTGAATTGATATATTTGCATGTAATATTTTATAAAACCTCTGTCTCATTTACAATTTTTGATTGTTACCAATAAAGAAGGTCATTTTTAGAGTCATATAAGAGAAGGTTATATCTATTAATAATTTCGGTTTCTGAAATAGCAAACCACCAACCTGTTTCTAAAAGTGAATTCATATATTTGCATGCAATATTTTATGAAACCTCTGTCTCTTTTACAATTTGTGATTGTTACCAATAAAGAAGATCGATGTCAAAAACGAACTTTTACCTACTCCTGAACATTTCTAGCTCTCCGATGATACGACTAAGAAAAATCTGAGTTTGAAGGCGTTGGCCTAGGCAACACAGTTAATTTAGTTGTCCTATGGTCCTATTATTAATTTCGGCTTCTGAATTCGCAAACTACCAACTTGCTTCTAAAGTGAATTTATATATTTGCTATCTTTCATAAAGCCATAGAATTAGAAGCTATTGATAGACAATACTGGTTTTCGATGAAACTCTCAATGAAATAAATTTAGTTCTCAGATTTTTGAAATAACAAAACTATTTCCTTGGATTAAAACATACCACAGAGCTTTACGATGTTTAGAGGGAAGAACACAAGCTTTTATGCCTTTATTGTATATGAGAGCACTGCTTTACACCTGTCCAGTGATCCTATTTGTGTAAACAGTTTAATATTTTATGTCCTGTTTGTACCCTGCTTTACATCTCTATTTGGGGTCGGTGGTGCCAACAGTCGGTAGTCTGTGCCAGTGGTGTGCAAACTGTGGGTCGCGACTCATAGAGGGGTCGTGTACAAAATGGGAGGCATCATGAAAAAATGGGTGGGGTCGTAAAAAATGGGAGGGGTTATGAAAAAATGGGAGGGGTCGCGGTTAGTCTAACGTAAATTTATATGATACTGAATTATTGAATTAAAAATCATGTTTTAAACTTTCTTTAATTATATATTTTTCACATTTATATGTTAAAAATATATGATGTTATTAAATAAGGTGCAGGGACCGATTTAGAAAATTCTTCACTATAGGCACATCTAGGGATGGGGGCCCCCAAACACTGATTTATTTTGTCAGTAAATTAGCAAGTCACTTTCTATATATATTTTACGTACATGCTCTTGTTAACATATTAAATGATTAAAAGAACTAGGATTTGAAACATTTCTGTATTTTATTTGCACCTAATCTGTAACATTGTTTATTCACCAGTAAAAGTCAATGAACTTTTTTTTTAAAAATCTAAAGCTGTAGAACATGTAATTAAATTTACTTTAATACAATATTTTGATTCCTTTCAGTAATAATGAGATTATGAAAAATGTAATTTATTCATTTGTTGTCATTGCTAAGTGCGATGCGTAATGTTTTAATTTAATATCTTAAATTATAAAGTACGTTTAAACTGTACATTTAATTCATAAAAATATTGAATATATTAATTTAATAAACACATTTCCTGTACATTTTTACGCGAATTCCTTTTTAATAATTTATACTTGCATTCCTACATTAATTATATATTTTAGCCTTAAAAATCTTATTATATATTTCCTTTTTATGATAATAAATCACAACTTTACCATTGATCTCGTAGAAATTATTTAATTACAAACAGTTACTAAGATGGTATTAATTAAGAAGTCTAATTTATATTCTATAACGGTAACGATGAATTAAACACTGAAGCAAAAAAAAAAATAACATCCCGTCTCCACTATTTAATTAGAATTTAATGTAATAAAATAAAGCGATTCAACTGCTGATTATTTTTCTGTTGAAAAAAAATGCAAATATTGAATGTTTTTTTGTCTGTTTGCATTCCTTCAGCTGGTTTAGAATGTAGCTGTTTTTTGTTTTTTTTTGCTAATTTCAACAGGAAGATTGTAGTATGAATTCTTTCCTTTTAACAAAACATTGTTTTCAATATATATATGTAGAGAGAGGGGGGGAAGAGACAACAAAAGCAGGAAATAATAAATAAATTCGATTAGGTTACATTGAACAAAAGTTACAGAATTTCCTAATAAAAAATTGGAGGAAAAACTGTTTAATATACTTCAATACTGAGATTGATGTACCAGAATAATGTATCAGAATCAGCCTACGAACGAAAACTGACAAGTACAAAAATTTGGAAAGGGATTTGTGCGTGATGCGCCTAATCGATTTCTAAAAATTAACTGCGACTTTCATCCTCAAACTGATTCATCAGAAATAAAGTTCAGAAAATATAGTTTTACATGTGAGAAAAATTACTTTTTTCTAACATCGAAGCATAAATATATTAAACATACCGGTGATGCAGGAATCTTTCTTTCAGGCGTATAAAAATAGTTATTTCCCTTTTTGAACCACCAGGGGTTAGAATTGTTTATCTAGGACTGTTTGATGATGTTTTCTTTAAGTTTCCAACAACGATCTGTCAAACAGCTGTCCCTGTTGCTTAGAAGGTCTTCCACACCCGTGAAATAATCCTATGGGCGATACCAGACAATTTGGCTATTACGCTATTCACCCTGCGCACTTCTTCAAGCTTACCAATTATTCTACTGCTCGTAAAGTTATTTAATATTATCCTACTAGACATATTATATAATCTGTAACACAATTACAATTCACTTTAACTTACTGCAACAACGAGCACACTAACATTGTTTTCCCTAACTTTTCTCATAAAAAATAATTTTATTAAGTTCAACCCTATCACGTGCCGTGCAACGTAACTATATAGAAATTTACATATGCGTCGTCTTTCCACGTATGAGGTATCCTTATGTAAATCCCTCTAGCTTTTACATTTCATCTTTTTGGTTTTAACCACTGGAATACTGTTGGTCCTTAAGTTTTTCACACCAATGTTTGTATATATATATATATATATATATATATATATATATATATATATATATATATATATATATATATATATATATATATATATATATATATATATACACTCTGTCACAAAAAATATATGCACCCAGAAGGAAACGAGCTACTATCCCAATACTTAAAATGTATGTAGTGTATGAGGAGATAAGCAAATGATTACAAATTTAGAAGAACAGACCGTTTTATTAAGAAGATATGGCATGCAAAAGGTTACAAATCAATAAGTAGTAAATCCACCTCTGGCAGCTATACAAGCCGAAACACAGCATGGCATCGAATCAATGAGGTCACCTATGACCTCCTGCGAAAGATCATTCCATAATATTTGCAACTGGGCAGTTAATTCACCAGTATTCCGGGACGGCTGAAGTTGCCTTCCAAGCACGTCCCAGACGTGCTCTATTGGCGAGAGGTCTGGTGACCTGGAAGGCCATGGGAGTACGTCATATCCTCGAAGACATTGTTGGAAGTCTCGAAGTATGTGGACGAGCGTTGTCTTGCTGATAAATGGTACCTGGGTGACTTGATAGCATAGGCAGTACAACTGGCGTTAAAATCTCTTCCACGTAACTGCATGCCGTCAAAGTGCATTGAAGGAAGACTAGAGGTGATCGTGTGTCCCAACAAATCGCTCCCCACAATGTCACACCTTGTGCAATTGCCGTATGCCTCTAGACAACAAATGCCGGATCTGACCGGTGGCCTCGCCACCTCCACACGCGTATACGCTGGTCATCAGCATCGAGACTGAATTGGGATTCATCGCTGAAGATCACACGCCTCCAGTCGTCACGCTCCAGCTTACCCGAGGTCGGCAAAAATATAATCGACACTGCCTATGATGTGGGGTCAGTGGTAGGCGTCTTAATGGACGTCGGTTCCTTATACCTTCCGAAATGGTTACCCGAATGGTTTCCCTTGATACCAACGGATGTCTGAAAGGTGGTAAATGGCGTCGAACCGATTCTAGCGACGTCGTTGGTGTGGACGTGGCCGCTCTTATGATTGCACGATCCTCGCGTGCATTTGCTTTCCTGGGACGCAATGACCCTCAGCGACGGTAGATTATCCCTTCCGTGATGCATTGTTGCCAACACCGAGCAATTACCATATCGATCCGAACGAGGTGCCGGCCGATACGCCTGTTCGACCAACCTGCTTCTCTAAGGCCTACTATACACCCCCTCTCAAAGTCCAACAATTGTTCGTACTGTCACCGGTTACGTCGCAGAGGCATCTCTAGTCACAATACCGTCCATTCAAGTCGATAGATTTGTTTGAATAACCCTATGGCACGAGCAATCATGCGTTTAAACTCTCCCAGCTGCGAATAGATAGCTGCCATAGATAGTCGGGAAGTTAGTTAAAAATCGGTTGCAATATGTGTACCGGACAAACAAACAAACACACACACACACACACAAACAAACAAACAAACAAGAAAGCGAGTTAATAAAAACATGGTAATGAGTTAGAATTGTAAATACTTTTTTTGGTAGTGTATGTTCCGCTTATGCATATGATGTTTTTGCTAAGTACATAACATTTTCTTCTTTCTTTTTTTCTTAAATTCAAATATAAAAGAAAATTATCAACTCTTAACTTTTCAGCAATATACTATTGATTTACATTTAATATATAAATATACAAAACTGTATCGTTAGTATTATCTGTTAGATAACGAAAATTATATTAATATCCATTGAAAACTATTTTTGTATCTATGTTTTTCTCGCATTGCTAACGGCGGGAAAATGACCGACACGCGATTACTAACGTTCTAAAAATAAACGCAACTACACTAGGTTCAAATACAGAATATGTATATATATATATATATGTGTGACAATAACGACCCACCATTATATATCTAATGCGTATTTAAAACTATCCTTGTTCCTTCTCAATAAAGTAGAGTCTCTTTCTTCTAATTGCGACCTATGAATTAACGAACTAACCATCCATATTACACCTTAGTGCACGCGGGTAAAAGATATTTGTAAACATGAATCAGCACCACGTGTTGTTTTCGCCACGGTGCACTTTTCGGAACATCATGCGACCCTTATGTAATCAAGTCAGATGTCCAATTCAAGCCAATTAAAAGATTTCCCCGCGATCAGTACCCCTACACTTTATAACCTTCTGCAAAAGTTTTCGACCTGCTTCTTACTGTCTGTCTATGTCTTGTCCTGGTGTCGTCCTAGCTATGCTTCCTCACCTCTCTTATTAACCTTGTTCTGTTTTCGCGCTGCTCCGCTGCTGTCCGATATAACGATGTAAAATCTGCCTTCTGAATGCGCCCCGGCAGAACAAAGCTTATCCAACGAAAAATCAAATAATCCGATCCGAATGTAAGAAACCATGGACTAGTGCGTAAATAAATAAGTAAATAATCGCCAAGTTGGCGGCAGCCCCAACTTCTTCGGATTAACCGAAAATAATACCTGTCGGCACTAGAATTTTAAAAAAAAGTATCTATACCGAAATTTTGTACTCCTCCCAGTTAATCCCCGAAACGATTTCAATAAATTAATTAAAACAATCTACATTTGCCACTAGACATGATTTCTGAAACATGTTTATCGCTAGGTAGAATTTAAAACATGCCTTACGATTGTACGTAGGCAACGTTGCTTTTACATGCCTCCACGTACTTTCAGTTGTATTCGTGTGAATAGATTTCTGAGTGTTACATTGCTTCCCCCAAATAACTTTCATACAAACAAACGTAAAACCATCAGTAAAAGAACTTTTAACTTTAATCCTCATCTCCGACTCATATTTTTTGCAATTCGCGCTCTTTAACAACACACTACTACCAAAACAAAGAGCGCCAGATTTGGCGAGAAATCTCTTGGCGGGGGGGAGGAGATATCATACTTGTACCATGTTATGCAGTAAATCTTATAAATGGACAAGATAGCAGAAACTTCGCCAAATTTATCACCCTCGTCAAAAGGGGTACCCACTTCTTTACAAGGACCCTTTTTATAACGATTTTAACATCTTAATGCAAATGAACTTCTCTATAATAACCATCGTCTTTTAAGTGCAGTTTTGGCGAATTTTTAAAACCTCCCCAAACCGCGCCGAGGAGTACCCACTTCTTTACTTTAAACGACCGCGAAGTTCCTCTATGAGGTCAAAGAAGGTGCTAGAGGGTACGATCCTACCAGATGTCGCTCCTACGGGGTGCTCAGTAAAAATTGGGATGGAACTTCGCTACATCGGACTCCGACCCTTGTAGTGTCTTATAAACAGGAGCTTCACCCCTCAGCTCGCTAACCTATATGGACCCGGTCTGGAATACTTCCGGCCAGGGGCGTATTAGGAACAACAACAACACAGTTTCTAAAATTTATTTCAGGTAACAATTCATTGTTGAAAAATAACGCATCTACCACAGTTTGCATTGTCAAATAATCCATGACATAACTGCAAAAAAGTATTGTTGATTCGTTTACGATTAAGTCATTGTTGTGTAACAATACTTCGGAAAAACTTTTCGACGCCATCTTCAGTCTGATATTGACCCTCTCAAAGTGCTGTTCGCTATGCAGAGCTTTGGGCGTGTTTTCGCTGTTGGCGGTGTTATTGCCAGCGGTTATGTCTTTTACAAACTTGCAAAGGAATGGTGGAACCTAAGAGTAAGCGAAAATGTCGATTTAATACTTTTTTATTAAATCAAAAATTTAAATTGAAATGCAAAGGCACTTCAGGGTGCCCTTTACCTTACTATAAGATGTTATACACAGTTATTAGTAGAAACCATTTAATTTTTGTATTTACTATATAAAAATCAGATAATATACACAATCTAAAATGTAATTATTATTTTTGTCTAACTAACAAGACTACAAATATTCGTTTTACTATACCCCTTCTCTCACAGTATGGTAATTTCTTGTCTTCTACTTTCAACTTGTAAAGGGTTTCTGGCAGATTATTACATCTTTCATTTGGTGTTCAAAGGTGTTTGACGCGCTTGAAAATCAACCAGGAGATGGGGTAATTGATGAGAAATGATTTTTTCAACTACAATGAAGTAACAGAAAAAGGTATCAGAGCTTAGAGCGGACGTTTGCAAGGTGTGGGTAGCGACCCACCGATGGTTGGTGAGAGGATTTTAGGTGGGTCAAGAAAAAATCCCAGCCATGAAAGTTTTTTTTACATTTTCCCGAAGGGGTTCGTTCATCGAGTCAACAATCCCGATATCGTATATACATATATATATATATATATATATATATATATATATATATATATATATATATATATATATATATACATACATATATATATATATATATATATATATATATATATATATATATATATATATATATATATATATATATATATATATATATATATATATATATATATATATATATATATATATATATATATATATATATACAATTTACAGGGGGCTTCAAAATAACTAATTTCTAACGTTAAAAGCCATGATTATTCATAGTCAATCAGATTACACGCATCTACGAATGCATAAGGTATAGGAGTTATTAATTGAGTTGAATGGCCTTGGGGAAAATCAAGAAAGGAGAATCGAAAGCATCATTGCGTGGGGAGTTGTTTATGGAGTTTAGACTGGGTTTCGCGCAAAAATTAATTGCAGACTAAGCAAAGATTCTTCTAGATTGTTCGGCAGACGTCCTAATGAGCATGCGCGATAAGGTTAGACGCCTTGAGCAACAATAGATTTCGGCAGACCGATGGGATTAAGTTGTTGATAGCAGACGTGCGCTAGCCAGGTCTACGGGTTTTGTAAAATGACGAGCGCTTCGAGGTGCGCTTCTTTGGAACAGTAGTAGGGAATAGCTGAAGAAATAAATTTGGTTTGTGTGTTTGTGTGTGTGTCAGTGTGTGTGTTAGTTAGCTATGCTTTTAATCGAGGTAAAAGGGATTCGAAACCAAATAGTTTTATTGATATCAAACGGAATTTTTAAAATAAGGATTTTTCTATTTCTGATCCGATACATTTCCTTTTACAATAAACATTTTACAATAAACACAAAAGATAAACTATCATGTTCCCTTTTAATAGCTTACCGCTGAAAATGAAATACTTATGTCAAAGTATCCTTGAAGATAACCCGATTTGTTAAAGACTGTTTGCAAGTTTATATACAGAATAAATACCACTTGGACTCCATTAGGTTTGCTGCAGAACAATAAATGAATGGCTAACAACGATGATCTAAGGGTTAGAATTCTTAAGTCAGCTTATATGTTTGTAGCCCTACAGAAAGGCTTTAGGTTTAAGCTTAAGTTTAGGTTTAGGCTTAAGTTTTAGGTTTCCGTAGGTTTAAACCTATAGTTGCAAAAGGTTATAGCAGTGATTCGAAGCAATTAATATAAGAACAAGCATTTTTCTACTACAATATCAGCTAATCTCAACCACGATATCTTAATCTATCGTCTCAACAGTAGATTCAAATTTAAGCTTACACATTTCCAGTCAATCAATATCAATTATTATTCAAACTTTTAACTTTGAATGAGGTAATATTTTTAGTTTTCTTCCGAAACACCGTACAACCAGAATATTTTGTGCAACTTAACGCACTTGCCACTTGATTTTTTTGGCCACATCGCGTAACACACAAGACACCATGATACGTCGCCTAACATATAAAGTTGGCATCTGCAAGGGGAGTCATCGCCTTTGAATCTTCAAAAAATCGAATTTTACTTGTTTGCCTTTTTTTTGAGTATTTGAACATTTCTGAATCATTTGAAACAAACCGCGTTAAAATATTCCTACTAGAGCATTAAAAACTATGACATCAAAGAAGTAGTTCCAATGGAAACATTACCAGTGTGGGAATGAGTTAAGCCTTTATCTCGTAATGATCATTTTCATGCTTGCGCGCACTATATAAAGGAAACTACTGCGGATATTGCTTTCATATTTTCAGGATAGGTGTATAATGATGCTATGAAAAATATTAACCTAATTTTTCCTTTAAAAAATTATTTTACTATGAATTTATAACATTTGACTTGTAATTTTAATGGACTGTTTCAGTTTTTTTTTAAATCTGATTGTCCCGGAGTAAACACTTTTGCGTGTTTTAAAATTTAAATGGGTGTAGAAATATACCAAACGTGTTAACATCCCAAAAATGCAAAAATTATTATTGAAACTTAATTAGCGTTGTTGTAAGTCTGCGCGCAGTGTATCAGTATAGTAGTTTTGAAATTTTCAGAAAATACACTCACTTCTTATTTGATAAATAAAATTATTATTTACTTGTAATAAA
The DNA here is from genome assembly GCA_907164885.2 of Dolomedes plantarius. Taxonomy (NCBI): domain Eukaryota; kingdom Metazoa; phylum Arthropoda; class Arachnida; order Araneae; family Dolomedidae; genus Dolomedes; species Dolomedes plantarius. The sequence continues at coordinate 69,108,562 of OU015490.1, forward strand.
ATTAATTCAAGGAACATAATCTGTAAAATTTAGAGAAGTAATAATGAAAATTTCATATATAATGGACAATAAGAAAAAATATATAGAATTTCGAACAAACAGTAAAAATTATGTCTTTTCAAATTATAGGTGATGACTATCCATAATAAAACATTTTGATTGATATTACTCACCTTTATCACCCATTTCGATGTATTGGCAACATCGCTGGAGAAACAGTTTTTATTCATTTAAAAATTTGGCAAAATAATTTAAATGAATAACTGTGTTGGAGTACAGTAATAAGTTAGTGTTCTATTGCACGAAATTGCACGACTCTAAGTCAACGCACGGGCAAAGGAAAAAATGCAATTTTTTGTTGCCCTCAAATAAGCGGTGTAAAATTAAAAATTAAATTTACTGTCATCCGCATATAAGGTACCTAAGCGATACATTTAATTCCATTTATGTTGCACTTTTGCGTCACGTTTAGTGCATTGAACGCAAAAACAAGAGTTGTTAATACAGGGTAAGTCAAAATACATTCCCCTATTTCATAGGTGTACTACGCAAAATTTTATCAATGTATTCATTCAAAATATGCAGACATGCAGAGGTAATATACAAAAGTGGCGAATAGTAAGTAGTTTTTAATGTTACGGGGTTATGGTTTTGGGTACGGTGGATTGGTCGCGTATCTACAGTAGACAATCCACTCTTATCTATCTTACTACTCGTCATGACGAGTAGTAAGTAATTTTTAATGTTACGGGGTCATGGTTTTGGGTACGGTGGATTGGTCGCGTATCTACAGTAGACAATCCACTCTTATCTATCTTACTACTCGTCATTGATAAAATGACGAGTAGTAAGTAGTTTTTAATGTTACGGGGTTATGGTTTTGGGTACGGTGGATTGGTCGCGTATGTACAGTAGACAATCCACTCTTATCTTGGCCATCACGATCCCCAGATCTCACCCCATGCGATTTTCTGCTGTGGGGGTTTGTGAACGATCGCGTGTATGTGCCTCTAGGTCCAACGCCCATTACTGATTAAAATAAAGCCCTATCACAGCTATTTACTTGTAATAAAATTTAAAGCCCTATCACTAGCATCAATACAGACATGCTGCACAAAGTTTGGCAAGAATTTCATTTCAGAGTTGATATATGCCGTATAACAAAAGGAGCACATAACGAACATTTGTGAGGAGTACAATCAAAACTTTTGTATATTACCTCTGTATATATGTATATTTTGAAGGGATACATTGATTACATTTTGCGTAGTAAACCTATGAAATTGGGCATTCATTTTGACTTACCCTGTATTGACCAAATATCTAGTTTTAAAAAAAAATGCTTCTATTTAAGTCCAACATTTAGTTTAAGATTATTCTTATGATAATTTTTTGTAAACAAAGTCCGTTTGTATTTTTTACCTTGACTCATTCACTTATTTTCTGCCCATAGTAGATATTTTTTATGCGATCTGCCCCAATATGTCTTTTTTTCATGGCGAATGTCAACCTCCATATTTGTCCCTTCGTCTTTTGGGTATGCCAACTGCATGAAAGATGAAGTATCTTTATGTATGTTTTACCTCGTCTCATTCACATATTTCCTGCCCATAGTAGAGGTTTTTTATATGATCTGCATCAGTATAAGTGTCTTTTTCTCCAGTCTAGTGTCGTCATTCATATTTCCCCCTTTTCTCCTTCGTTTCTGAGACACACATACCGTCTACTGAAATCTGAGTAAACAAATGAGTAAAAGAGATAATTTTTCTATGTATATTTGATCATTTAATTAGTCTTTAGTCATCAAATATAAAGTTTGACCTCAAGTTAGTGAATATCAGAATTTTTCCAACGTTCCATACGACCCAGGAAAGATGTGATCAACTGCGTTTTTTACGCCACGCCTTCTAAAGCCTTCCAACGTTTCTAACACTACAAAACATTTTTACAGCTACAAAACATTTTTATTTCTTTGAAAAAATAATATTCGTACTTTTCCATTAGCGGGGCGTCACCCAAAATGTGCGGTCGCTCGTGAAGCACTTCAACTTTTACCGCGGAAAATTTAATTTTTACTGCCGCGTAGATCATTTTATCCTACGCATAAAATGAGATGGATTTCACTCTTTCGCATAATACTGAATTGTAGGCTCCCACGTGGTTTATTGGCAAATATGGCAAGATAATTTATACCACCAAACAAAGCCAATGTTCACTGCGTTTTGTTTTACTGATTATTTCGCCAAAGAGATTCGTGGCGTGAGGTAACACTCATGTCCAGCTCAGGCTACGCAGTTTATACAGTCAGCTGTAAATCTGTATTTATCGCGCTTGCATATGAACTTGCAATACTCCCCTACAATAGTTAGCTTTTCTGAAACACGAGACGAACCAAGAAGGAAAAATTAGCAGGGATTGAAATTCCCAGTCTTGCATTAAAAATTACTTTACCTCAACTTGTTTGTACCTTGTTTGCGACTATATCCGGTCATTTGTTTGTTCCATACTAGGAACTGGAGCTTGTTTCAAGTTGAACGTCGATACGTTTTTCTCCGTAATTTGGTTTGCAGTTACCTCCATTTTTTATCTCGTAATTTTATTCGTAATTGTTATCCCATGCGAAACTTTAATTTCTATTGGTTTCTTCGCTATTATGTTTTATGCATACCTTTATTGTTTAAAAAAATGACGATACCTGATCACCTGTGAATACAGACTTACAGTTGTTTTCTCGTGGATTGTAACTAGAATCACTAGCTTTCAAAATTATTTATCGGAAAGTTTGAACTGACTTTTTTATGTTGCATTCGATATGTGCATTTCAATCTCACTATACTCACTTTGTGCGATCATTACACACACACACACACACACACACACACACATATATATATATATATACACTCATGGACAAAAAAATTAGCGTACCAAGAAATAATTGCGGGATCGTAACGAAACTTGCAATGAAGGTACATGTCGGGGAGATATGCAAATGATTAGAAATGCAGCGTGATTGCGCATTACGTATAGCCGGTAGAGGGAGTTGAACATCGTACTCTGTGGAGAATAAAACAGGTAACCAAAGCTTGTTTGAGTGTGTTGAATCATTTACAAAGGAAGAGCTGAGATAAACATGCCATTACGCCGTGTTCGAAGACAATATAAGCAGTCGTCGCAGATTGAGAGGGGGAGAATCGTCGGGATGATGGAAGCTGGGTGGTCAGCTAGGCGAGTAGCTCGTCAATTAAGCCTCTCTGATTGTGTTGTGAGGAGGTGTTGGGACCAGTGGACCCGAGAGATGTCATGTACACGAAGACCAGGCTCAGGACGCCCTCAACAGACCAGTCGGCTCGAAGACCGCCGCATCGTAAGAAATGCACGCGTACAGCCAACTGCTTCATCGGCCGCCATCCAGGCACAGGTAGCACCTTCACTAGAGGCCTCTGTGTCTTCTCGAACCATACGAAGGCGCCTGGCTGAAGGACAGTTGGTATCGCGGCGCCCATTACGTGTGCTGCCATTGACGTCCACCCATCGACACCTCCGTTTGGAGTTTTGCCGCGCACGAGGAAACTGGACTGCAGCGGAACGGAACCAGGTCGTCTTTAGCGACGAATCCAGATTCAATCTCGGCAGTGATGACAATCGTGTTCGTGTGTGGAGAGCCCGTGGTGAACGCTTCAATCCTTCCTTTGCTGTACAGCGACACATCGCTCCCACAGCAGGTGTGATGGTATGGAGTGCCATTGCCTACAATACACGGTCACCCCTAGTATTGTTCCGTGGCACCATGACAGCCCAACGGTATGTTCATGAAATCCTGCAACCGCATGTGTTGCCACTCATGCAACGGCTCCCAGGAGCCATTTTTCAACAAGACAATGCTCGGCCTCATACGGCAAGGGTGTCACAAGACTGTCTCCGCACTGTTACTACCCTTCCTTGGCCTGCCCGATCCCCAGATTTATCTCCAATCGCGCATATCTGGGATCATTTGGGACGACGAGTTGGGCATCCCACGAGTTTGAACGAACTGGAGGCAAGGTTACAGCAAATATGGAACGAAATGTCTCAATACATCATATAGAACTTGTATGACTCAATGCCCGATCGTATCGCATCGTGCATTCGCGCTAGAGGGGGTCTAACGGAGTATTAACTCCTCCGTTCTTTTGCCTTTTTCTCTGAAATAAATTATCCTTTTTCTTTGATTTTCTTATCATTTACTTATATCAAAGTAGTCATTACGTATGTAAAATTTCGTTTCATTTTGACGACTCCTTCTTGGTGCGCTAATTTTTTTGTCCATGAGTGTATATAGTGTGTGAGTGTGTGTGTGTGTGTGTGTGTGTGTGTGTGTGTTTGTGTGAAAGAAATATCCGGCAACATTATGCATTCCATCGACTTCCATCAGTATCTCTTCAAACGGGAGTCGCGGACTAAATGAATCTCCAGAAAACTTTAGAACTGTCTTTATTGAATTATTAAACGGTCACTTCATTTTCAAAATCATCAGTGGAACGATCCGACAGCGCGGCATGTGCTCCGTTCGACAATTCGAAATACGTCTATCTACTTCGCGCCAAAACACAAAACTTTTATAAGTTCAGTCTGATCACGTGAATAAAATATTTGTTGCGTCAGATTCCGCTGAATACGGAAGTATCTGAGCGGGTTTAAAAAGGTTAATTTGGAAGACTTTTTCATGTTTCTGTGTGATAAAACTCATCTAGCCGGGACCGCGCACAAATTTAGTCTCGGAAAATAGGGCAAGAGTATAAATTGAACTTGGATAATGGGGCCGAATTATTACACACACACACACACACATATATATATATATATATGTGTGTGTGTGTGAGTGCACCAGTTGGAAAATGAAGTTTATTTTTAAATATATTTTTCTCCGTCCTGTAGGAAGTACTTCAGTTTATATTTATTATAGGTGCCCTCATCAAAATTCTATCTGACACTACCTCATGCGAATTTCATATCCTAGTCACAACACATTATTTTTTCCTACAACTCCTCCTTTGCCACCTTTTGTAGTGATTATAGCACTCTTTCTCCGCGAAAGTGAATTTCTCAATAATTAGAATTTGGATTGCTTATATATATTACAACATGCCGTGGAATTCTGAAAATGCTACTACACGTAGCAGCATTTTTCATATGAATTATTTCATAACCCTATATAAAAAAAAATGTTGGAGTTATTTATTTCACGCCTTTCGTTGTTTACGGGAGTATGTTGAAAAGTCTGTATTAATAGGCTTATAAATTTACACAATAAGAAATAAGTTTCACAGGATCAGAACATTTGAACAAGTTATTCTTTTACAATTATCTTTTAGTGAAACAACGATATGTGTCTATAAACAGATGGTAATTTATCAGAAATTTAAATATCCTTTAAAATTCTGTTGCGATTGGTTGTTGGTGCGGTGCTTAGCGTTAAAAAGGAAACTGAGATAAATTACGAAACGTTATATTTACAAAAAATTATTTACAATTTAAGTATTGAGTTTGCGTTAACATAGTAAAAGGTTGCGGTGACAAAATAAGACGCTCCGTATGGAGCGGTGCGAAGTTGCGTCTAGAGACAAAGGAGTCTTCTAGTGAAGTGTTCGAAGGGGGCTCAAGTTCAATGACCGGAGCTGGAGATAAGAGTCAGCGAGTGCCTCCTGCTGGAAGCACAGAGGGGTGTGGGTGGAACATTCTCCCACCCTATCAGGACCTTAGTTCTGATATAAAGGAAGAGGAGAAAGTTTGGTGATTGAACGTTTTACAACGTTGTTTTGAGTTTTAACTGTAGCGACTCGAACCAGATTGTCCTTGCCAGGATGAGATTCTAGGATCCTTCCTAGATGCCAGGAACCTGGAGGAGCATCATCTTTTATGAGTACGATGTCATCTTCTTTAAGATTCGGCTGCGAGGACTGCCACTTCTTCCGCTGTTGTAGGGAGTGCAAATAAGAATGCCTCCACTGCTTCCAGAAACCTCTTCTCATGTTTTGGACGAGCGTCCATCTGCTAGCTAGTGGAGGAGAAGAGAAGGGTTGATCAGGTACAGAAGTGAGCATATCTCCTGTAAGGAAATGGGATGGAGTAAGTGCGGTAATAGAGTCCATATCCGAGTTTTTAATGTATGTAAGAGGTCGTGAATTTAGTAAAGCTTCTATCTGGCTGAGTAGAGTTGATAATTCTTCAAACGTTAGGAGAGTTTCTCCCATCACTCTTTTAAGGTGAAATTTTATTGAGCGCACTCCTGCTTCCCAAATTCCTCCAAAATGAGGAGAACCAGGTGGAGTGAAATGCCACTCGATAGAAGTGTTGTCTAGGTGGTGAGCAATTGATTCATTTTCAGGCAATGAGCGCCACATTTGTTGCATTTCGTTGAGTTTTCGTCGAGAACCCATAAAATTGGTAGCATTATCGCTATGAATGTGGCGAGGGGCACCACGACGAGCACTGAAACGGCGAAGAGCAGCTATAAATGATTCAGCTGTTAAATCACTGACTGCTTCAAGATGCACAGCTTTAGTCGATAAACAAATGAATAAAGCTATATATCCCTTGGTAGTTTTAGAACCTCGACCTTTACTAAACTTTATGGAGATTGGACCGGCATAATCAATGCCGCAGTAGAAAAAAGGTCGTTCCAGAGTTACTCGAGGCTTAGGTAAATTACCCATCAGTTGTGTTTTTGTGGAAGTCTTGAATCTGTGACATTTTAAGCATTTGTTTATACATTTATTAATTAATTTTCTTCCACCAATGATCCAGTATGATTGCCGTATGATGTGCGCTAACAATGTTGGGCCAGCATGTAGATAGGCTACATGCCGTTCTTTGATGAAAAGTTCGCTGAACTTATGTTGATACGACAGAATAACAGGATGTTTCTGATATAATTGTAGTTGAGAGTTCTGTAATCGACCTCCCACCCGTAAGAAACCGTTTTCGTCTACAAATGGGAAAAGGGAGCGTAATTGACTTTTATTTGGTACAGGTTCTTGATTTTTGATGCATTTTATGTCTTTATGAAAATAGCTATTTTGAACAGAACGGATAACTGTTTCTTCGGCTTGTTTGATTTCTGAAAAGGTGAGTGTCGTAGATTGATCTTGGAGATTTTCTGCGGATCTTTTACAATTTTTAATAAACCTTTGGCAGTAAGCTACAATGCGAATTATTTTAGCCGAGGAAGAGAATTTTTCAAAAAACTCATCAACTAAAATATTTGAAGTGTGGGGGTGAAGGCTAAAGATTGGGTCAGCTCTTTGCTCAGTCTTCACTTCATCCTCGATTTCTTTCGAACTTGTTTTATTCTTAGTCCAGTAAGATGCATCTAATTGTAGCCACTGTGGACCATTAAACCATAAAGTGCAATTTGGGAGACATTTAGGATCAATGCCACGTGAAGCAATATCTGCCGGGTTTTCTTTGGAAGGTACATGATTCCAGTGTTTGGTGGGAAGCACTTCCAATATTTGGGAAGTTCTATTGGCCACAAAGGTCTTCCACTTGCGGGGATGAGCGGATAACCAAGAAAGAACAACCTTGGAATCAGTCCATGCAAAAATTGGAAAGGTGTTATCCTTGAATGTATTCAAAACTGATACAAACAACTTTGACAATAAATGAGCTACACAATGTTCTAACTTGGGGATTGATATCTGTTTGATAGGTGCAACCTTTGTTTTAGAGACTAAAAGATTGACCTTAGTAACGCCATTGTGAGTTTGGCGACAGTAGATTGCAGCCGCATAGGATAGCGATGATGCATCTGCAAAGCCATGCAGTTCGACTTCACAATCATCTGCAAAAGTAACACATCTAGGTACTGTGAGTTGGTTGATTTCATTAAATGATTCTTGAAATTTGAACCAATCATCAGCTAGATGCTGCGGAATAGGAGTGTCCCAGTCTCCCTTTGTGAGCCATAATTTCTGATAAAAGATTTTAATTGCAACAGTGCATGGAAACATTAACCCCAATGGATCAAAAATGCTGGCAGATTCTTATAATATTCGCCTTTTTGTTATGGGCGATGTAAGCGCTAATGTAGTTTTATAGACAAAAGTGTCAGTGGATGAATTCCAAAATAATCCTAACACCTTTGAATTGACATTGGAATCGGTTGGTATTTCAAAATTTGCGCTATTGCAAGAATGTTCTTGAAATTCAGCAAGAAATTGGTGGGAATTAGAATTCCATTTTCTTAAATTGAATCCATGTGAGCGTAAAATCGAAGCAATTTCTTTGCAAGTGGATATTGCTTCTTGAACTGTATGAGATCCTGATAACACATCGTCCATGTATATGTCTTCCTGCAAAATTCGAGAAATAGTAGGATTCCCTGAGTATTCGAGAGCGATTTGCTTTAAACAACGGGTGGCCAAAAAAGAGGCTGGTGCTAAACCGTAAGTGACGGTTTTTAATTTGTAAGTGCGTATGTCATCAGTAGAATTGTACCTCCAAGCAATTTGTTGATAATTTTGATCTTCTTCTGATAGTAAAATTTGTCTGTACATTTTCTCTACGTCAGCTGTGAAGACTATTTTCGGAAATCGGAAATTAAGCAAAATCTCAAAAATATCCCGTTGCAATTTAGGGCCGACTCCTAAAACTGAATTTAAAGACATACCGCTTGAAGTCTTGCATGAGCCGTCAAAAACTACTCGTAATTTGGTAGTGGTACTGGTTGGTTTAATTACTGCGTGATGCGGGAGAAAATATTGTTCCTTTTGGGACCAATTGCGTAAATTGTCATTAACGAGCTCCATGTGACCTAAAAGTTCGAATTCCCGCATAAAATCTTTGTACTGTGAATTAAATTCAGGCTTATCCTTAAATTTTCTTTCCATGGCGAGAAGTCGGAAAATTGCTGCTGCTTTTGAACTGCCTAGTTCTGTTTTTGATTTGTAAAATGGTAGCTTCACAACAAAACGATTATCTGAATTAAGGGAATATGTGTCCTGAAAATGTGCTTCTACAAACTGTTCTTCGAATTCTTCCATTTCGGAGAGCTCGATGGGCAGATCTGAGTCTGCTTTGTCAAAATCAGAATAAATTGTCTCTAATTTTTGTAGTTTGTTATTCAAATCGTATTTGTTGAATGTTTGGTTTTCGTCATTGATATACTTGTGAATTCTAGTTAATGCTGATTTCGCTCTGCCGCGAAGATTGATTGAAATTCTCTCAGCATTTTTAGCAGCAGTATCATCTGCCGAATCATTTGTTCTCTTTTCCATTACGCTTGTAATGGTGCGGATGCGTATATAACTTTCGTGAAACCAAAATCAAACTTGATTCAAAAGAAAAAAATGTACTTATCTCAGACTTCCTTGAGCTGGATCTCGCCGGTGCCTCCAAATGTTGCGATTGGTTGTTGGTGCGGTGCTTAGCGTTAAAAAGGAAACTGAGATAAATTACGAAACGTTATATTTACAAAAAATTATTTACAATTTAAGTATTGAGTTTGCGTTAACATAGTAAAAGGTTGCGGTGACAAAATAAGACGCTCCGTATGGAGCGGTGCGAAGTTGCGTCTAGAGACAAAGGAGTCTTCTAGTGAAGTGTTCGAAGGGGGCTCAAGTTCAATGACCGGAGCTGGAGATAAGAGTCAGCGAGTGCCTCCTGCTGGAAGCACAGAGGGGTGTGGGTGGAACAAATTCTTCGAATCGAAAAATGTTTACAAATTGTTTCACAAATGTGCATGTACGTGTACAAGTGTACATGTGTACATGTGTTACTGGAGAAGGTCAGCAGGATTTCATGTGGAACTACGTTACATGGGACATGCCCTTCCACATAGGTGTTGCATAGTGAATGGACCATAGAAATATGAAAGATGATCGTTTAGTAGAGAGCTAGAGAAAGGGACATTTGGATCCAAGAACACTGGAGAAGCTAAGATGAAACGGTACAAGTTTGGAATTGTTGCGATAAAATAGCGGTTCATTTAAAATGTTTCTCATTGGGTAAAATATATTCCTCACGTTTGTGGTTCACAGTAAAACGAACTTTTCATGACGTCCTAGGGATGCGACATCGATAACAAAACGTCGATGTTTTGAAACATCGATATTCAATATTAAAACATCTATGCTAATAAAACATCGCCCCAAAACCATCGATATTTTTAAACATCGATGTTTTAGAACATCCATTTTTTAAAACTGGTTTAGTAATCTCTAACATTAATGTTACTTCGGTCAGTCGTTGGGGGTGATTTAATTTTACTCCCTGATTGGGCTGACACAAATGACAAAAATTTGGTAGCTTTTGCCTTGGGCTACATTGATCAATCAAAATTCTCGTTGTAAATATCGCCATGTTTTATCTTCAAATGTCCAGATAAATTCGTGGTATTGCCAGAAGTTTTGAGGAACTTAGGCAAATATTGCATTTTGCCAATTTGTCAGAGGTTTTGCAAAAAATATTTCCAAACGGTACTTTTGCGAGACATCTTACTAATAATTTTAACGTGAACTTATATAAAACCAGAACAAAACAAAAATTAAATGGCTGCTCTCGTGTATATACTATTTGTAAAATAAAACCCCATGGAAGGTTTTGGAGTGTCAGGCACATTCCAAGCGCTCTGATTAGTTCATTGGTTGTTGACTGCATTTGTCCATTTGCTAAGGAATCGTTCCCCCTTATGTATTCGTCCGTTTCAGAATTCAGACTTACATTTACTGAGTGTGAAAATTATGCTACTTGGTAAATTTTTTTTATTATGGAATTTTTTCATTTAAAAAAAAACATCGAGACAACGTAAAACATCGAGTACAAAACATCGATGTTAAAAAAACATCGGCTTCAATAAATTGGTGTTTAAAACATCGACATCGATGTCGCATCCCTATGACGTCCTAGACGAGCGATTCTAATTTCGAAGGTCGGACTTCACAAAACAAACTTTGAACAAACGCATTTAACAGTTGTGCAAAGTTGGAACGCATGACCGTAATTTTTATTTGAAAAGACTTCAGTAGAAATTATCTGTAGCCCCCCCCCCCCCCCCCTCATGGATGTGGAGTGGAAAATTGGAAAAGTGTGGTAAATTTCGAATAAAGAAATTTGGGTGAACGACAAAGGTGACATGCAATCAATTTGTATGAGACTTGGACAAATGGCGATTCTGATTATTGCAGAGGTATATTGTTCCAATGAATATGAATTCTCTCCTTTTTCAAATTTTTGTTTATACAACCCAAAATGGTTCAACATTTAAGCGAATGTTCCAGAGCTCTAAAAAGCACCTGTGTTAATGGTAACAATTACTTTTTGTATCAATGTCCATATCAAGAACATTTTTTCAGAAGGTGCCAGGAAAAGAACAAAATCCTCTCGATATCTTTAATAGGAGTTATGGCCCAAGAGAGCTTTTTCCATGAATTTCGTTACCCATTTAATCATGGGAACCATTATACTGAGAATTTCCTCTGACGGAATCAATTTTAAAATAACGGTTAATTTGCGAAAAATGTAATAGTAAAATTGCTTTTACAATGCATAACTGATTAATCTATGAAAATATAGCTGGAATAAGTCTCATAATAACCTCAGTAATATACCTGGCAGATTATAAAATATGTAATAATTAACTTGATAGCAGAGACACAGGCGGATGCGTTTAGCTAATCTGACAAGGTTTCTAATTGGGGAGCCCATGGAATAACCAAGCGCATATAATCGAATTTCCTATAATCGCGATGTCTGGTGAATAATGACTTACTGTGTATTCCCTTGTGGGTAAACTTACATTAGTTACCATCACACACACAAATATATATATATATATATATATATATATATATATATATATATATATATATATATATATATATATATATATATATATATATATATATATATAATGTGTGTGTGTGTGTGTGTGATTAATTTGTGAATGCCTAGTTAAAATTTATCAGCTTTGCATTTGAATATAAACGATGTTAAATTTACTAAGATATTTTCATATAATGACATATATATATAAAGACATATATAAATCTACTAAAACATATATATCATGTATAGTGGGAAATACATAGTGCTAGATGTAAATTTTAGAACTTCGTACATTACATTTTGAAATTTGTAAAATATCCCTTGTGCAAAAATTACTAGAGTTATGTGAACAATAAAGATTATCCAGGGATGGGCCTGATATAATCAGGAAAAATATTTATGTAAAGAATCCGAAGTCTAAAATTCGAAGATGGAACCCGTTATAAGTAATGTTTAATGACAACGTCTTTTTCAATAAAGTTTCAGCATTACCATCAAATTCACTTGAGACCTGTGATCGTAATCAAAAATGTCATGTGACGAGTAAAATGTTTCGTAGATAATTTAATTATTTTCAATAAAATTTTGTGATTTGACGTCAGGAATAAGTGAAGAAGTTTGTCATTCGTTACTGTTACTTTCCGCAATGAGTTTTCAATTTTAATCGGCCGCTATTAAGCTATTTATTAGTCATACATGAAAAAGAGTCTGATGTGTCGGACATTTTTGAAACTGTAAATGGAATGAAACATTTAACGTTGTTGGTAAGAAATACTCTCCCCACCCCCCAAATTATAGTATACATAGGCTAACTGGATAATGGTTGGTAGCTAATGGGAAATATTTCTATTTCCCATTCTATTCCGCACCGTTATAAGAAAAAATATTGCTTAATAACTTTCGAAATTTACTTTGCACCTAATCTCTAAATTACATGGCTTAGTACAAGAAATTTTTTAAAACAAATTTATTATCCTGTTCTTTGAAAACACAAGCTTTTTAATTTAAAGACGATATTTGCAAACAAACACACACACACACACACACTCCCATATATATAAATATATATATATATATATATATATATAATGTGTCTGTGTGTGTGTATTTATAATAATTAATCCACATGCCCCAAACAATAAATACTATAGAAAAGAGAAAAATTTCTGTTTGTTTTCTATTTGTCCTTTATTGTTAAATTCAATATGCATAGTTAGTATTGTTGGAAATCAAGCTTGTGGACATTTCTTTCATACACTGGCCTTTTTTTCACATTATTGATTTGTTTACTGGGACATTACTGTTGTGCAACAATACTTCGAAAACAAATTTAGCCGCCATCTTTAGTCTCATACAGACCTTCTCAAAGTGCTGTAGCTATGCAGAGCTTTGGGCGTTTTGTTGTTGTTGGCGGTGCTATTGCCGGCGGTTATGTTCTTTACGAACTAGCAAAGGAATGGTGGTGCTCCAGAGTAAGTCAGTGAACCGATTTTAGCCATTTTGTGTCCTGATTTCCGTTTTAAAATCCACTTATCTACCCACTTCCGGAGAGCCGTTTACAGTCTTTTCATCAGCGGCGTTTCGCAGTAATTGTTAAATAATCCTATTGATATTACTATATTTTTACTAAATTGTATGTATTGTTCAGTGGTTGAAAGAAGAATGGTAGACTGTCAAACATCAAATCATTGCGCTCTTATATGAAATGAACTTTTGTACACCACTAACCTATATTCGAAGAAATTTTTATTTTTATGTTTCTCAAATTTCAGCTTGATTACCTCAAATGAAATTTAAATAAGGGGTGGGGTTATACGTCAAAGGAGGTACAAATAATTTTGACAAAGAATCAGGCTCATAACGAATAATGTCTACCATACATACATCTTAGCATCAAGTTATGCAGTAGTGACAATTAGAGGGAAACAATAAAGTGATAAATTGAATTTAGTCTGTCGTTCGCATGGCTATCCAACAAAAAGTCTGAGAAATCGGCAACTCCTGGGTCGGGCCCGCTGTTAAGGTTTTGCTGACAAATGTAAGCTTAGAACAAATGACTACAAAATACATTTTACATTACGTTTTAGGTCTTTTTTGCTATTTCTGTTAATTTATTTAAATGTGTTGTAAGCGTATGTTTGATTACCACAGCTTTACATCAGACAGTCCTTTGACACTTCTACGTAAAGTGTAATCTTTTGCATTAAAAGTGTGGCAAAAAATCCTAGGACAAGAAAGCGACAAATGCATTAAGGGCTTTATAAATGGACAATATATATTCCTAAAATGAATGCGTCTTTCACTTTTTGCACCTAATATTTCAATTTGTCTGCGTGGTATCGGGTATTTTTACTTCGTAATAAATTATGATAAATGTTTAAACTTTTGTATAATCCCGATTTTCGACTGTCAGATTTTCGACTGTCACTTACATCAGGATATGCATACGAAATGAAAAGTAATCTTCGAGTGAGAAAAAATTAATACTTAATACTTAAAAAACTTAGAAGTTTTTCTTAACCCTTTGACTTAGAAATTAAATGAAAGTCGACGCTTCCAAAAATTATTATTTAATATATCTCACCTGAACAGTTATGTAAAGTTTACAGCTAAAATAAACCTCAGAAAATTTCCTTTACACTCACAACTATATATCGGAAGTATAATATATTTCACATGCGCCCTAGAAGTTAATTTACTAGAGAGCGTGGCCCAAGAAGTGCAGTTTGACCACTATACCTATGGTACTATGGAAGTCATCGGCCCAAAATCGCATTATGACATTAAAATGCCATAAAAGACAACGTATTTCACATGTGTTTTCATTATTCAAAGAGTTAATCGGTGTTTTCATTATTCAAGGAGTTAATCGGTATTTTCGTATATCGTCGAGGAGTATTCGGATCCTCAGTGACATACTTAACCTTCCAGCACGCGCTTCTGCACAAATTTTACGACAAATTCGGTTTTTAATGCACCTTTTTCGCATATCGCAGCTGGGACATCTGAAGGTCATTTATATACCTCCTTTCAACCCTTCCCCACATCATGGAATGTGCCAAAAGGAAAATCACATGATAATTTTTATTGTTAACCGGGCTTTTGTGCTATGTGGTAGCTTGCTCGTAAAATTTACGACACGCGCGTGGTCGTGAGTGAAAATTCGGAAAATATTTTCTTTTTCTCAAGTATTTTTTAATTTTGTGTTAATAATTGACGTGTATTAGTTTAATTTGTATAAATTCGAATCTATAATTTCTATATCGGTTTTCATGGCAAAAAAAATTTGTACAATCAGCTGATTTTTCCCGCATTCTTCAAGAATCATCTGATGAAGAAAACGAAAGGAAGGAAACATTTGGATTTGAGAGCGATAGCGATTTGGGTGAAGAAGATATAGAAATGAATTATATCAGAAGTGAATCTGCACAATATATTTCGGATGATGATGATAATAATGATTCAGAGGAAAGAAATGATGATGACATGTTCTATGTTGGTAAGGATAAATCTTCTAGGTGGCGAAAAGAGAAGTATGAAAACTGCTCAAAGACGGAAAAGATTAGTATTGTGGAATTGTTACCTGGCCTAAAACACCATGCTAAAGATATTGAGGACGAAATAGGATCATATTTGAAAATATTTGATATAAATATGCTTGATGAAATTTTGGAGTGTACAAATAAATATATAAGCATTTAAAAATAATTTACTATCATTTGAATGCGACATCATTTGTATTTTGCAACGATAAGGTCAATGTTTTATTTCTTAACAAATTTATTATCAATACTCATTCATTTATGTCATTTTTCGTGCCCAAAACGGTAAAATAACATATGTCGTAAAAAATACGACGCGCGCGTGCTCATGTAAAATTGCTCAGCGAGCGTCCTGGAAGGTTAATAAACTTGAGCTACATGTCAGTCTTTTGTCTAATGCATTGAAAATTCATCCGCTTGAGTATTTGAAAATAGTGTTAAAGTTATGGGGTGCAAAGGCGTATATCCAAAATCTACATTAAAAGACTGACAAACACTTAATAAACATGGGAATACTGGATTGCATATTCAAATTAGAGAAAAAAATTCCATTTTCTTTTAAAATTCAATAATACTCTACATTTTCATGTAAATTTATTTCCCATTAACTAGAAATATGATATTTATTTACAACTATTCAAAATATTTTTACAGAATTCTGGGTCACCCTCCGCTGTTGAAGTAAATTACTTAAACTTGCAATGTGGCCCAGAATAATAAAAAAGCAAGTAATAAAAAATATAAAATGTTTCTTAGTATTTTAGTTAGTAGAAAAGTCCATTGCAAAGCATAACATTGTACAGTTATATTAAAAATTTAATTTTTTTTTCAGAGTTCTGGGACACCTTCCGTTGTTGAAGTAAGTAAAATTATTTTGCAGTATTTTAGTAAATTTTATTTCATAGTATAATTTGTACAGATTACTAATACCGTATTAATAGAAAACTATCAAAAATATAAATATTTATCACTAGCAATAAATACAAACATTATAGATTCCTTAATATATAATTACTTTCATTTCGGTTTATTTAGGGAACACAGATTAAATGACATTCATTTTACATTATTATTTTCATGATGTTTTCGTTTTCTCTGCGTGCCATCAATAAAATTAGACAATAATTATTAAATAAAACCTTAAGTGCATGCTTTGAATTTATGTAGCAAAAATGCAGAAAACAGGAATCACCGGTTTTATACTTGATTTACTGATTTAAATTAATTACGGAGAACTTATTTCTTCGTTTAATCATTCAATAGTTTCCTGTCTCCATAATATCTGTTTTATGCAATATTATCTCATTACATAAATCTTTTTCAGGGAATTCACTATGCCATCGAAGGTGAATTCGAGGAAAATCTTGAGTCTGAAGACTTAAGCTTTGAACGGTAAATTTACTAAAAATACTTTTCAAATTTTTCTATTTCCTCAATCAGGTGACATTAAAATATTTATAAATGATTTTAAATGCTTATTTATTTAAAACTGATTTGTAGCGATATATTTTGATTGGAGATATAGGTGTGTACAACCGCACACATCAGATACACCATTGAATAATAATAATTAACGATATATGTTTCTTCCGTCTGAGTAGGATTATAGAGGAATCCTTTAAATTCTCTTGCTGTACGCGCCTGTCTTATATATCTTAATAACTTAGTTATACAGTAGAGTCCCGATAATCCGAACTTCGGTAATCCGAAAGTCTGCTTAATCCGAAACCAAAATTCAAAAAGAACTAAGGTTACAATAAAACGACAGCGATACTAAGTAATATAAAGTATATTTCAGAAAATTACAAGAAAATACAAAATTAGACAATGTACTGAACTAATTATTACTGAGCTACATTGGTTTGAAAAATTGGTCTGAAAAATTTTTTTTGTCGAAGAAAAGGATACCTCTCCCTTGAAGGCAAATTACGACAGCGCGTTAGAAAAAGGGTGTCCGATGAGGTCGCGGCGGAGTGTTGCTCTACATCAGGGGTGTCAAACTTGCTGCCCGGCCAATCTATTGGAATATATATGATATCCCTCCAATATATTGGCCAATATATTAGAGAAGATTAGGCCAATATATTAGAGAGCCAATATATTAGAGAACAGATTTCCTGTTCTTTTATATATGTTTATTATAATGTATTATTTAAAATAAAACTACTTTTCTATTAATATTGATTTTTTTTGCGGCCCACCTATAGTTAAACCTTGTTTGTTTGGCCCAAGTTAGCCTTTGAGTTTGACACCCCTGGTCTACATCAAATGCAGCCACCTCATCTAGGTGGGATACCCTCTGCTCCCTGTCACCGTCTGCTTTACCTTCACTCTCGTCTGAATCATTGACAGGTTCTTTCAAAACCTTTTCAACAATTTGCTGATCGTCTAAAATCTTGCACTCTATTGTTCTGTACTAGGCAGCGTTCCGCTCTCTTATCACCCAATTCGCCCCGAGATTTGGCAATGTTTAGAGCAGTGGTTCTCAACCAGTAGAAGACTGCGGACCACTAAGCCAGAAATTGGACCATGTGCGGACCTCCATACCCCACTGACTTGAGGGGGGAACCTTCCGGGGAGGTACGGGTTTATAGAATATCCCTCAGGCAAAAGGGAAACAGGATTAACGTGCTCACATTCTAACGTATCATATTCTAATAACAAAAAAAATTATGTTAAACTTTTAAGAAATTTTAATTCAACACCTGATAGTCATCGGGTATATTCAGCCCATCTAGTTCAATGAATATTGCTTTCAAAATCCCTATTTATCGGGAAACTTTTATATATAATGGTGCCGGACCACTCCCATGGCTCTCGCGAACCACCTCTGGTGCTCGTACCACCGGTTGGGAACCACTGGTTTAGACAGACCTTATAAAATAAGCTGTGTAATCACACGTAATATGTAATATTTATGTAATCACATGTTATTTGAAGAATGATTTCGCTTAATCCGAAAAATTCGTTAATCCGTAAAGGGTCTGGTCCCAATCATTTCGGATTATCGGGACTCCACTGTATTCTAATACTCCTCCCACTTGTATTCTTACCTCCCCCCCAAGAACTCTTCAGTTACCTCAATGTGAATAACTCCTTTCCTTTTACATCATCATGTATGGGCTTCATAGTGCAGTCGGTAGCGCGTTCACTCACTGATCTTTTGCCTCGAGTTCGATTCCCGATAATAGCGCTCTTTCCCGCGTGAAACCACGATCCCGCGTGATTGAGTGCACGAGTGAAGGTGTCGGAGAGGAAGGGAAAGCTGATTGGGAGCGTACTGCATGTTTTCCCGCTCGCAATCCCGTACGCTCCAAGCACTCGCGAAAGAGCGTACGTGTAAAGGGCGCTAACGACATTTTTTTCTCAATTAAATCTATCACTTAAAAAGTAATTTCCCTTTTATATTTAAATTTAATTTTATGTGCTGAGGGCCTATTTTTATATATTTTTACTTGACTTAACATGTGTATCGTAACTACAATTAACTTAATTACCGGATTAAGTCTATAGACCAATACATTCCGTTCTAAAGATTCTCTCTTATATATTACCTAGAAACTGAATCCAATGTATGAAAATAGTTTAATGGATGGGGATTTCAGAAACTGACTTACATGTTATTTATAATTTTTTTTTGTGTGTGTGGGAATCCTTTTATTTTTCCCTAGTTGCAAAAATCAATGCCGTAAAGTAATGGAACTCAGCCTGGGTTAGGGGGCACACTCCTTGGGAACACGTGAGGGATATTCAAAGAGAGCATAGAATATATGCGAAAGTCATTCAAATCGGGGTGTAATCATAAAATGATTGATAATGACTGCTGTAAAGGAAACCAGAAACATCAAGGTGTATGTAAATTATTTATTAGACGAGGATTGAACAATTTTATTTAATTGTTAGTTGAAATTATGTTTTCAGAAATACCTTTTTATTAATTTATTTATTTTTTTAATCTCAGAAGGAAAAATCAAGGCTGAAAAATTAAGTAATCTCTTTTACAAATGCTTGAAAAAGGAACAGCGAGGTTCATAATTGTTATTGAATTTTATGAAGAATACAAATAATAAGGAACTTTCGAAGTTTTTCTTTTTCATTTGTTATACACTAGGGGCTTCGCCCCTATGCTCGCTACGCTCGCTTTTCGCACGGGGACTTCGGCCCCCTAATAAGGCTTACTCGTAAAAAATATTTGTTATTGCAAACAGCAAAACAATGTTTGAGAGTTTAAAATTTCTTGCCACTCTCTGCTTCTCTTTAGAGTAAAGAAAAATTTCAAGAAGACAGTATAAAAATAACGCTCGCGCATGAAGTATTTATTTTGATAAAGATTTCCCTTTTGAAAAAAAAATAATATACTGAACAAATGAACTTCTAAAATGAAAATGGCTACAAAGATCGTCTGTTTATAATCGTGAATTTGAGTTTTGGTATGATTAATTTACTAATTATTGACCGATTTTAATTATTTTAGGCGTTTTGAGACCGCCTGAGGGTGGGTAAGGAGAATTTTGAATTTGATTTTAGTTTCTTTTAAATTATTTTTAAATCTTTCCTCTGTTAGGGCTAATAGCGAGATACATAGGGGAAATTCTCGGGCAATATAAATGCTTCCATCCATTTACTATTGTCACCCTTATGCGAAGGGCTCTTCATCACTGTTGAATTATCAGCTTTAAAATTCATTTAAAAATTGAAATTTTAAGATAGAGACTTGAAATGAGGTTTATATGAATAAGGAAGCTTTCAGCTTCCAGATGATGTAAATATTTTCTTTGTAAGATAAAAACTCGAGGAGCATCGTTATTACATCCACATATGGGACGATATTTCTTGAAAAACTGTTTTTCATTTTTTTATGAAAATATTAGTCTGTTTTAAAATATTTTTAAACAAATGAGGTTTAGTTTGAAGGAAAAATGTCTCTAGTCTTAGACTGTAAAAAGATCAAAATTCTACCATCATTTTTTGGCGAGTTATCGTACTCTGAAGATGAAAAAGTCAATATTTTCCCACAAAACAAAAAATAAAAAAAAAACTTAAAGTCCTACGAAGATGAGACGTGTCTTACTTTGTTCCCCCCTCATTTTTCTGCATCCATTGGTATCGCTTTTGACAAAATACCCCCATCAGTTTCGGAGGAGATAGCGTGACAAGCTTTTGACAGCGGCGGTGGCAGCGGTAATTACTTTTTTTTTAGAATAGAGACATATAAATCAGCCCAGTTAGTAGAAACTGAGAATATGCTGTACTAATATGCTCTTAAAGTCAATTTAAAGCTTAAGTGCTAAAGTTACTGCACTTAAATACGAATTTCTTTTTATATAATTAAGTCTTGATGAAAGTAATTTTTGTTGTCAAAAAACTTGGCTTAAATTCGAACTTCGCAGTATAGGATTCCATTTTCTTCCAAATTCTACTTCCAAAATAAATAATTTTCTTCCAAATTTTCGCAATTGCAATCTTACCCGATTCAAAATGATATTTTTTTAATTTTAATGCTATTTATTAGTTGAATTATGCTATTTATTAGTTTGTATTACTCAGACAGCGACGAAAATGCTGATACTAGAGTAAATACAAAACACTACAAAAGGAAGGTAGGGTTTATTGTATTATTTTTCCAGTTTAAGTTTATGAACCTGAAAAATACACAGTAATGCGGTGGAGTTGTAAAAGGAAAAAAAATATTTTTGAACTATTATTCCAAAAGCTTTGGTTACAAATTTCATGTAGAGACAAAAATTTACCCCAAAAGCATGGTTACAAATTTCATGTAGAGACAAAAATATGACTTCTGTGATGAATGTTTTCTGTAAGAACTAAACCAGAAAGTCCAGAGCGATTTAAAAAAAAAAAAACGCTTCAATTCTTGTCGATTCTGCCAGTATTATAGCTCTGTATGCAATATAATACAAAATGGTCCGTTATTTGTTTCGTCTCAAATAATGGTTAAACACACATGTTTAAAATTTTTTCTTCTTTGAAATGCTTTTTATTTATGAAATTTCAGGCGAAGTGACGAAGCCCCAGTTCAAGATGCAAACGCACTGGACGAGGCATCGTTTACCGCCGATGTTGTGCATGTGCTCGATCACACCCTTGAGGTTGTCGAGCAAATGATGCATGTGGTCTCAGCTGTCGGGTAAGTAATCTCTCTGCCTGTCGGTGAGATCTTACGAGCTAATTAAATAAGCACACTATATTTTTTTAAAATTTTCTACATGATTGATTAAATCAATATTAAATGTGATAGTGTGTTAATATTACAGGCGTGCTTTTTAAATTAGGCTTTAAATATGTATTTAAATATACTCTTCACTTTGTGTGTGTATATATATATATATATATATATATATATATATACCGGGTGGTTATAGTTAAAATTCCCCTATAAACGGCACCCTACAGCGCAAACGGGTGAACGGAATGCAACGAAATTTTGTATATGGGCTGTACACAAAATGCGCTCATGGAATTTCAAAGAAAAAAAATAGTTCCAAATATCCACCAGAGGGCGCTTTTCAGGGAAAACATTAAATTTAACAAAATGAACGACCCAAAAGGAATTGATAAACAGTTAGAACATTTATTGAAGTTTTATCACCTTGTCATCGAACCACATTAAACAAAGGTAAGAAAATAAATAACAGTACGCCTTTGCTGCTTGTGAAAAAAAAAAAAGAAAAAGTTGAGTTTGCAGAAACAGGCACAGATTATGACGAAATGTCACAAGAGGAGCAGTTGTTAATCGTGTCCAGGACGACGTAAGGAAAGGTGCTCAATGTGACCACCGTCAGTCACCTGCAAAGTTTCTAAGGGATGGACAGTGTGTTAAACAGCAGATCGTACTTGTACAGCTGATCGTATCAGTTACGATCTGCTGTAGAACACACTGCCCATTGCCTTGACACTTTGCGCTGTTTCTGCAAACTCAACCATTTTTTTTTTCTCAAACAGCAAAGGCAAACTGTTATTTATTTCCTTAACTTTATTTAATGTGGTTCGATGACAAGGTGATCAAAAACCACTCAATAAATATTCAAATTATGTCTGTATTCTCGTTTGGGTCGTTCATTTTGTTGAATTTCATGTTTTTCCCGAAAAGGCGCCCTCTAGTGGATATTTTGGAACTAATTTTTTTTTTTTTTAAATTCCGTGAGCGCATCTCGTGTATAGCCCACATACAAAATTTCGTTGCATTCTGTCCACCCGTTTGCGCTGTAGGATACCGTTTATAGAGGAAGTTTAATTATAACCACCCGGTATATATATATATATATATATATATATATATATATATATATATATATATATTTATATATTATATATATATATATATATAAACTCAAGAGCCAAAACATTATGACCACCCCTACATTTTGCAATGAATTCGCCTGGATGACGTGGAAGGCACATGATCAGGTGGAAGTGGTATTTTACTGCTGCTGGAGAGTCTGAAGAATCATTCTTTCACTTACTTATGTGTGTGATGGGAAAGGCTGCGGATCTAAGCGACTTTGATAGAGGGCAGATTGTAATGGCTCGAAGGCTCGGAACAAGTATTTCCGAAACTGCACAACTCGTGGGTTGTTCGCGACCTACAGTTGTTAGTACTTATGCAAAGTGGATGAATGACGGTGAAACCAGCAGTAGACGACATGGTGTTGGACGTCCACACGCTATCAAAGAAAAAGGTCGTCGGAGACTGTCTCGCATGGTGAAGCAAAACCGGAGCCAGACAGTGGCTCAGCTGACAGCCCAATACAATGCAGGGCCAAGTAGAATAGTATCGCAGCACACTGTTCAGCGGAAACTGTTGGATATGGGGCTACGCAGCAAACGTCCCACTCGTGTGCCTTTGCTGACCAAACGTCATCGCCAACTGCACCTGCGCTGGGCCCGGGAACATCGCGACTGGTCCATGGATCAGTGGGAGAGAGTTGCCTGGTCAGATGAATCACGGTTTGTGATTCATCACGCCGACGGCCGTGTCAGGATACGCCGTCTTCCAGACGAACTGTTGCTCCCTCAATGTACGGTAGGTCATACACAGGCCGGTGGTGGCGGTATTATGCTTTGGGGGGCGTTCTCTTGGGCGTCTCTGGGACCCGTGGTTGTGGTAGAGCAGACCATGAATGCTACAGTGTATCTGAACATCATTGCGGACCAGTTGCACCCTTACATGGCCTCTGTATTTCCAGCTGGAAATGGAACGTTCCAACAGGACAACGCCCCGTGTCACAAGGCTAAAATTGTGTTGGAGTGGTTCCAGGAACATGATGCTGAATTCCAGTTAATGTCCTGACCGCCTAACTCACCGGATCTCAATCCGATAGAACACATTTGGGATGTCACGGGACGGCAGCTCAGAGTTCAAAGACCGCCAATTCGCAATATCTCGGATTTGCGTGACCGTTGCTTAAACATCTGGTACAATCTGTCTCCGGACATCTACCAAGGACTTATGGCATCCATGCCAAGGCGGGTTGAAGCTGTGTTGCGCGCCAAAGGTGGGCCAACTCGTTAATGACAGGTGGTCATAATGTTTTGGCTCTTGAGTGTATATATGTAATGTAATAAATTTTAACCACCTCTAATCACCTATAATCCGAGTTCTCTCTCTTTATGGTAACCTTTCCGTCCTTTATCCGTTTGCCAATACTAACCTACCTTGCCAATTTCCGGCAACCTGTTCTCAGCTACTTGTACGCTGGCAGACGAGAGTTGGAGCTTTCTTTGTAAAATGGTTTTTCTGAAATAAATTGCTTCGTTCGTTGCACTTGAATCGCATTGTTTCTGGCCACGATGCTTATTTCAGGAGATGACCATTCGGGTCATTTCATATATATATATATATATATATATATATATATATATATATATATATATATATATATATATATATATATTTAAAATTAAGATGACTATAAGGGCAGATGCGACCATTTAATACTCCTATAACCTGAAATAAGATAGAGAAATAAAAATAAGCGAAAAACGGAAGTGGAGGTGGTATAGTTGATGACTGGGGGGGGGGGGGTGACCCCCCAACCCCGGTTAAACATGTTTTAAGCCTAGCAAACAGTCTCGAAGGTCGGCTATAACACCAAGACAGTAATAAACATTTATGAAGAAGAAAAAATATTTTAGATGAAATAGATAAGTTTAACCAGATATAT
Source organism: Dolomedes plantarius (assembly GCA_907164885.2). Lineage (NCBI taxonomy): Eukaryota > Metazoa > Arthropoda > Arachnida > Araneae > Dolomedidae > Dolomedes > Dolomedes plantarius. The sequence continues at coordinate 69,133,091 of OU015490.1, forward strand.
TTACTAATATAGTTAACTAAAACATAATTACAAGATGAATAGTGTTTTAACTTTTTAATAAAGAAAAAAGAAAAAATCTTGATACTAAAATACAGAAGTACAATAATACTAATTAACTAAATAATTACACACTAACAAATACACTATAAACATTAAGATACAAAGATACTTAACTCCACACCAAGCAAAGAGACACGAAACTCATGCACACTCACTTTTATATTTATAGTAGGGATAAATATCGCCTTATTAGGGAAATTTTTGGTGTTGCCAACTTATGTTAAAACGATTCTCACAATCTTTATTGTCTAAATTAAAAAAGTGGGTTAGAATTGATATTAGGAAATTGACAGGAAAACCATGGTCAATAGCTATAGTTATGAATTTAATTATACTGACGTCCATAGTTTTTTTTTTGTTTGAATGTAAACGTTGGCAACGTATTAACTGGTTAGTAACTATATTGCGTTTAATATTTAAATGTATAGCATTATTCCAATTCATAATCCTAACAGTTTTAAAGTTGTAAAACTCGCGTTTTTTCATATAGACTGTATGATAGTAGATTTTTATTAACATTTAAACTCAAGTCTAAAAATACCAAATTGCCATCGTTATCTTTATCAGTCTCCACCAATTTAAGATTTTTAGGGTAAAAATTAATATCTATTGCATTTAAGTTTTCATTAAAACATAGTAGTATATCATCTACATATCGGAAAAACATAAGTTCAATTAGAATCATTACACCTCTTTCGTAAAAGTGAAGGTATATATCTACTAACGCAGATGAGCATCCTCCACCCATTGGCATTCCATGTATTTGCTTATAGAAGTTTCTACCATTATATAAAATTGTTTCATTAAGTACAAGATCTAGTAACGCGCGATATTTATTTTCAGTTATATAAGTCTTTATATCATATTGATTGTAAAACCCAAGTATAATACTATAGAGATCTTTTAGCTTGATAGAGTTGAAAAGATCCGTAAAATCGTAGCTTTTAACGTTAGTTATACCTCCTTTACCTTTTATCTGTTTAACTATTTCTAAACTATTATTTATGAAATTAGATCTTCTTTATTTACTTTTTTATAAACTATTTTAAGTATATTTAAACGTTTATTATTAGCAAGCGTTAAGTACGTATTGCAGTCCACTGTTACAGTTCTAAAGTTAACCGGTGATTTATGAAATTTTGGGATTAAGACTAAATAGGGAAACTTTAGATTTGTAATATCATAACCTGCACGGCGATATAAAGCTTTGATACGATTTTGTATAGTGCAAGACATATAATCTAATTTTTTATAAACAGTATTATCATTATAGCACTGTAATAGTTTGTCACAATAAAAGTTTTTGCATATAAATGCACAGTTAGCAGAAACTTTATCAACATATGTTATTGCAAATTGATCTTGTAAAGCAGTGATAGACGGTTTTAAGGTTTTAAAATTTACATGAAGATTTTTTAAATAGTTCTCAGAGAAGCATTTTTAAAATCACTTAAATAATGAAATTTCCACTGTTCGAATGTACTTACAGGTATACTATGCTTTATAGTTGTTTTATATATAAATTCATCAAGATTACATTTGAAAATTTGGAATACATTCTTTTTATAACGTATGAGAAAGCCTGTACCATAATTCATTAAATTAGTCAAAGCCGTATTGTCTGTAATTTGAGTATTACCTGTTATAATGTGGCTGTAGTGTTCATTGTAACCGGTCATATTATGTTTACAATTACAATAACCAGGAGAAGCATCAACTACATTTTTTGAAATATTATTATAGTTGAAAACATAGCGACCCAACGGTCTACTATATTTGAAGCTATTATATATTTTTATATTGTTCAAAGGAAAATATTGCATATTCTGATTTAAAATTTTTGTAAATGGTATTTTATCGAACCCATAGTGTGCATACTCAGTTATACAATAAATATTGCTACAGCTTTTTGTCTCGTAGTCATGTAATGTTATTCCACAATTAGAGCTTTTATTTTTGAGTAGGTCAATAATAATAGGAATGAAATGCGTATTATTAGGAATAAGTTGTTTTAAAGACTTTCCAATAACGAACTTCCATAGATAACTTTTTTTACAACCATAAATGATGTTTTTAATCCATTTTATTGGATAATCCGGTTTTAAATTGATATTTTTACATAGCATGTTGAAAGCGTCTATATAATCTTTATATTTACATTTATTACGACGACCACCTCTTTGCTTACGTTTTAGATAGATATTACTACTGGAATAGTTTGAATTCTGTTCCAATGCACTTTGTGTATTGGATTTAACAATATGACTCCAATTGAAATTTTTGTCGTAAACGTTAGTGTTAAGACCGTAAGGGTAAGCAGTTCAATGTAAACTAATATGATTTCCTTCCCACAATATTCTAGTTTTAGTGTCAGGAATCACATCTATAATAGACACAATAAAACTGTCTACACCATGTTTTACAAAACGCTAAACGAGCAAATACAAAACGCTGCAAAATGAAGGTAGGGTTTATTGTATTATTTTTCCGATTTAAGTTTATGAACCTGAAAAATACACAGTAATGCGGTGGAGTCGTAAAAGGAAAAAAATATTTTGGTACTATTATTCTAAAAGCTTTGGTAACAAATTTCATGTAGAGACAAAACTTTATCCCAAAAGCATGGTTACAAATTTCATGTAGAGACAAAAATTTACCTCAAAAGTATGGTTACAAATTTCATGTAGAGACAAAAATTTACCTCAAAAGCATGGTTACAAATTTCATGTAGAGACAAAAATTTGTCTTCTGCGATGAATGTTTTCTGTAAGAACTAAACCAGAAAGTCCAGAGCGATTTAAAAACAAACGCTTAAATTCTTGTCGATTCTGCCAGTATTACAGCTCTGTATGCAATATAATACAAAATGGTCCGTTATTTGTTTCGTCTCAAATAATGGTTAAACACACATGTTTTACAATTTAGTCTTCATTGAAATGCTTTTTATTTTTGAAATTTCAGGCGAAGTGATGAAGCCTCAGTTCATGATGCAAACGCACTGGACGAGGCATCGTTTACCGCCGATGTTGTGGATGTGCTCGATCACACCCTTGAGGTTGTCGAGCAAATGATGCATGTGGTCTCAGCTGTCGGGTAAGTAATCTCTCTGCCTGTCGGTGAGATCTTACCAGCTAATTAAATAAGTACACTATATTTTTTTAAATTTTCTACATGATTGATTAAATCAATATTAAATGTGATAGTGTATTAATATTACATCCGTGCTTTTTAAATTAGGCTTTAAATATGTATTTAAATATACTCTTCACTTTGTGTATATATATATATATATATATATATATATATATATATATATATATATATATATATATATATATATATAAATTATATATGTATAAATTATATATATATATGTAATAAATTTTAACCACCTCTAATCGCCTATAATCAGAGTTCTCTCTCTTTATGGTAACCTTTCCGTCCTTTATCCGTTTGCCAATACTAACCTACCTTGCCAATTTCCGGCAACCTGTTCTCAGCTACTTGTACGCTGGCAGACGAGAGTTGGAGCTTGCTTTGTAAAATGGTTTTGCTGAAATATATTGCTCTGTTCGTTGCACTTGAATCGCATTGTTTCTGGCCACGATGCTTATTGCTTATTTCAGAAGATGACCATTCGAGTCATTTCACACATATATATATATATATATATAGTGGACCGCTGATCCCGGACCTTCCGCGTAGTTCGGCTGTGGCCAACTTTCGTCTTTTGACAGGACACACAGAAACTTTTTATGGGGGCCAGTAATGGTCCGCAAGTGACCGCTTTCAGGGGTGGTCGTAGAAAAGAGGTTTCTTCCATGACACTCGCTTTATGAAGTTTTGAATCGTTTCGGAACAAAACATGTCCGTCTAGAGAGGTAACCGTCGAAAAAGGGTGGCTGGCTAGAGAATTTACCGAGTATATGTATATACGATGATAAGTTCTAAATCTGTGGCCGTGGTAATAACTGGCATTTGGATTGAAAACGTTCGAAAATTTTAAGGGAATAAGTATACAATATAAGAAAATTATTTTTGTGATAACCACGAAAAAACTCTATTGTTTCACAAAAGTATGAGATTCATTCAAAGAAGTAAGAATGGAATCTTATGAAATTCTGCGATTGTTCTTTGCAACTAGTAAACGTTCTTCACTGCACAACTCGAAAGGAAATAGTTTGTTTTAAGATTCTTGTGGGATTATTTTTAGAGTAAGCTAATAGCGGTGAAGTTAGCTAATTAGGGACAGAAGCGTATAGTAGAATGAATAGTTCTTCATCTGTTGTTGTTGTTATTGTTGTTGTTGTTGTTGTTTCTTATGTCACTTGACCGACAGCAACACCAGAAGTCCCGAAGGCCATGGGAGATGAAGGTGCGACTCCTGTTTTGACTGGCACCATAAGGGTCGAAGTCCGACTTGGCAGAAGGACCAGTCCCGTAATTTTGAACTGATTCAAGTTTCGAGACCTAAACATTTGACCCCGCATCTCCGAAAGTAAATTTTGAGAACTTGGAGGATATTGCAGCCATGACAGATTCCACGTGCACTAGCCGCCATTAGTGTACACAGGAGTGGATTTGTCAGCGACGTGCATCATGCCAGTGACTATAAGATCCCTAGTAACTGGGCCACTGTGGCCTCAGTTCTTCATCTAAATTATATTTGTTTTCAAACGGGGATTCTATGAAATATTACTTTATTTCTATATATTGGTTAGCCATGCGGCAAATACGTATACTACCTCTCTGTTTGTATTAAAAGAACTACACATCACCTGATTTTAAGAAGAAATTCCTGCTTGCTTAATCGGCTTTAGGTTTGTCATATTTCAAACGATGTTTTAAAATTATTTGAGTTTCACTTCCCTTCTACAATGTGCAATCATCTATAATTTAAAACCATGAAAAGTTCTGTATATGAAATTAAAATCTTATGATGGTCCTTAGTCGTGTCCCGGTCTTGTCACTTAACTCGGTTCAAAATTACGGGACCGAAGTTCTTCGAGGTCAAGTCAGTCTTCAGCCCTAGTGGTACATAGCCTTAAAGTGAAGGTTCTTTGGACTCGGTGTAGGCTTTCTTACACCAAGGGGAATAGAAACAACAAAATCTTATGATAGATGATCCCCAAAAAGAAAAATTTGGAATAAATGCTTCTTCCATAGAAGCATACAATCTAAAAAAACATTAATAAATATAGCACATAATGAATATGACACGCTGCATTAATTTCAATGGTTGCATTTCATGAGCATTTAATTTTGATGGTTATGTATGCATCGTGCTGTTAAATTAATATTATTATTCCATTCATATTTTTAGGTCTGGTGAAAATCCCGAACGGGACAATGGTCCCTTGATGGCAGCTGAACCTCCAGTTAGTATCCTGATTAATATAATATTTAAATGTAGATCCTTCTTTGAAAAATGTACAGCATACATGTCATTTGTGTGACAGAATGGTTGAGTGGTTAAGATAAGTTTTGAATTTTAAGATCCAGCTTTGTGTCTTAATGAAATCATTTGAAATCTACTTAATGCCAAGAACAAGACTGTTAAATCTCTTTAATTGCCCAAAAAATACAATGCTCTTATCTGATGAAACATGGGTACTCAAACTACATCGGTGGTTCCATAAATTTCTAGGCGTGTCTATGTATAGAAATAAACACGCCCTAAGATAATTAAATATTTAACTTATCATAACGATAATAATGCGCAAATGTGATATAAAAAAGGAGATTAAGAAGTTATTGTTTTAATTTCTTAACAAAATATGTTTAGAAACTTGTTTTGTAGCTTTTGAATGAATATGATCAATACTAAAACGTTTAAACTGTCTTTTTCAGCACCGTAAACGAAAACGGTTTAAAAAAGTAAGAAAATTCTTCAAATCGCTTTCTTGTATTGGAAAGGTAAGTCGCATCTTTATACATATGAAGAATATTGCCATAATACAATATGAATATTTTTAAGCCGTCGAGAATCCGTTAAACGCTGATCAATTTTTGGTGGGAATAGTGATTTCTCTAAAAAAATCAACTATTAGGCCTGTTCACATAGGAGTCCGGTAGCGGAAGCCTTAAAGTATTGAAATATATTTAACCAATTACAAACCTCCAACGATTAGCAACGAACGCCTATGATTGGATTATTTCCGTCTCAGCGCCATATTTTCTTTTACGCTTGCGTTACTGGACTCCTATGTGAACATGCCCTTAGAGACCAAAGATCGTAAATTTACCACAATTTATTTTTCATGAAAGTTTCTGCATTTCAAGTTACGAAATGTAAATTTTTCGTCATTGATTTAAGGCAATCATTCTGTTACACTTAGCTAAGAGGGCGTGGCTCTAGAAATACAGTTAACCTACAACTTCCATTTATCTGTTAATTACAATTTGAACGTGAACACATTAAGCAAAAAGTTATATTAAAAAAATAAATAAGAGAAATGCATTTTCAATCTTTTGAATTATATGAGATATTAAACAGTTTAACAAACGCAGTTTTCATTTCCTTCACCACTTTGGGAGCATATAATAGCCAAAATGTTTTTTAATAATGTAAAAACTGTCACTCTAAAGAAAATATTATAGGATAGATAGATTAGATTGTACATTAAAAACAAACAGTTTTCTCATATATGTCAAAAGTCTTTGAAATTGAACGAAATTCCCAAACTCTAGCACTTTTGATTGCAGCATAGTCTACTGAGGGATTTTGTTTTTGTTTTCTCCAAAGCAGTTTCAGTTTTCTAAACAAATTTTAACTGCTAATAACAATATGTAAATTATATAAAAATTCAGTTCATGATTAGTATGGATTACAAATAGTTTTAAATTTAGTTTAGTATAATTTATAAACTCAGTGACAGTTTATAAGTTGGAGGTATATAATGGAGCACATTACAGTAGTTTCATTCAAGAAATGAGAATATATGTTTGAAATAAAAGCTTAAAAATCTATTAGATATTTCACTCTGGACATTTGAAAGTTACAATTCTAACAAAGCGTTACATCTATTATTTGAAAAAAATAATTTTAAAACATGTTTTCTATTTATTTGTAATCACTAAATAACAACAGTATCGGATACTAATGACAGCTTTCTATTTCAGCATGAAGACTGAATACCATTCTATTTCTACAGCCACCTGTCTTCACTTCCATAACCAGTTATAAATCCCAATCAAACAACATATTAAGAAAACAATAGCCCACAATAGCTGTATGGACATCAAAAACAATAGTAAAATAAAAAGAATAGTTCCACCCAACTCACTGGTTTCCTTGTTTTGCTGTGTTCTTATTTTCTCATTTAAATTCAGAATATAAATTCCTATCATATTGTAAACATAACAATTTGCTTTGGTTAATTCTCAAAAAGAATGTTTTCAGCCCTGACCTGTCATTATTCTGTAAAATTAAATGTGTTATATATATATATATATAGGAAATGTTATATATACATATACATAAGGAGGGGTGGGTGTGTTAAGTTAGTGGAGTAAGCCAAAAGATAACGAAACACAAACATTTAGTTGAAGACAATTACAAAAAACAGAATAACACAAACGAAACATATTCGTCGTTGAACATATTACATTGAATATTACGTTGAAAATATTACATTCTTACTACAAACAATAACAGCATTGCTACTGCGTTATAACGGATTTTTAGGAGCTACACGTCATTGCGACTTCATCGCTTGCTCGTACACATCGTCTAACGTCTTTCTTGGCGCGCTTTTTTAAAACAGTTACGGTTCAAGTTGAATGTCCTTTGCACCGCCAAGTAGTGATGCGACATCGATAACAAAACATCGATATTCAATATTAAAACATCGATGCTAATAAAACATCGCCCAAAAACCATCGATGTTTATAAAGATCGATGTTTTAGAACATCCATTTTTTAAAACTGGTTTGTAACCTCTAACATTAATGTTTCTTCGGTTAGTCGTGGGGTGTGTGTGATTTAATTTTACTCTGTGATTGGGCTGACACAAATGACAAAAATTTGGTTGCTTTTGCCTTGCTGCATTGATGACTCAAAATTCTCGTTGTAAATATCGCCATGTTTTGCCTTCAAATGTCCAGATAAATTCGTGGTATTGCCAGAAGTTTTAAGGGACTTAAGGCAAATATTGCATTTCGCCAATTTGTCAGAGGTTTTGTAAAAATATTTCCAAACGGTACTTTTGGGAGGCATCTTGCTAATAATATTAATGTCAACTTATATAAAACCAGAACGAAACAAAAACTTAAATGGATGCACTCGTGTATATGCTATTTGTAAAATAAAACCCCATGGAAGGTTCTGGAGTGTCAGGAACATTCCAAGCGCTCTGATTGGTTCATTGGTTGTTAATTGCCATTTGTCTGTTTGCTAAGGAATCATTCCCCCTTTTGTATTCGTCCTTTTCAGAATTCAGACTTACATTTACTGAGTGTGAAAATTATGCTACGTGGTAAATTTTTTTAATTACGGTACTTTTTCAATAAAAAAAAAACATCGAGACAACGTAAAACATCGAGCACAAAACATCGATGTTAAAAAAACATCGGCTTCAATAAATCTATGTTTAAAACATCGACATCGATGTCGCATCCCTACCGCCAAGTGCCGCCATCTAGTAGTCGTTGTCCGAATGCTCTTCACACACACACACACATATATATATATATATATATATATATATATATATATATATATATATATATATATATATATATATATATATATATACTAGCTTTATATACCCGGCGTTGCACGGGTGAACCCTTAATAAAGCTTACTTGTATGATATGTATATTTGTATTTTATGGCAATCTATACCCCTCTCCACTGGTCATCATCCCATCAGCATATTATAATAACCCCCCCCTCCCCATGCTAATGTCAGCATTAAAATGTTTCTTTCAATTTTGATAACCCACTGGATCCCGGCCCTTCGAGGAGTTTGAGGGCTTCCCCGTAAACCCTTGTGAAAATCGCCGGTTTCATAAACAAAGAATTACCTGACGTTGCCCAGGATAATAAAAATGAATGGAGTTAACCTGAGCTCTAGATGTATACGTACTAACAACCGAAATATATACAATTCACACACACACACACTTTTCCACACTTCATTTAATTAAGATTGATCTCTCTCTTTTCTCCTACCACCAATTTGGTGTTCAAAATGGTGATATATAGGAAATATAAATTATTCGATTGTTTCTAGCAATTTTTTTAAAATCTAAAGCGAATGTCGAAAAATCGTGACATTGATCGTGTTTGTTACATTTAATCGTGTTTCTTACATTTTAAATCAAGAATCTTATGGATATCTGTTTCCTTCTTTGAGATATGACGGAATATGTAAAAAACACGTAAAAACACGTTTAGCCCCCCCTAACCCCGTGGGGGCCAAATTTTGAAAAATCCTTAAATTGGTTTTTAGGTATTCATATTCCTTAGATTTTAAAGCAAGAATCTTATGGATATCTGTTTCTTTCTTTGAGATATGAGGTAATATGTAAAAAATACGTTTTTCTCCCTCCCCCCCCCATGGGGGGACCAAATTTTGAAAATCCTGAAATTGGTTTTAATGTATTCGTGTTCCTTACATTTTAAAGCAAGAATCTTATGGATATATGTTTCTTTCTTTGAGATATGAAGGAATACGTGAAAAACACTTTAAGTCCCCCCTCCCCGTCCCCTGGGGCCAAATTTTAAAAAATCCTGAAATTGGATTTAAGGTATTCGTGTTCCTTACATTTTAAAGTAAGAATCTTATGGACATCAATTTCCTTCTTTGAGATACGAAAGAATATGTAAAAAACACGTTTTGCCCTCCCTCCCCCCCTTGGGGGGCGATTTTTGAAAAATCGCTTCTTAAATGACGCCTTCAGCCCAAAAGTAATAAGCTCTTAAAATTTGATATCTGTATCTCCAATAGTTTTTGCTGGGTGTTGATTTCTTTATATATATAGATAAAACACGTAAGAACACGTTTAGCCCCCTCTCCCCCTTGGGAGACGAATTTTGAAAAATCCTGAAATTGGTTTTTAGGTATTTATGTTCCTTACATTTTAAAGCAAGAATCTTATGGATATCTGTTTTCTTCTTCGAGATATGAAGGAAAATGTGATAAAACACGTAAAAACACGTTTTTTCCCCCTCCCCCCCTTGGGGGCCTAATTTTGAAAAATCCTGAAATTGGTTTTTAGGTATTCATGTTACTTACATTTTAAAGCAAGAATGTTATGGATATCAATATCCTTCTTTGAGATATGAAGGCATATGTAAAAAACACGTTTTGCCCCCCTCCCCCCCCTTGGGGGGCGAATTTTGAAAAATCGCTTCTTAAATGACGCCTTCAGCACAAAAGTAATAAGCTCCTAAAATTTGATATCTGTATCTCCAATAGTTTTTGCTGGGCTTTGATACGTGTATGTATATATAAGTCAGGACTTCTTCCTTTATATATATATATATATATATATATATATATATATATATATATATATATATATATGCGTGTGTGCATATAAGAGAAAAATTATGTGTAGCTAGTGGCATACACCGCAACTAACATGCCGTGATTTATTTCAAGGTCGTGGTTTGTCACCACAATTTGCGGGCGATATGTGGTGGGATTGTATCATCCTCCCACCCTTATAAACCCAACGGAGGGACTTTCCAGCCGATAGATTTAACCCTCCATATACAGGGTAAACACGAAAATATTCAGTGGGACCTGTCGGCACCCTCAGTCCCAAATTCCAACTACGTTTTCATATTGTGAAGAGAGAAAGAAAAATTAATTACAAAAAAATTCTACTTATCAGGAAATAGATTCTTTTTCGGGGTTTCAAAATCTGAAGACAAGCGGATTTTATAATTCTGGTTATAGATAGTAAATGAGTTTACTGAAATTTAAAATTTTCAAAACCCATCTTTCTATTTCCTTCATTACTTAACGTCGTACAGCTGCGGAAAGCAAACAAATATTTATTGCAAATTCACGAAAGTAAATGTCCTCTAAAATGAAATTCATCAAAGTATTGCAAGTGTTACTTACCATCGCTTCATTACCAACATGTACAAAATACTATAGAAAGACATAGGCGTAGCGTGCTTCTAACATCTTTTTTTTTTTTTTTTTTTTTTTTTTTTTTTGGGGGGGGGGGGGGGGTTAAGAATTGAATTCTGTTAGGGCCCTCCTCAGTGCATTGCCTGCCGGACGGTCCTTAAAATATGAAATATTATAATATTTTTTTAATTGAATAACAATAGAATTGAAGTTTGAGTTATATTCAAAAGTTATACAATGAGAAAAAATACATAATATAAATAAAATGAGAAAAAAAATATAGCATCGAATTTTTGTTATGGATCACATCATTGTTTAAAACTATGTAAAGGCTAAAACATAATCGGAATCTTCAGTTTCACAGTTTGAAAAAGCTGAAAAAAACCAACCTTCTCAAAAGTTTTCTACAATTTTCCTATTTTTACTGAACTTCTATTAACGTTTTAATTTACTTCAAGTTAAGTTGAGGGGGTGGCACGTGCCTCCCAACTTATATTCAAAAGTGAAAAAAATATATAATATAACTAAAATGAAAAAAAATATAGCATCGAATTTTTGTTATGGATCATATCATTGTTAAAAACTATGTAAAGGCTAAGGCATAATCGGAATCTGCAGTTTCACAATTTGAAAAAGGCTGGGAAAAAAAAAACCAACTTTCTCAAAAGTTATTATCATCTGCAGCAACGCTTATTTATCGAACGATTCTTGCTATTTCATTCTCAACATATACAAAATATTACAGACAGACCAAACAATATACTTAAAAAATAAATTTAATATATTAATATTGGGAAAAACCTACACACTTTTCCCTGATAACAATGGTAAGATAATAATGAAGCCCATTATCCTGTTCAAATTTAGAAAATATGCAATTATATTCAAGTTTAAATTTTTATTCTTCCACATTTCTGAAACACGCCTACACAAACAAAGCTTAAAATAAGATTGAAAAATGGACAAAAGATGACATATCTGAGAGCAAAAATTTAGCTTTTTCTGGTCTAGAGAAATATGTGAAAAAGAAGCTTATTTCTAATTTCATCGGATCTTCAATAGGAGTCTTCTTCATCTTCAATAGGAAGGTAAAAACGACAATGACAAAGGACTCATAGGACCATAGGACCATGGGAAAATGGGTCTGAACTGCAATTCCTGGGCCACACTGTCTATTGCAGACTTTCCGATGATAAGCATAGGGGAACCAATAGACATAGAGTAGAGAAAAGGAGAAAAGTGATAGGCGCGCTGATAATCCGTGAGTTCATAGTAGATAAAAAAGTGAGTAAGCATCTTGCAAGGGTCTACTAACGTTGCTAAGGCAAAGGACTCATACGCCTAATATACGCTTATATACTCTTGGTGACAATATCGATTGTTCCGGAAATGGAAAATTCTAGAACTCGATAACCCCGCCACAGAGGTGAAATCTCACTGGGCTCCCAAACAGTCGCCAAATTTGTCAACAAGCTTGCCAAAATTGTCGAAAATAGTGCCAAAGTGTCACTGATTCAAACGTAACGATCAGAGAATGTAAATAAACGGTACTTCACACAAAATGAAAATAAATAGAGGAGAAATAAAGAGTATTTAAAATTGCTTAGAAATATCTACAGCTATTTACAACAAAATATAGACCATTAGCCTATATGGACCTGGTCTGAAATAGTTCCGGGCAGGGGGATTTAGAAACGATGACAACAACAACAAAATATTTGAAAAGATTAATTTATTAGATAAAAGATAAATTTAATTTATTAGAATTGTACAATAAAAAAATACCACTTTCCACGTAAACAAAATTTTGATGAAACTAGAGAACATCACCATGTAAAGATTTTATAAAATATGCAAGTAATATTCAAGTTTAACAATTTTTAATCTACTTCCACATTTCTTGAAACACGCCTACGCAAAACAAAGCGGTAAATACGATTTGAAAATGGTTACAAAAGACGAGACGTCTCTGCGAACAAAAATTTAGCATTTCAGGTCTAAAAAAAAATCTATGTTGTGAAAAAGAAACATTTCAAATTTCATCGTATCACTGGATAAAAACAAACACTTTGAATCCAATCTTCGACATCGTCGGATGGCTTGTGACTTCATGTTGCTTTCGCGACAGAAAATTGCATTATGTTTAAAATGGGAGGAGAAAAACTGTAATAAGAAAGGACTCATAGTCATCGAAATAGCACGGTTTGATTGGATTTGTGGCAATCGGATGCATAAGATTGTTATTTTACAGGAGAAATGTTCATTGCCTCCTTAAATATTCAAGGGTGAAATTATGAAACTTTAAAATGACGGCTGAAATGTTTTGCTTTGTATAAGTTGAAATATGATTTTATTGTGATTTTTGAGTAAATCTAATTACTCGATGTCGAAATGGAGATACAACTAATTCTGGAAAAGGGTGAGGTGTACATGATTTGTAAAAATCATTTGACTACATAGGATTATTTATAAATCGTATGATTATTTATGATTGTGTATATAAGTCAATCGATTAAAAACAATCAAATAAATTATATGTAATTTTAATAGCTATGCCTATCAAGGCCAGATTTAGAAAATTCTTGACGATAGGCACAACTCGAGATGGGGACCCACTAACACTGATGTGGGCGTAAAATTTCCAAAATTGATACACAAAAAAGATAATCATGAATCATTATGAAAGTACCATTTTACCAAAAATTGGGTATTTGAAACGTAGTAGCCTAGAACATTATCAAATAATAAAAGCAATAAAACATATAAACTTCATCATTAAAACACCAATACAATGCAACCAGAAAAACTTATTAATCCCTTATACACACTATAACATACATATGATGAACTAGACATATAACTATACATATGATGAACCAATCAATCAATCAGATTTGAATGGATATATAGAAAAAAAATTGTTGTTAAAAAAGGTGAAATTAAAAAAAAATGGAACAGGGAATTTTTTCTATTTTTCATTTTAAAATTAAAAATTTGAGGGGCCTAACATTCGGGGGTCCCTAGGCCCAGGCCTAATGGAAAATCAGGGCTTGATGCATATACATCAATCAAATGATCATAAAATTTATACGATATGTATTTTGAATAATATAATACACATCGTATTATATCATTCATATAAAATCATATGATTGCTTAATCATATAAAAACCATATGATTGTGTATGAATCATACAATTATTCTTGTGTAGGCCGGTTAATGGCACGTTACATCCGTAGATCGGAAAATCGTTATATAAAGTCAGAGCTGTTGGGAGAAGCTACGAGACCGCCAGGTGTCGCTCTGTATGGTATAGTGCAGGGATGGCGAATCTGCGACTCACGTGTCACATAGTGATACGCGAAGCAATTTTAGACGATACGCTAGACGACCACATTGTTTAACATCAATTTAATTTAACTTTTCAAATTTTGATTTTGATTCGTCGGAGTGAGGGATCTGTATATTTCAATTTATACTAGAAATAATATTTTAAGAATAATTGTTTGAAATTTATTTTTTCTTCTTTTTGCCAAACGGAAGTCTTTAAAACACCATTCTTCAGTATTAGCGAATGCAAAAGAAATATTTGACGGAAGATTCGTCCAATTTCGGGAAATGGAGAAAACTTTGCAGTTTGTCATACAACCACAAAAACTTATATTTGAAAAACTTAAATTATCCTCTTTCGATTGGCTTCAATTTGATAACTTATAAACGGAAATGGTTGAATTTCAAAACAGTGTTGTATGGACGAATAAATTTGCAGAACTAAACGTAAACTTAGAAAAAAAAATTTACAAGATCTGGAAAATAGTGACGAGTATATTTCAACAACAAGCACTGAAAATATTATTTTAACTGAATGGAACTCGTTTCTTATAATTCGATAATGTCGATGAAAATCTTAGCAAGAGCTTCTTTCACAATGTTTGGATCAACCTACGTTTGCGAGCAGTTGTTTTCGACAATGAATTTTCTTAAAACTAAGAGGAGAAATCGTCCCGGAATCGATTTTTCCTCTGCGTGCGTCCGATTAAAAGTTTCAAATATCGAACTACGTATAAATATATTATTGTCCAAAAGACAACAACAAGTGCCACATTAAGTTCGATAATTCTGTATTTATTTTCTTCCTGATATTGATAGTTTTAAATAAACTATAATAAAAAGTTAAATTTGTTTTTGTTTTAAATATATATCTATAATTTTTTTTTAATATCTGAAGGTCTGCCAAAGGCCGAAAAATTTTTTTAAGTGACACGCGGTGTTAATTTCTACGGTTTCAAGACATTTTTTGTCACGCGTTAGAAAAAGGTTCGCCATCCCTGGTATAGTGGATATTCGAAATCATACAATTATGGTCAATCAAATAAATTGTGTGATATTTGTTATGGATACAAATGATTGTAAATAATGCATATTTTATATAATATAAATTATGTATGTATTGTATACGGTATGTATGGATATAAATTGTATAATATGTATTTTGCATAACAAGTAATCATACAAACACAATAAGATTACATAGAGCAAAAAAGAAATCTTATTGCCTAATTCATTTAAAGGGAGGTATTTGCCTGTAAATGTTTTCTTTTACTACTTCCTGAATGTAAACGAAAATTCTAATATTATGTAAAATTTGAGTTATGCAATTGACCCGCGCAGATATCTGACCTATGAGTGTTCTTCACTATGCTTGCTAAATCATTTTGCAAATACGGCGAATTTTGAAAATGTATCCACAAGTAAAATGAGGCTATCAGCTAGAATTTTGATACTTATATGGCATGTTCACACGTAGCAGCTTCTTTACAGGGTACGGGTGAAATATTATGAAAAATGGAACTATATTTTCATTTCTCTGAAGGGAATTATATTACACGTACACTAGCTGAAAACCCGCACTTCGCTACAGAGTACATTCAAATTAAATACAACGGTCCATGTATGGAATTAATACCATTATATATATATATATATATATATATATATATATATATATATATATGACGAGCTTTAATTCTCGTACTCCCTCTTATTCGTTCCCCTACTACTTACTCTAAAAATATGCAGTCAGTAACATCGTAGGCCTGTGGAATTAAAGACAATTAGTTTTCATCTAAATCCTTTATTCAATAACTATTAATTAACACGATTCAATCCGCGCCAAACTTATATTTGAAATGTTTCGATCCCTCACCTCGTGAAGCGCTCCGCCCAAGACGAAAACCAAAAACGCTCTGCTTTAAACACATTGTTTCACATAGGCACTAAGCTTTCGCGCATGTCCTGTGAAATATTCTAGAATCCTCTCCAAGTCTGAAATTATGTAATAGTTTCATTCCTCGCAGCCCGCTCTAAAAATAGATTCGTTCGCTCGACCACAGACGCGAGTCAAGGTTATCTCTCAAAAAGGGTATTCCCCTAAAAATCACGGCGCGATCGTTCTCTGCTGTATGAAACTAATGGCGTTCGCCACGAATTTAATCTATCCCGAAGCCTCCCTCCCCGCAAATTTAAGTTACTTATTCTTTTCCCAATTATTTCCTCACACACACACACACACACACACACATATATATATATATATATATATATATATATATATATATATATATATAAATAAATAAATAAATATATATATGACACGCGTAGGGCTACGCCCGTCATCTTACAAATTATGGCAGTCATGGTATATCCGGTGGTGTAGCAAAAGTAATCCAATCAATGATTGAGCAGGCATCAGTTCAATTTAATCCAGTTTTATTCTTTGTCATAATACCACCTCTCCAGATCTACGCATTTAGTCGTTCGCCATTTATTGTTTAGAGCCGCGGCGAAACACATCTGATAGCATCGACTTCTATCCCACGCTCTAACCAAATTCGCGGGAATCTCCGCGCGCAAACTCTCCTTGGACATGCGCAGAGCCCGAAACAGACATCTTTCAAGGCTAAAATGTAAACGTTCGTCCTCGATCGCAGAACTCAGAGGCGTGCGAAGATTATATAATAAAAAGGGAATTTCCCTTTCCCAATTCGCGTCTTTGAATACGAACAATTAGAGGCGAATTACGCCACGAATATAATTTAATTCCCAAGCCCCCTTTAAATTTAGAATAATCATTCTTTTCCCACTAAATCCTTTACAACTTTCCCCCCCGTCCCCCTGAAGGCGCGCACACAAGGAGTAGCTAATTCCATGTGGCAACGCCTCAGAAGAGCAAAATCATCAAATCCGCCAACTGGAAAACATGCTGAGTAGGGACGTCTCCCCACACAACAAGGATCCCAATGAACCCCATTATTAAAACCAAATGCCCCTCGTTATAACACCTGGATAATCTCTTTCTGAGCTGTGAGACCTGGAGCAGTGGTTTTTTTTAAAAAATACACAGTTTACAATACCTTACAAGTTACATTAAAAGATTCTTGAGTTGTACAGTATATTATTATATCACTGATGACTTGAAACAAAATAGGAAGATATTACAACATTATATCAAAATATATCACCATAAATATTCAAAATATCACCTTAATTTTACCAAAATATCATCTCAATAAGACATCACCTGAAAATAATGTCGCTTCAAAATCTCATTTAGGGACCTTTTATTGTTATTATTATTATTATTATTATTAAATTAAATTAATAGAATAAAAATGTTGACCATTAACGTGGACTGTCAGTAGTATTTTACAATTTAAAGTCCATGCTTTAAGATTTTCATGAAATTCTTTGAGTGGTAATGTAATTGACAGTCCTGTAAGCTGTCCACTCGCCCTCTATTTTACAACAGTTCCAGTTTACATTGCTACAAATATTGAATTTATTTACACAGAATATGGTAATATGAAAATGGACGTAAAATGAAAAAAACAATTAAATATGAACGACAAAAAATAATGCGGTCGACCGTCTTGCTTGGAGGCCTCCTTGACATGTTTGACCCTGTAAAATACTCAGAGACACAACATATTAATAATTGAAAGAATATAAATATTTATCATTTTCCCATGGGATTATTTTTCTCATATCTTGTACTCACCGAACGACACAAATGTATTTTGACATCAATTACAATAAAGTTTATCTTTTTAGAGCTCTTCTATACCTTCGACTTTCTTATGAAATACAAACATATGAAATTACACATGAAATTCAAAATTCTCTACATATTATTTATACTTCAAAATTTTTCCATAACACAAAACTCTGATTCAAATTTATCACAATTCAAAGTTATCAAACATTTTATAATTTACACTTCATTCACCTTAATATTTCACAATGATAGATTCATTATGTAAAACAATTCACTTCTGGTACTGGTGTACCACTCCTTCATCTGTGTACATTCTGTTTAATTCAAGGTGTATGTTTTTGTTTGTGTGTGTTTGTGTAGTTGAGTGAACAAGTGCATGGTTGGGTCAGAGGAGAGCAGGTTCAACAATTTCCCACCGTCTTAACCACAACCGACAACTCTAAACAAAATTCAGAGTGAAAAATTGGTGCGTATAGTGCACGACACTGAAACTCTAGGTTGGGAAAGGCTCAAAAGAGATCAGTATTCACTCACTGACTCCAGAAAAAGGAAAGGATTTAACACCCAGCCAACCAAGAGGAAAAGGGTAATCCGTTCACTCATGAATTCCAATGGGGAAAACATGAGTCAAGAGAAACCTGAAGGAAAAGGGAGGACAAAGCAGCGGTCATCCCACAGCCTGTCTTTGGTCATTATTTGTTTATCTTGGATTAACTCAGCACCTAAAGTGACTGACACGTAGAATTGCTTATATACAAGTGATTAGGTAATTGGGATGACTTCCAGCGCGTGGGTAGAAGTGGGAGATAGTATAGACTTCAAGAAAGAGGGAAATTAAAAAGGTAAAAGAATTAGACTTGTCATAATTGGGCAAATATCACATACAGTTCAGCTTTAAGACAATTCAAAACATTATAAATTAGTGATAAACATTTCAACATACTCAGATTTTGTAGATTTAGAAAAAGTTCTTTCAACAGTTATTTAAATTTTAACTCATATCATACAATTGTTAAAGTCAAATAAAATCAATACAAATCATATTATAGCTTTTCCTTAATTTCAGAAATACAATTTAATTTTCATAGTTTTATTATTAACATTCAAAATTCACAATTTCAATTTTATTTGCAATTGGTACAAAACTTTCCTTATTTTCCCCCCTCCTCCCAAGAAATGCTGCAGGAACTGAAATTTATTTTAATTTAAACTCATTTTGTGGATGAAAATGTCTTAATCTTGTTGAGTGTACAATGTCGGTGGCTTTTCCAGTATATTGATTTGGTCTGTTAATTTCCAAATTTACATTAGATAGTTGATTTAAAATTGTGTAGGGGCCTGAATAAGGTGGATCTAGTTTTCTTGAATTTGGGTATTTAAATTCTTCGTACATCACTAATTCACCAATTTTAAAATTTGACTGAACAAAATGTTTATCATATCTTTGTTTATTAATTTTATGGTGTTGAATAGTTCTTTGCACTGCAATTTTCCTAGCTTCCTCAACAGGTGGGTAATTTAATGAAGTTGTATTGGGCAAAGGTGAATCATATGGTAGTATTCCAAATAAAAGGTAGTTTGGGGAAAAACCAGTCACAGAATAGGGTTGATTATTGTATTCAGAAGTTACCTGTTCTAAAATTTTTGTCCAGGGAATTTTTTTCGAAGAATTTACTTTACATCTTAATTTTGCTACTATTGTTTGATTACATCTTTCATTCTTGCCGTTTGTCTGAGGTCTATGCGAACTGGTTAATAATTGTCGTACATTGTGATGCTTTAAAAATTTCTTAAATCTGGACGAAGTGAATGCAGCATTTCTGTCACTGAGTATTTGTTTTGGAACCTTTATATTGAAAACTTGTCTCAAGCAGTTTGTGTAAGTCTCACTGGTTACACTCTTTGAGGGGAATGTCCATATGTACCTGGTTGCATGATCAATTACAAGATCAAGATATTTTTTTGTTGAATTGTAATAATTGAAACCCCCAACAGTATCGACTGAAATTAAGTCAAATGGTTCATTCGCCACAGGCACTTGCTCCATCAGTCCAAATTTTTTCTGAGTTGATTTTTTATTCTTTTGACAGGTTTCACAACAACGAACAAAATTTGCTATGTCTACAATTATGTCTTGCCAATAGTAAATTGGGGAAATTAACTTTAACATCTTTTTTACACCTGGGTGACCGAACTTTTCATGAGCTGAATTTATTAACTTTACTCTTAGTGATGGCGGAACTACAATTTTGACTAAGTTTTTCTCTTTTATAGTTAAGACTCCATTATATTTTTTATACTTAATGTTATTTATATTATCATTCCACTGTCCTTTAATTATTTCATCTGTGCTTAGGAAATAACAATATTGATTAACAAAATGACTCACAGGGTTTCTGGATAACATATCAGCCTCATGATTGCATTTTCCCTTAATATACACTATATCATAATCATACATTGATAATTTTAATGACCATCTAAATAGACTGCCAGTTAAATTCTTTACATTTTTTAGCCATTGTAATGCAGAGTGATCTGAATGTATTGTAAATTTCTGGCCATGTAAATAACAGTGATATTTGTCAATTGAATCAACAATTGGCAAGCATTCAAGCTCTGTTATGGCATAATTTTTCTCATGTTTTCTTAATTGTCTGGAATAAAAAGCTATTGGGTGCAATTGTCCATTTGGATGTTTTTGTTTCAAAACTGCAGCTATTGCTTCTTGACTGGCATCAACGTACAAGTGGCATAGATAATTTGGATTATATAAAGTCAAAATTTGTTTTGAAATTAACTCATCTTTTAATTTTTGATATGATATTTGACATTCAGGAGACCAGTTCCATTTTACATCGTTCTTTAATAATTTGTTGAGTGGTAATCTTAACTTTGCATAATCTTGAATGAACTTTTGGTATACATTTATGGAACCTAAAAATCTTTGGAGTTCTTTTACATTTTTGGGTGGTAACAATTTTTTTATTGTCTCAATGTTTGTATTTTGTGGAGAATAGTGTCCTTGTGACACCTCATAACCTAAGAAATTTATTTCCTTCTTTGCAAATTGACACTTTGATTTTTTTAGTTTGATATTTTCTTGTTTACAGATTTGAAAAATTTCTTCTAAGTGTTGCATATGTTCATTAAAATTTTGAGAAAAAATTATTATGTCATCAAAGTAATTTAGTGCATATTTTATTTGATACTTGTTTAAAATTTGTCTAATTGCTCGTTGAAAAACACTGGGAGCATTCTTCCAACCAAAGGGGAGCCTGAGCCACTCATATAGTCCAAAATTTGTAGTGAAAGCTAATTTTTCTGTGTCTTTGTCATGTATTGCAATATGCCAATATCCCGAAGTTAAGTCAAGTGTTGAAAAGTATCTTGCATGTGTTAGTTGGTCTTAGATGTCATCTATTCTTGGAATAGGTTCTGAATCAAATTTTGTGATTGAGTTTAATTTACGATAATCTATGCATAAACGAGTTTTTCCTTCTCCTCTCTTTTTTACTAAGAAGACTGGTGATGCAAATGGTGAATGGGGTGGTTTAATAAATCCTGCTTTTAACAACTCATTTATTTGTTTTTGTATTTCCAAATTTTCAGTTTGTGAGGAACGATAGTGTCTAAGAGCTATTGGAAGTTCTGAAGTTAAGTGAACTCTTTGAGGTTCTAATTTTATTTTTCCTGCATCATATTTATTTTTTGAAAAGATATGTTCGAAATTTTCTAAAATGTTTTCTAATCGGGGCCAGTCCTCGGGTATTTGCTCTGGTGTCACAAAGTCCAAAGCATCACCGGGCTCTTTAAACAGAGTATTCAATGTATCATCGGGGATATCTGATGTCTCATTTAAATTTTGAACATTACAATCAGTACTTGTTATTTTGTTTGAATTCTCATAATTTACATTTGATTTTCTCATTGTTTGGTTATTGTCAAAATTCAGGGTTTCATAGTCATTTGAAAAAACATTATTCACATTACTTTTCACATAATTTTTGCAAACAGTCCCTTTGTAGTGCTCAGGAGAGTGATCATATCTTAAATAGTTTCTCTTAACAAATTTTCTACCTTTATCATACCCTCTATTACTATTCACAGTCCAATGATTAAAATATTTTCTATTTTCATATACATTTTTGTTTACATTTCTAAAATTACACATATTGTTATTTTTATAACACCTTTTACCATTATACATATTATCACAATAATTTCCAATTATTTTTCTTTGAACATTCAATGCATATGGATTAACATAATTATTATCATTACACAGTAATATTTCTTTATTAAATTGGTATACTTTTAAGTTTCTTAAATTTATTTCGAGACGAAAAAGTCTTATATGTTCTAAACTTAGTAACACATATGGCAAATCACTTTTAATTACCAACATTTCAATTTCCCTAGTTATTTTACCAATTTTTACAGTTGTTTTTATTAAATTTGTTACAGTTACTTGACCATCAGTTTGATTTCACACAATATTTTCTAAGTTTAGTTTTTTAAAATATTTAATTACTTTAAATAATGACTGTGAAATCAGTGTAACCGTACTACCCTTATCCAGTAAGCATTGAAAATTTTTATCACTCACCCGAGCTGAAACCAGAAGTCATCTGTTGTCTCTGTTGGCGTAGTTCGTATTTTGGTATTCTATGATGACTGTCCCTCCGCTATTATACTTTTGGTTGTCAAAGCGTCTCTGCTCCACATAATTTCGAGGCGGTTTGTAGTAGTTGTCTTGGTTTTGATATCTGGGTGTCTCGTAAGTATTCCATCTCTGTCTGTTATCCGTGTCAGTCCAGCGGCGCAGTGATTCGTTGTCGCCGGAGTTCCGATGACCCCTTGCGGCATAATTTTTTCTTCCTTCCGTAAAGTTTTGTTGTCTGGAACTGGTGATTGGCAGGTGAATCTTCTTGGCCTTTTCCAGCCAATCGAACGGATTTTTGATGTCCTGCAGCGAAAGTAATGTTCTCATGTGATGTGGCGAGTCGAGCGATAAAGTCTCTACTATTTCTGCATCCTCTTTTTGTAGTTGCTTTCCAAGTTCAAGTTTTTCTTTAAAATATTTGAAGAGGTCATCATTTTCCTGTAATTGTAACTCTCGAAATTTGATTTGTAATTCTTCTCGGCATTGTGAAAAAATGGATATCAGCTGTTTTTTTTATAACTGCGTAATCTTCTTTATATAATTCCGTTGATATTATTACTTCTTGAATATCTTGACTTACGTAGCGCATTAAATTTTCTTTTTTCCATTTCTCATTTAATTCAAACGTGCTGCAACTCTCTTCAAACAACTGGAACCATTGAAAGATATTTTTGATACTGCTGTTGTCGAATTGTGGTATTGCTAATGTTATATCAGGCCTGTTTCTTTCCAAAATTTGTCCTTTTCAATCTTGTTTCTTTTTGACTTCTCTTTTCACAAACTGTCTCATTTTTCTCATAATTTTCATTATCATCGTTCACTGTTTCATTTGGATCCTCTTTTTTGATATCGTGAGCCATATGCTGGTCTACCAAACTATCGTCTAGCTATTGTTTTCAAATCCTTTTCTTCTGTTTTCGAATCCATGGTATGCTTCTATATATTTTTCTTTGTATCGTAAATCTTCGTACCGTAGTGCTATTCCAAAACATGAGGCGGGTTTTTTTTTTTCCGTGAAGTTCAATCCTGCTCGGCTATTGACACGCGTAGGGCTACGCCCGTCATCTTACAAATTATGGCAGTCATGGTATATCCGGTGGTGTAGCAAAAGTAATCCAATCAATGATTGAGCAGGCATCAGTTCAATTTAATCCAGTTTTATTCTTTGTCATAATACCACCTCTCCAGATCTACGCATTTAGTCGTTCGCCATTTATTGTTTAGAGCCGCGGCGAAACACATCTGATAGCATCGACTTCTATCCCACGCTCTAACCAAATTCGCGGGAATCTCCGCGCGCAAACTCTCCTTGGACATGCGCAGAGCCCGAAACAGACATCTTTCAAGGCTAAAATGTAAACGTTCGTCCTCGATCGCAGAACTCAGAGGCGTGCGAAGATTATATAATAAAAAGGGAATTTCCCTTTCCCAATTCGCGTCTTTGAATACGAACAATTAGAGGCGAATTACGCCACGAATATAATTTAATTCCCAAGCCCCCTTTAAATTTAGAATAATCATTCTTTTCCCACTAAATCCTTTACATATATATATATATATATATATATATATATATATATATATATATATATATATATATATATATATATATATATATATATAATAACAGCTGAAGGTAAACAAATGTTAGTTTGTTAGTGAGCAGACACGGGGACGGGCTAATCTCGCGAACCGAGCATAGCAGGATATCACGACTGGTACAGATGGATGCGGTCGGACGAGACGCGTGCACTGATACCATCCTCAACTTTCAAAACTTTAAACTTTTTAAATTATTCAATTAAAACCGCCGAACTCAAAAGAAGCGGGTAATAGAAACAAATGTCATTCCGGGTGGGCCAGCTCCTTTCCGTTTCGCAAATTTACACTATTTTTATGCATGCAAAATTAAACTTTTCCGCCCACCAGTCGACAAATTTTTTATTTCCATGTGTTCTACAACTCTTTATCTTTAAGTATATGCACATTTTCAAAAAGTTAAAAATGTTTTTCACTGCAAACGAAGCTTTTTCCCCAAAGCAGTTTTCCGAATTTCACAAAATCGACAATTTTGATGGACAAATATTTCGGTTTTTTGCACCTTTTAATGTCAATTTTATGATTTATCGGTATTTTATAGATGTTCAGCTTCCAAAATATACCAAATACATTTAATAGAACAAATGTTATCATTCTAAAAAAGCGTACTTACAAAACTCACTTTTGAAATTTCCCGCACTGATCGCCATTGTATCTTAATGTAACTTGAATGCCGAGTTCGTAATTTTTCCACTATTTTACTCACTAATAATACCAGCAAATTCGTGAAATTTATTTCTAATAAATGAGGAAGTGATGAGGATTCCTCCGCCAACAATTTTGAATTCATCAGAACTGTCTTTCTATTTTTTTAAGCAATTTTTGCCCCATGAGATGTAATGTTTACATTCCGCCATGTTGCCAAAAGGAAAATAACCAAATGCCAAAATAGTTGAGAACGAGTCATTTATTTAATAATTGAAATCCAGAAATAATTTTAAAGCACCAGAAATAAATTTTTGTTTTAGGAAATGAGCAGTTATAATCTTTAGAATTTATTCTAATTCAATGAACTTCTCTTTTGTTTAAAAAGCAAAATTTGAGAACGGAAATTTGAAAGAATTATTTCAAAAGCCAAAAACCAAAATTTGATAAAGAGAATTTTAAATAATTATTTCGTTTTTAAAAATTCTAATATATTTTTAAAAGTCCTTAAACAGTTTTTAATCTTTAAGAAATAAAAACATATCATTTTAAAACGAAAAAGCAACACATTGGGTTGCCATTCAGCTAGTATATATATAAAGAGAGAGAGCGGATTTTGCACGTGGAGGGTAATCTCCGGAACCACTGCACCTATTTTAAAAATTCTTTTACTATTTGAAAGGTACATTATTCCAGATGGACATAGGCTATATATTATGTAAATATGATCAGTAGAAAGAAAGCTAGGGGGCTAAATGTTGAGCTGATGCTTCACTTTTACAATTTTCCCTTTTTCAACCATAGTCAAGTAACCATAGCAATACATCAAACTACATTTTCATTTATTATCAGTAAAACATTTAATATATTAAAGATTCAAGTGGAGAAGGTATTGATAAATACAAAAAGAATTTTTGAAATTGGCAACGTTAAAGGGTTTATTGAAGAAAATTACATTTGGAACTACATTTTTTATGGGACATTTAAGATAAAAATATTTACAATTTATTGGTATAATACTACAGATCTTTATTTATACACTTTATGTATTTGAATTTATGTACAATTTTCTGCACAATTTGCGTCAATCGAAGTTGAATTATTGAACTTATTCAAAAGTCAGTCTGTTTCATTGAAACTGTGAAATTTATTGATTATTCCGAATAGGTCTATGTTAGTTCCTTTATAAGTGAAAATGTATTGCTTCAATTCAGCTGAAATTTTGTATAGAAATAGTTGATAGTTCAGAGTAAAACATAGGGATATTATTTTTTGGAAAATCGGGCCCCGGAGTTTTTTCAATTAATGTTTTAATGATTTTGTCCCTAAAAGTTGCTCATTTCGACAGCTTCCGTGGCTGTCCTCGCTGACAGCGAGACTATGGGGCCGAATCGTAGCAAAATCGGCACGCGGGTGGCCCCGGACACGATTCAGTGCTGACGTAGCCGGAATATTGAATTTTGAATTTTAAAAAAGTTATTAAATTTTTTGTGCCATTTTTGATGCTTTTTTCGTGTTTTTTTTTGTGTGTGGAATCTGTAGCGGATAGGCTATGGAGCCGAATCGTATCAAAATCAGCATGCGGATGGCCCCGGACACAAATCAGTGCCTGACGTTACAGTTTCCAATAAAAATTTCTTTTGCCATCACCATCAACAAATAACCACGTTCAGACATAGAAATATATTGGACTTGACTTACGGGATGATTGGTTTACTCAAGGACAATTACATGTTGGTCTCTCTAGGTCAGGAATTGCGGAGAATCAATTTGTTTTAAAACCTCAGAAAAACAAAAAATGTGGTATACCATAAAGTTTTAAAACAAATTATACCTACCTAATATCTACTTAAGATAGATAATTGTTGAACCTGGAAAAAGTCGGGACGGGCCACTAGTATATATATACATATATAATAAATACGACGATCAATGTATACAATTGATGTAAAAAAAACAAAAAAATATATTTTTAAAAAAGTCGTAAGCGATATATTTTTATAGACAAAATAATGTAGGAGAAAATATTCAAATTAAATGTAATAGGACATACTAAAGAATATAGTACAGTTAATATAGTACAGTTTGTGGAACATAATAGCTTTTATTGTATTTTAATTCTTTTTGGATAATGTCCAATCGTCTGCCGCATTAGCAAGAAAAGAAACATTTTCTTTTGTCTATTTAGTTGTTATGCACGTGACGATACATTTATTTAAAGTACCAGAAAAAGAAATCACGGGATCAGCATTTAATAAATTAAATTCTAAAACCGAAAATCAGAAAATGGAGGTAACGATTCGAAAAAGATCTCATTTTAAAGGAATTTTTATGATCTTTCTCGTGATATAAATTTTATAACTCTCAAATTATGTATTATTTTAAATGCAAACTTTAAAAAAATTACTAAAACAGCTTAAAAATTTAATTTTAAAAAATGTAAGATGATTTTTTAAATCTTTCGTAGTGCATCCCTACACTATAAGAAGAATCGCCATGCAAAATTTCAGCCCTTTAGGTCCAGCGGTTTGGTCTGTGCGTTGTATGTCAGTGAGTCAGTCAGTTACGGAAGTGTTATATATATATATATATATATATATATATATATATATATATATATATTGTAACGTCCTCGGTGGAAAAAGAAGACACACGAGAGACTATTAAATGACACAGAGCTTGTATTAATCACATAAAACTGTACACTATGTACAAGACAGAGAGTCTAGGCTCCTCTGCATATGAGAGGTTCTATAGGAACCAAAATATCGTTTACAATAACAGAGATGTATCTCTCCACTTGTAAAAACGGGAGCCGAGAGAGGAATTTTCAGGTCTTCGGTCCGCACAGCGCCCAATCGGCCCTGCTTGTCGACGGACAGATGCGAGGCTCAATAATCAGCTACCTCTCTCTTTTATTCCCCAAAACTCTCTGCGTCTCTTTTCAGCCAGCTGGCCGGCGGGAGGGGGGTTACAGGACCCACCCACGATGGTTTCTTGGAAACGGGAAGAATTCGCAAAGGGATGGGCTTTTGGTTGGGTGGCCCCTTTTTCCTCGAAAAGGGCCAAGACGTAACAATATATATATATATAGATTGTGCTGACCAAATCACATACAAATGTCGATCGCAAGGGGTGTATCGAAATATGTTTGTATATGGAATGCCCAAAAGACGCGGAAGAATACAATTTCTTCCGCTTTGAGATAACTCGTGTACATGTAAATTCGAAAAATAGAACTTCAGACTGTTGTTTACTAACCTTATTGGATTCGATTACCTCAATGTTAACCCATAGAGAAAATTTGTCTACTATGTACACTTACATAAATGCTGATAATTAAAAAAATTATATTTGCAGATAACCTGAAACCTTTCTGCAGCGTGTAACCGGATTCCCTATATAAATTTCGTCCACCGAAGGAATTTAGGAGCGTTTAAAACACACTATACCAAATTTTTCCCCGAATAATTTAAATTTTAAAACATTATTTGCATTTTTTAAAAACAAACTGAAAATGTCCCAAGGAGTGAAATTTCTTTCTCTATTACGGTGTACACTTTTAAAAAATCTTTCAATCCTTGTTGCCAAAAATTGGACACATTTTCTCCATAGGTTAACATTGAAATGAGCGAATCTAATAGGGTTAGCACAAAGCAGTCTTAAGGGGATATATTAATATCGAAAAGGAAACTTACTGGTCCAGAATGTTGTCTGAAATAAGTTAGGGGATTGAAGAGTATTTTTATCATAACACACACATACATTCGTTTATACGAGGATTATTTTTTTTCAAGGTCCTATAGGACGCTAAATGAAAATCACAGTCAGAATCAAGAAAATTTTATATGGAACAATGTGATACAACATTAAGCTACTTTTCGACGTAATCGCCGTTACGATTCATACATTTGTCGTAGCGTGGTACCAATTTTCCAATACCTTCATCATAGAAAGCAGCCGCCTGTGTTTTCAGCCAATTCTGTACGCTGGTCTGCAGCTCGTTGTCTGTGGTGAATTTTTGTCCTCCTAGCCAGCGTTTCATGTGGGCAAAGAGATGAAAATCTGAGGGAGCCAAGTCAGGACTGTATGGTGGATGACAGGGTCCGACTTTGACCCAATGGGACCCTGGGCAAAGCAGACTTTGGGGGCCCCGTCCAAGGACAGATCCAGAGGGAGGCCATGTGCCCCCCCCCTCCAGGAGTAGATTTCCACATGAACATGTGGGACACTCACCAACCCCCCCCCCCCCCCCTATAAATTCAGACCGGAAATTCAAAAAATTTTCGACCAAAAAGTCAAACATTTGAAAAATAATAATAATAATAATAATGTGTTAATTAATTTACTTTTAATGTTAATAAATAAATTCAGGAAATTGTCTTTTGAAATGAATATAGTGGGTGCACTGTGCCCCACCCAGGATTTTTTTCTGTATCCGCCACTGCCCACCTTTACTGAATTAACCTAAAGCCAAATTTTCAAAAATATGTACAACTTAATACTAAATTAGGGGGCCCCATAGATTTGGGGGCCCCGGGCAAGTGCCCCACTTGCCCATGCGGAAATCTGGGCCTGGTGGGTGACCAAAAACTTCCCATCCAAAACGCTCCAGGAGGATATTTGTTGCAACTGCAGTGTGCGGCCTCGCATTGTCATGAAGAAGGACAATGCCTGACGACAACATTCCTTTTCTCTTGTTCTGAATTGCCCTTCGAAGACGTTGAAGAGTCTTGCTGTACGAAGCTGTATTGATGGTTGAACCACGTGGCATAAATTCCACCATGAGAACACCTTTACGGTCCCAAAACACTGTAGCCATACACTTTTTGGTTGAGAACGTGCGCTTGTACTTCACTGGTTTACGACTCGGGGAGTGTGAATGCATCAACTGTTTGGATTGCTCTTTCGTTTCTTCAGTTTCGTAATCGACCCATGTGTCATCTCCTGTGACAATTTTGTCCAAAAACTTATCTCCGTCGTGGTGGTAGCGCTGGAGGAATGATAATGCGGTGCCCATTCGCTGAGCTTTGTGATGGTCAGACAGCATCTTGGGAACCCATCTCGCGCAGAGTTTGCCGTACTCGAGTCTTTCACTCACAATGGTATAGAGAGCTGACCGTGAAATTTCCGGAAACAAATCACTCAACCCAGAAACTGTGAACCGACGATTTCCGCGAATCGCCGGATCCACGCGCTGAACAAGATCATCGGTTGACACTGGCTTTCTTCCCTGGCCGCCTGCATCATGAACATCTGTGCGTCCAGCATGAAAGTTACTGCACCATTTCCGCACTTTGCTATCAGACATGAACGTTTCTCCGTACACTTTAGTAATTCGTCTATGAATTTCAGCTGCATTGCTTCCTTCAGCATGCAGAAATCGAATGACTGAACGCAACTCACATTTGGCGGGAGACTCTATTTTCCGAAGCATGTTTATGTGATCCCTACTTAATCAGAAATGACAACCGCGAATCGGCGCGTTCCCCTGGCCAAATACAAACACAGCGCAAGACGTCTGCGCACAGACCTAGCGGATTTTCCCCGAAGCTTTCCTTTAGAGACCCATCGGACCTTGAAAAAAATAGCCCTTGTATATCTATGATGCCCGGTGTAAAGGGCTTA
The DNA here is from genome assembly GCA_907164885.2 of Dolomedes plantarius. Taxonomy (NCBI): domain Eukaryota; kingdom Metazoa; phylum Arthropoda; class Arachnida; order Araneae; family Dolomedidae; genus Dolomedes; species Dolomedes plantarius. The sequence goes on from OU015490.1 coordinate 69,163,834, forward strand.
TGTCAAAAACAGTGATTTTAAGATACTTGTTAGCATTGATAAAATAAGACAAAGATCTTTTGACTGGAATGAAAATTTGATTATGGAAGAAGAAACGTAATATTCTATACAAAATTTAGAGACCTAACCCTTTTATACCAGTCAAAATATTTTTGATTTTACTTTATGAATACTAATAATTTCAAGATAAAAAGAACTTTTTATATACCATGTTTTTAAATTTTCTGTTGAATTATATAAACTTGACAACTCTATGTATTAATAAATACTTTTTAAAAATTTATTTGATGAATAATCCCATCAACTTGAAATTAAATTAACTTAATTGAAAGTTAACTTGCTTTTAACTTTTCGTTACTGTCCCGGCTGATAGATGGCTGCACCTGTCTACAAAACAAAATTAACTGAAAATAACTGAAAGTGAATTTAATTGTGCTTAAATATGTCTAAATGTATTAAAATAATGCATTGTCATCGTGTTCTGAGCTATTCTAAAATTTTCAAATGTCTAGCTAGTCGGTAAGTTAGTTAAAAATCGATTGCAAGGTTTGTATGGGACACACTCACGAACACACAAGCTAGTTAATAAAAACATGGTAAAAAGTATCTAAAAATAACTGCTTTTGACTTAAGCCCTTTATACCAGACATCATAGATATGTTGTTATATAACTTTCAAAAACTATATACAAAATCTCACATACATCGTTCTAGAAACTTCATACGCATTTCAACAATGTTTCGTACATCTTACTTGCTCTCAATATTTCTTCTATCTAAGTACTTGATCTCTGACTTTAGGTTCAACAAAAGTGCCAGATCTGGAAATCTAAGCTTTTACCCCATAAACGATACATTCATTGTCCGATATCAACGAAAGTAAAAGACCGGTATCCTAAATGTGACCGGGGTTTTCCCCTAATAGGCATGCTACAGTGAAGGAAATAGCTTTGTTAGACATGATGGATTAGGGAGGGTTTCATGAATCATAAACTACTCGTAGGAGGAAATGGTCCCACGGAGAAACATATTGAGGTAAATGAACGCATTAAGCATGACGAAAAGGCGAGTCAAATGAGATATTAAATTTATGGGAATGCGAGTAGGATAAGGATAAAAATAATTATAAGATAAAAATAACTTTTTACATACCATGTTTTTAAATTTTCTGTTGAATCATATAAACTTGACAATTCTATGTATTAATAGATACTTTTTAAAAAATTTCTTGATGAATTATCCCATCAACTTGAAAGAAAATGCAGTCAATTGGAAGGTAACTTGCGTTTAACTTGTCGTTCATGTTCCGGCCAATAGATGGCTGCAACAGTCTACAAAACAAAATTAACTGAAAATAACTCAAAATGAATTTAATTCTGCTTAAAGATGGCTAAAAGTATTAAAAAATGCATTGTCATCGTGTTCCGAGCTATTCAAAAAGTTTCAAATGTCTAGCTAGTCGGGAAGTTAGTTAAAAATCGATTGCAAGATTTGTACTGGACACACAAAGAAACATACAAACAAACAGGAAAGCAAGTTAATAAAAACATGGTAAAAAAGAAAATAGTTTTACAGGAAAAGCTCGATTTGAGTGTCCTGTATTGCGTACTCGAAAAGCATGCTCTTAAATTGTTTACCGTGATTTTTGTATTTGCACATTTCGACTGTTGCTTTAAGCCTGCTGTGTTACACCAAGGGTTTCCAAATGTCCCGGAGTTCAAGGGGCAATCCCTTATTTGTAAATTTTGTCCCGCATCCCGAGGAACTTTGATACGAGACGTTAAAAATCCCGTTTTTCGCCGAAATGAGAAGTTTACTGTATACCCAGATAACTTCTGAAGTAGAGCACCTAGGACGCCTAGCGCCTTGGTGTCTCGTCAGAGCGAGATTTTGACGGCTTCGGGAAAAAATCATTATTAATCAATTGTCTGATTCCGACTTTCAAAGCACACCTACTGAAAGGATGCCGTTATCTTCTAAAGGAAAACTACCAGCTAAAGGGAAAAAAAACCGTTATATCACTATCCGGCTAACTGACAAAGCACCGCTCACACACAATCGTCTGTCAATTCCACGAACCGACCACGTGTTAAGATGAGTGCGTATCCACGACGCCACAGTAGAACTGATTTTGGCGCTGATAATAGTAGTATCACTTAAATTTTTGGTGGTACGCTCGATGTACTCTGGGCCCCGAACAGAGGGGTAAGTTAGCTCGGACGAATTTGGAATATCTTGGAACTGATACCACTTAGTATAGGTTGGCGGGTTCGGATTTTGAATGTCGGCCTGCTGATCAAAATTAATTAAAACAAGGAAGTGAGCCGAATCAAAAATATTAAGAGTTTCAATAGTGTAAGGGTAAGGAATGTTTTTAATAAGAACTAGGTCGATAATGGAGGAGACGTTTTTGAAAAAAGTTTAATGTTCGTATTATTAAGGTAAGGAATTTCTAGGTATAGGATTTTTGAAGGGTTCGACCAGAAGGATTAGTATGGCGACAGTTCCAGACCGTATGATGCGCATTTAAATCGCTAGTAACAATACAGCAATTACTGGAGTTGAAAATTTTAGAGAAATCGGACATCAGAAAATTTTTCTGGGGGATTTAAACGGAGGAAATTAAAATTTTCATATTTCTATACTGACATAACCATGATAGAAGTGCTTTCAACTCTAACAGTATCAATAAATTTAATGGAGATGTGTTTTTAAACCTCTGAAAACATAAATAGCGGTACCACCACTTGGATTCAAATTGGGATTTGAATCCAAGTGGGTCATTACGAAAAAACTCATTACGAGAGTGACCCTCACCGAACATTACAAACCTAGAGAAAAGTTTGCAGGTGAGAGAGGAATGCCTGAACATTTGGCACCTGCAGCACTGACTTACGCCAGTTTGCTTAAAGTGCTCAAATATCACACGAAGATAGTTTTAATTTTGACACGATTGTCAATATTGGGGGAAGGTTTGATAGATACCACAATAAGAAGCATTGGTTGTTTTGTTTTCCTTGTAGTAAGGCAGGCTATTTTAATCGGTTCAAGTACAATCTCCCTAATAGCACTCTCGATGTCGGCGGTAGGGGTGCAGGAGGGAAGGCCCTGATAAGGAATTTCAACGGGAGTTCAGATCAGGGATCCATAGTCCGGAGAGGGATGTTGAGATTATCTATAAATTTTTGTATGACTGGTACGAGCCAACTTTACCGTTATTAATTTTCATAAGAGTGCCAGAAAGTGCGGCATGAACATCAGCGGCAAGAACTTTTATATTTTTCAGCATAGTGCTCCAGTTTTGATTAATCTCAAAGAAAGACTGAGACTTGTATTGCTTAATTGTCGGCTGGCTAACACCAGCAGGTTCCGGATTGGAGGTGTCTATTATTTCAGTTCGCGCCACAAACGGTTGGGTGGCGGGAAAGTCCGATGTATTCTCTATGTTCCCAAGAATGTCAGATTTGTTAGGTCTTGACACGTAAGGCTCGCAACTATCAGTATTGTTAACTTTGCGTCCTTTAGAATAATGGCGCGTAACACTTAATTCATTATTTGCTCTAATAATGCTAATATTAAGGTGTAGAGGTAATTTACTTAATTCTTCATTGAAATTAGAATGATAAAGTTCAAACAGTTTAAGACTAAAGAAAGCAGTAATATCAGTGCAATTGATTCTTAACAACATATATAATTGATAGCAGATATCACTTACTGCATTTAGAGTCACGTGACTTCTGTATCGCGTCCTTTGCGAACATCAGGAAGAAGTGTATGGAGCTGTATAACTCCCATTCCTGGGGATAGTTGCACTCGTAGTAATTGCAGAGTTCATCGAAAATTGTAGTTTCAGCGACCACAGGGTCTTGCAGAGAATCGGAGGCTGGGCTGGTAGCAAGTTCTTCACAGTCATTCTTCTCGAACGTAATGAAGGGGAGCATTTCAGGAAGGGAGGAGGCCGAAGATTGTATATGGGAATGATTTATAGACTAACCAGCGTTATTGCTCGCTGGTTTAATGCAATATACAACGTTGAATTCAACTTAGCTTACAATTGTAAGAAAATGTTTGTAATTTGTAATGCTTGAAATCTCAAAAACATTTACGGTAGTCTATTTTTCCTTCTATTTGCGATCTCGTGTAATTTATTAGCAACCATTTCATTACAAACAGGTTCGTATGTGGGAATGATTCATAACCTAACCAGCGGTATTGCTCGCTGGTGTGATGCAATATCATCAAATTCCTTCAAATAGAATCATTATAATCGGAAGAACCATAGGGTCATAGGAAAATTGGTCAAACTCCACTACCTGGTCCACGCCCTCAAGTGCTGGCTTATAGAAAGTAAGTAGCGGGGAACCATCATTGGACAGGAAGTAAAGAAAGAAAGAGAGAAAGTGATTGGAGCACTCAGGAGCCGAGAGTTCTATGCCTTCAGCTGGAATCACTGAGGTGAGCCAGCTCTTTTTGATTGAATTATTGTCGTCATCGTGGCCTCGAGGGAATTTTTAGCTTGCTCCTGTACAACATGGCAACTTTAATTTCCAAAATTAACAAGAGCTGCTGCTCAACGGAGGAATTATTTATGGATGAGTCATCGGAAATGCCGGACGAGCCACTCATCGAGTTTGACCTACTTACGGAAAATGAGAAGAAGATGGTTGATACAATCACTAGCCCAGAAGCAAGAAATACAAACTTCTAAATGCCGATAAGATATGCAAAGAATAATTAACTACCCGAAGGCCTACAACTACTGCAGCCAGCGGGGTGAGCGTGTCTTTCTTGTTACTGATGGACATGTAATCGCATTTGAGCTAAATTCAGAAACTTTTTCTCAACCTAACAATTCTGCTAATAAACGGTCCTCGGACCATAACCTCCAGCGAAATTTCCTCAAAAATTTAACTATTAATTTCCATAATTCCATTGATAATGAACTCCTTTTAAATCTTGCAAACTATGACTTTGCCGATCCTGCTAACAGAAAACGGCCCAGAGCCGTTCTCTGTTCTTAATTATTTTTTAACTTTTTATTTCATAAATTTTTGTAATCTTACTGCTTACTTCGGTAAGCAATGAGCTCTTAATTGAAAATTTTTCTTAAATTATTAAGTATATTTTATCTATTTTACACATTGGTCTCATTGAGAATTGCTTTCTCTTTCAACTTAAACTTCCTATTCTCAAGCCACTCCCCGGATCGAAAATCCACCTATCTCTTTTCACCTTTCTATGGTCATTACTATGCAAGCCTACGTTGGAAGGCGTGGCCTACAGAACGTAGTTATCTCATTTGTCCTGATGATCCTGATGAACCTCCAGCGAGATTAACTGCTAAATCTAAAGAACAGGCTGCTCAACCTGAAATTATAACTGATAATAAATTTAGTTCCCTTGGAAAAGAAATTCTAAATACTAACAAAGTAACCGAAAATTTCTCTAGTGAATTTAAACCAGATAAAATTAAACCCATAACTATTTGTAAGACCGAGGATTATAAATCCATTCTTGAAAAAATCGCTCTAAGCGAAGAAAGATAGTACGAAGCCAGGGTTAGATAATATTTTATTCAACTTTTCCCGATTAAAACAAATTCACACGAAAACATCATTCAGTTCCTGAAGGATAAGGGCATTCAGAGATACTCGCTGCCACAAAACTACGTTAAACCAATTAAGGTTGTCTTAAGAGGCGTCCCAATCGAATTTGAATGTAAGGAAATATCGGAATCACTCAAATACCTAAATTATGAAGTCCTAAAAGTTGTTCAATTCATCAGGCTTAAATCAAAACAATCAATCCCTATTTTTCAGGTAACTTTAGTTCCCAACGAAAAATCTAAAACTATTTTCGAATTAACTTCCCTCAATTATTTCAGAATTAGTATTAAACAGTACATTTCCCCTTTTAAAGCACAGCAGTGTTTCAATTGTCAATTATTATTATCACCACTCAGACTTTTGCAACATGAATCCCCGTTGCGTTATATGCACCGGGAATCATCGCACAAGTAAATGCACGCTTACTAAATCAGAATACACCACACCAAAATGCTGTAATTGCGGAGGCGAACACCCAGCCAGTTATAGAGTTTGCCCAAAATTTCCACATAATTCATCTAAAAAGAAAGATATAAAACCGAAAAAATCAACTACCGCTGGAGTGTCATATGCTGACATCTTAAAAAATGTAATTCCCCCCAATAATTCAACTGAATATCAGCCTCTAATTAATAATAATTCTCAAAACTCTGAAATTTGTAATGATACCCACCAATCTAACACTGAAATCCCCTAAAAAAACCAAAACTCAAGTAAACTTATCAAAATTAAACAAGGAATCAATGAAACTGTAGCCGAAATCCAGTGAAAGAAAGACTGAGACTTGTATTGCTTAATTGTAGGCTGGCTAACACCAGCAGGTTTCGGATTGGAAGTGTCTATTATTTCAGTTCGCGCCACAAACGGTTGGGTGGCGGGGTAGTACGATGTATTCTCACGTTCCCAAGAATGTCAGATTTTGTTAGATGTTGACACGTAAGGCGCGCAATTATCAGTATTGTTAACTCTGCGTCTTTTAGAATTATGGCGCGTAACACTTAATTCATTATTTGCTCTAATAATGCTAATATTAAGGTGTAGAGGTAATTTACTTAATTCTTCATTGAAATTAGAATGATAAAGTTCAAACAGTTTAATACTAAGGAAAACAGTAATATCAGTGCAATTGATTCTGAACAACATATATAATTGATAGCAGAAATCACTTACTGAATTTGAGTCTCATGACTTCTGTATCGCGTCCTTTGCGAACATCAGGAAGAAGTGTATGGAGCTGTACAACAACCATTCTTGGGGATAGTTGCACTCGTAGTAATTGCAGAGTTCATCGAACGTTGTAGTTTCAGCGACCACAGGGTCTGGCAAAGAATCGGAAGATGGTTCTTCACAGACGTTATGAAGGAAAACAAAGAGTACTTCAGGAAGGGAGGAGGCCGGAGATCGTATGTGGTAATGATTTATAACCTAACCAGCGGTATTGCTCGCTGGTTTAATTCAATATTCAAGATTTAATACATTTCAGCTACAATCGTAAGAAAATGTTTGTAATTTCTAATGCTTGAAATTTCAAAAACATTTACGGTAGTCTACTTTTCCGTCCATTTGCGATCTCATGTAATTTATTAGAAACTATTTCATTACAAACAGGTTCGTATGTGGCAATGATATATAACCTAACAGGCGGCATTGCTCGCATGTGTGATGCAATATAATCAGTTTCATTCAAATTGAATAATTATAATCATAAGGACCATAGAGCCATAAGAAAATTGGTCAAACTGCACTACCTGGGCCACGCCCTCAAATGCAGGCTTTCAGAGAGTAAGTAGCGTTGAACCATCATTGGACAGAAAGTAAAGAACGAAAGAGAGAAAGTGATTGGAGCACTCAGGAGCCGAGATCTTTATGCCTTCAGCTGGAATCATTGAGGTAAAGCAGCTCTTTTTGATTGAATTACTGTCGTCATCGTGGCCTCGAGTTGCTTTTTAGCTTGCTCCTGTGCAACATGACAACTTTAATTTCGAATCTTAACGAGAGCTGCTGCTCAGCGGAGGAAATATTTATGGATGCGACATCGGAAATGCCGGACGGGCCACTCATCGAATTTGACCTACTTACGGAAAATGAGAAGAAAATGGTTGATACCATGACTAGTCCAGAAGCAAGAAATTCAAACTTCTCCATGCCGATAAGATATGCAAAGAAGAACTAACTACCCGAAGGCCTACAACTACTGCAGACAGCGGGGTAATCATGTCTTTTATGTTACTGGTGAACATGTAATAGCATTTGAGTTTAATTCAGGAACTTTTTCTCAACCTAAACAATACTGCTAATAAACGGTCCTCGGACTATATTGAGAAAACTCCTAAAAAATTTAGTAAACCTCCAGCGAGATTAACTGCTAAATCCAAAGAACAGGCTGCTCAACCTGAAATTATAACCGATAATAAATTTAGTTCCCTTAAAGAAGAAATTATAAATACTAACGAAGTAACCGAAAATTTCTCTAGTGAATCTAAACCAATTGAAATTAAACCCATAACTATTTGTAACACCGAGAATTGTGGATCCGTTCTTAAAAAAGTCTCTGTAAGCGAAGAAAGAAAGTACGAAGCCAGAGTTAGAGGTTATTTTATTCAACTTTTCCCGACTAACACAAATTCACACGAAAACATCACTCAGTTACTGAAGGATAACGGCATTCATTGATACTCCCTGCCACAAAACTATGTTAAACCAATTAAGGTTGTCTTAAGTGGCCTCCCAATCGAATTTGAATGTAAGGAAATATCGGAATCACTCAAATACCTTGATTATGAAGTCCCAAATACCTAAATTAGAAAAGTTCTTCAATTCATCAGTCGTAAATCAAAAAATCAATCCCTATTTTTCAGGTAACTTTAGTTCCCAACGAAAAATCTAAAACTATTTTCCAATTAACTTCTCTCAATTATTTCAGAAATAGCATTAAAAAGTACATTTCACCTTTTAAATTACATCAGTGTTTCAATTGTCAATTATATCATCACCATTCAGACTTTTCCAACTTGAATCCCCGTTGCGTTATGTGCGCTGGGAATCATCACACAAGTAAATGCACCCTTACTAAATCGGAAAACACCACACCAAAATGCTGTAATTCGGAGTCGAACACCCAGCCAGTTATAGAGGTTGCTCAAAATTTCCACATAATTCATCCAAAAAGAAAGATATAAAACCTAAAAAATCAACTATCTCTGGAGTGTCATATGCTGACATGTTAAAAAATGTAATTCCCCCAACAATTCAACTGAATCTCAGTCCCTAATTAATAATAATTCTCAAAACTCTGAAATGTGTAATGATACCCACCAATCTAACACTGAAATCCCCAAAAACAACAAAAGTCAATTAAACTTTAACTTTATCAAACTTATACAGGGAATCAATGAAACTGTAGCCGAAATCAAGAACGATCTCGATTTACAAAATTTCTACGAAATCTTTAATAGTCTAAAAGAATGTCTTCTAGAGATCTTCCATGCATAGAGACCTCCCTGATGAAGCCTATTACGTACTGTTTAGCTGGACACCCTTCGTCCTGTTGCCAAGAGCAACTGTCTTTGCAGCTGAGTAGCATTGTTTGCTCTGTTTCGACGAGCTGTTAACAGTATATTCCGGTCATCAGTTGCTGTAGCGGCGCGTGGCCGACCTTGCCCTCGTCGACGTCTAACATTCCGTGTTTCTTGGAATCGATACAACAGCCTTGAAACGACACTTCTGGCGACTGCAACAGCGTCCGCGACACTACGTTGTGTTTGCCGGATTCAAGTATGCCTATAATACGCCAATGCCATGGATTCCGGTAAATCACGTTGTTGAGACATTTTCAAGTCACCTTTTCTGAAAACGAATAACTGAGCAATCGAATTTCACAGTTAAGGCAGTGAAACAGACGTTTCTCAAACATCCCGATTTCCGCTCTTATGTTCTGTTTTTGGTTTTTGATGTCATGAACTTTGATTTGCATACGAAGTTTTCTTCTTCTGTTTCCTGCTATACTTTAAATTATGGATGATTTATTTTACGTTACTTATCGGTGTAAGTATTTGCGTAATTTCGTTAAAACCACGTGCTCCCCTAATTGTTTTGAGCAGTGTAGATTGCAGAAGCATTAAAACCAATGATATTTTTACTATTAACTGTCTGATACATCAAAATTTATGTGCTCGAGTATTATCCATGTATCACGTTATGAGCGTAGTTATGAAGATTGTAAATTACATTCGTTTACATATTCTTCAGCATCGGCATTTCCAAGAATTCCCATTGAATTATCTTCTGAATATGGTGATGTCGTATATTTTACCAATGTTAGATGACTAAGTCGAGGAAAATGTTTAAAAATATTACTCACCGTAGATTCACCCAGACGAGTAAAGGAGAAAAAAAGATCATGCTGAACGATACGTAAGAAGTAAAAGACACAAGCTCGAGATACAAGTGTTAGAAATTGGAAATGAAAAAGTAGATAATGTGTTGCAGATGCAAGATCATATTTCGAACTGTTACTTCTGTGCCAGCTAATGCCAGTTAGCTGAGATGGGTGGGTTTAAATTTGGGATTAATATATGCACATTACGATACCTGAGTACGTATTCTGAGTCCAGTTACCAGGAGTTTTCAAAATTTCATTATCTTCACTTATATAAAATCCTAGAGGAGAAAAGTGTAGGTAATCATTCCGGGACGGACCAAATCGGGAACATCTTAACATTGCGACGCCATTTTCTAAAATTTTTCTTGAAAAATAATACCACAAAAGTTACATATTTTGAAAGCCCTTTAAAAATTATGAAACTTTCAAGTGAATACCCTAGTTCAAATCCGTTTAGTTTTTGAAATATCTTCAAATTAAAACATCCATTGAAAAGAATCATTTATTCAATTGAGACATTCACTTGAATTTCGAATTCATTTTACTCCATGGTTTTTCATATTCCCTTTAAATAACTACATTTTTACTGTTTAATTAAATTGTGTTTCACTTTGCTAATTATTATAAATTAATGCCTGCTGTGAGGTGAGTTATTTACTTTTGAAACTATTTATTTTTGTTTCATTTTAGTGTTGTTTACTGCAGTTTAAGTATCGTTTTCAGCAATGCCTGCTGTGTGGTGAGTCATTCACTTTTGAAACAGTTTTGATTTAGTTTAGTTTTGCTTTGTTGTTTACTGCTGTTTAAGTACACTTTGTGTTATTTAATTGGCTAACTTTTTGCATTTTTATTTATTTAATATTGATGCAGAATTTTACACTTAAAGGAAAATTATATTTATCTGGAAATTATATAGCATCATGTACCTGAATTCATCGTAGTATATTTTTAAAATCTTTACATTCAAAAGTAGAATCTTCATGCTTTTTTTTTTGTTGTTCGTATGAATTCTTATGAGAAGGAAACGCTGATCAACATTCCGTCATTTTTGACGGGGGATATATACTAGTGTGTAAATATTTCGCTACTTAATTTTTCCCGCAAAGCTGAATGCGAGTACTGAATATACCTCTGTTTTTACCCAGACTTGCTCTATTTATCAAATAATAAAAGCTTGAATACAACAAAAGCATTTAAGCCCATTACTCACGAATTAAAATTCATTCGATATGTGACCAAGAAATAATATTTTCCTTTCACCTTAACATTCGTGTAAACGTACCAGAATATTTAAACATTGCAAAATATCACAAGAATATATCACAAATCTGTATGATAACCAATATTAATGAAGAGGAATTATATGAAAAAATGAACAATAATTCAGTGGTCATATTCAGTATGAAACTCCTCGAAACATTTCAGTTAGGCCGTCTGCACACGGGGCAACCCGTCCGACGGGTTTGTAACCAGTTGCGCCGTGTGCGTGGCTCCATTCAATTACATAGGTTGCGACTCATCACGGACTGATTTGTGATTGGAGTCAGTTATCAGTTTCTTTTGAGTTGCTCCGTGTGCAGACGACCTTAATGTTTACCTAATAATTTTTTTTAAAAACCGGCTAGACGTTTCGCTTCTTATATTAATTTTTAAGCACACGTGGAAAATGTTGCTTTTAAAGTAGGATTACGTTCCTCAATAGCGGTCCTCCGAAGAGAAAAAATTCAGAGTCCGTCGCGACTTATAATTTTGGCAGCTAGTCAATCCCACACCAGCAGTAAACGGTTAAACAGAAAAGTACCAAAATGAGCCAAAAAAATAAATAAATAAAAGAAAAGAGGTAAGCAACGATTTTTAAAAAATTTACTCTATTTTCTCTACACTTGCCAATTGAAATCCAGCTAACAGACAGCCATTGACTCCACCCCCATCAGCAAATCATCTCGAAGATCCAGAAAACAACCAATCAAAACTGCCCATTTTTCACCCTCCAATCTACTGACCAGAAATCTCTCTGCTTCACTTTTTTGTGGAGCAATTTCATGAACTTTGATGTCAAAAACTAACTTTTACCTACTCCTGAACATTTCCAGCTCTTCGATGACACGACTAAGAAAAATCTGAGTTTGAAGGCGTTGGCCTAGGCAACGCAGTTAATTTAGTTGTCCTATGGTCCTATAGACGATTAGTAATCCTACGTTAATAACTAGTTTCGTTAGAAGATACTACCTGATAAATATTTTTGTTCACTAGTAGAAGGTTCAGGAAAAGATGACAAATTTTCTGTGACTTTTTCCGTTATTGGGACTCATTTTTCGAAGGTCTGCTTGCCGGAAAATAGGGTTAAGGGTCTCTTTACATAGAATCCGTCAGCGTCAGTGTAAAAATTTTTAACAAATCAAAAACAAATTTTCGACCCATTTAACCAATCAGCGCCGGCGGAATCCTTAACACTGACGGATTCTATGTGAAGAGGCCCATAGACACATCACATAGCATTTCACAAATAACATAGCATACACAGATAGATGCACTAAATTTGATTAAAACCTGCGTGCGTCTACGAGACATCAGTGTATTCAATGACATTTCAGATTGCCTCCTGACCATAGCGTAATGTCGGCTATAAAAATTTTAACCTATCACGGTGCAGTGACTACGTGATAAGACACACCTATCGCAGGTCGTTCCACAATCTCGGCGTCAATTACGAAACGCTACACTATGCTCCGGGAGCTATCTTAAGAACTGAGAAACACATGACGTATCCAAGACGTCATTGTATGTCAAGGGGTTTATTACATTTGTTTGGTCAAAAAGTAACTTTAGCCTCGATATTCATTCACTTAGCGAGGAAAAATGTCAATACGCTCTAAAGTAAAACTACCGAAAAAAAATAACATTTTCTTAAAATGACACGAATACGAAGTCACAAAAATACACTACCAGATATATCTTCTGGAAAATAACCCGTATCAAAACAGTTTTGAGGTATCTTCTGTATATCGCATCAAAGTCTGCGTTCACTTAAATGGATCAGTTTTAGGAAACAAATGTCTGGACGAAAATACAAGACAATGCTTGACCGTTCTCGATAAAATTTCTTGGTCTTCGGTTATGGAAAAAGTACGAGTTTTGAGCTAAAAGATATTTCCTCATGCACATGATCCTGTTCGATATCTAAAGTATATGAGGGAGGGGGGATGGAAATTGGAGCTGATGTAAAGAAAATGCAAATACTTTGGACAATCTGCAGATATTTTTCGGCTTATGTTACAGAATTGAAAGTTCATGCAAGGATAAAAAATACAACCGATCTTTATTGATGTAGGAATATAGCAAAGTATTCTAGTGCATTTATTTATTCCAACTCTGGTCTGCAGGTAGCCAAATTTTAACATCTAATATGATAATGTGAATGTATGTGTATAGCCTATGTACTAAACATTTAAAAACCCACTGACATCAGTCAATTTCAATAGGCTTCAGTTCAAGGGTTGAATTGCAGTGAAGAGAACTGAAAAGGATGTCGGCGTCTGCATCACAGGGTGTCCATTATCTAATAAATAGGTAATTTCATAAAATAACTACGAAGATTAATTTTTTATGGTTAATTTCGACAGGTTTCGGGTTCTTTTTTTACAGTTTATATTAAGGGTATTTGGTTGATATTGCTTTCCATGCTAATCGGGATTCAGAGACCTTCAAAAAGATTCTATTCAATGTCTCTTAATGTGCCTGTATACATTGGAAAAATATTTTTTTTCAAATTATTTGAAATATAATTTCTGAATTTGTAGCATTTTACAATAGAGTAGGGCTAAAATATGCGCATTTCGATGTGGTCAAAAAGAAATGGGCAAAATAGAAAAATATATAGAAATGTGCTAACAAACTGAACTGAATAGATCTGTGTTTTAACGTAGGATTACGTTCCTCAATAACGGTCCTCCGGAAAGAAAAAATTCAGAGTCCGTCGCGAGTTATAATTTTGTTCGCGCGCCAAATCCAGTAGCAGTAAAGAGTTAAACAGTAAATAATCAAAAAGCGTTAAAGAAAAGAGGTATGCAATGATAAGGAATTCTACGTTAGGAACCCGCCGTAATTTCGTTAGAAGTGACTACCTGTAATTTTTTTCTGTTATTCTTTAAGTACAAAATTTATATTTGATCGTACGTCAACTCGCGTATCTTTTAAGACTGCACAGAAAAAATTGATGTAAATGTGAGTTTATTTTCTTATAAATTAAGAAGTTACGGGATAACCGTCACGTACATCATACCTTCGGGGCCCAATTACAAGGCCTCTAAATTTTGTACACACATGTAATCTCTAAATTGCGGGGAACTCGCAGTATAGAACTCGCAGTATAGAAACTGCTCGTTTTCTTGATCAGATATTTTTCCTCGAATACCCAACGATGGTCAAGCGAAAAATTATTTTTATAAAACTCAAAACTAAATATTAAAAGTGATAACTTTATATAATATAATTATCCAATACCATATCCATTTAAGAGCGCTTAACATGAATATATTTTAGTGAGGGAAGCATGTTTTAATCAGAAAAAGCATTCAAAGAAATTGTGAAGCTTATTTTAAATGATACTATTTGAACAATAATAACCGAAGTAATTTTTTTATATTTATTTACAAGAGTTTTAGGTTTTTCTTTTTTATATTTTCATTTCAAAGATTTACATTATATTAATTGCCTGCTTAGAAGGATTATTCATTTTCAATGCACCACAAAAATAATCACTCGTTGAAATCGAAATCAGGGACATCGTAATCCGACTCATAAAAGCGTTTACACCATGTGTGTCCAATCTTTTGGCTTGCCTGGGATGCACTGAGAAAGGAACCGTTATCGTGGGCCGCATAAAAAATATATAATACACTTAAAGTAAATAAGTTAGAAAATTTCATTTAGTTTGTAAATATTTCATTATAACATTAAAACAGGGAGGCAACATGAACATGAAATTAGTGGAATATTTGACGCTGTTTTTGTCAAACTAATCCATCAATCTCCGTTTCGATGGAAGAGATTGCTGTCAGTGAATTTTAAAGATGCTCAACAGAAATTTCCATCTAATTTTACTGTTCGTAAACAGCACCTTTCAAAAGGGTCGTTCTCAAATGTACGTAGGGCAAAACAGCGATTACATGAGTAAGACGTTCTTGCAAAACGAGGGATATTTCCCTCTTAAAATATAACTCGGTTCAGAGGATTCGCCCCAGTTTCAAGTCCTAACTGAATCGGAGACTCAATCTGTTTTTAAGACCAGGCTTTACACTGTTTGGAAAGAGCCTCCTACTCATCAATGGTATCCGGCCAAGCACTAGGGACTAGCCTTGCAATTTAGAGGTCCGAGAACAATACTGTCTGCCCTGACTCGTCTTCGGAGTGGCCATACAAAAAGGATGATATGCGAGAACTCTTCTAGAGTCTTTCCTCTTTATTTCTGTTCAGCTGCTGCTGCGAAACCTTCCCATATTTTGGACTGTTACAGTATCCGCGTCGGCATGCTTGCAGAATATCAGGACACTCCTCCGCAGACCCACCCCTCTTTTTGGTCACACGGCAGAGCCTCAGTTCAGCCTTTTCAGTTCAGGGGGCTTAGCAACAGCAAGGGGGTGAATTTTTATAGAGATAGGGATTTTGTGGGGCCGCATTACGAGCTGTCATGGGCTGCCTATGGCCGCGGGATGGACAGGTGAGTACAGATGCTCTTTCTGGTGGGGTTGATTTCCTGTAGTTCCTGGCCACGAAGCCTCATCTTCAGTACTAAATTAGAATGTTTTCATGAGGGTGCTCTTTATGAGGGTGATATTGCTTGCCATGCTAATAGAGATACAAAGACCTTCAAAAAGATTCTATTCACTGTCTCTTAATGTGCCTGTACACATTGGAAAAAGATTTTTTTTCAAAATATTTGAAATATAATTTCTGAATTTGTAGCATTTTGTATTACAGTATGGCTAAAATATGCGCATTTCGATGTGTTCAAAAAGAAATAGGCAAAACAGAAAATATATAGAAATGTTCTAACAAACTGAATTGAATAGATCTGTGTTTTAACGTAGGATTCCGTTCATCAATAACGGTCCTAGGGAAAAAAAATTCAGAGTCCGTCGCGAGTTATAATTTTGGCCGCGCGCCAAACCCAGTAGCAGTAAAGAGTTAAACAGTACAGTATCAAAAATCGTTAAATAAAAGAGGTAAGCAATGATAAGGAATTCTAGGTTAGGAACCCGCCGTAATTTCGTTAGAAGTGACTACCTGTAATTTTTTTTCCGTTATTCTTTAAGTAAAAAATTTATTTTTGATCATACGTCACCTCGCGTTTCTTTTAAAATTGCACAGAAAAAATTGATGTAAATGTGAGTTCATTTTCTTATTAATTAAGAAGGTATGGGATAACCGTCACGTACATCATACCTTAGAGTCCCGATTACAAAACCTCTGGTTTTGGACACGCACGTAATCTCTATATTGCACGAACTCGCAGTATAGAAACTCCTCGTTTTCTAGATTAGATATTTATCTCAACTCCACAGCGAGGGTCAAGCGAAAAAATATTTTATAAAAATCAAAACAAAATCTTAAAAGTGGTAGCTTTATATAATATAATTATCCAATACCATATCCATTTAAGAGCGCTTAACATAAATTTATATTAGTGAGGGATTCATGTTTTAATCAGAAAAAGCATTCAAAGAAATTGTGAAGCTTATTTTAAATGATACTATTTGAACAATAATGACGGAGGTAATTTTTTTATATTTATTTACAAGAGTTTTAGGTTTTTCTTTTTTATATTTTCATTTCAAAGATTTACATTATATTAATTGCCTGCTTAGATGGATTATTCAGTTCCAATGCACCGCAAAAATAATCACTCGTTGAAATCGAAATCAGGGACATCGTAATCCGACTCATAAAAGCGTTTACACCATGTGTGTCCAATCTTTTGGCTTGCCTGGGTTGCACTGAGAAAGGAAGCGTTGTCGTGGGCCGCATACAAAATATATAATACACTTAAAGTAAATAAGTTAGAAAATTTCATTTAGTTTGTAAATATTTCATTATAACATTAAAACAGGGAGGCAACATGAACATGAAATTAGTGGAATATTTGACGCTGTTTTTGTCAAACTAATCCATCAATCTCCGTTTCGATGGAAGAGATTGCAGTCAGTGAATTTTAAAGATGCTCAAAAGAAATTTCCATCAAATTTTACTTTTCGTAAACAGCACCTTTAAAAAGGGTCGTTCTCAAATGTACGTAGGGCAAAACAGCGATTACATGAGTAAGACGTTCTTGCAAAACGAGGGATATTTCCCTCTTGAAATATAAGTCGGTTCAGAGGATTCGCCCCTGTTTCAAGTCCTAACTGAATCGGAGACTCAATCTGTTTTTAAGACCAGGCTTTACACTGTTTGGAAAGAGCCTCCTACTCATCAATGGTATCCGGCCAAGCGCCCGGGACTAGCCTTGCAATTTAGAGGTCCGAGAACAATACTGTCTGCCCTGACTCGTCTTCGGAGTGGCCATACAAAAAGGATGATATGCGAGAACTCTTCTAGAGTCTTTCCTCTTTATTTCTGTTCAGCTGCTGCTGCGAAACATTCCCATATTTTGGACTGTTACAGTATCCGCGTCAGCATGCTTGCAGAATATCAGGACACTCTTCCCCCCCCCCCCCCCCCCCTCTTTTTGATCACACGGCAGATCCTCATTTTTCCATTTTTAGTTCAGGGAGCTTAGCAACAGCAAGGAGATGAATTTTTATAGAGATAGGAATTTTGTGGGGCCGCATTACAAGCTGTCATGGGCTGCCTATGGCCGCGGGATGGGCAGGTGGGTACAGATGCTCTTTCTGGTGGAGTTGATTTCCTGAAGTTCCTGTCCGCGAAGCCTCATCTTCAGTACTAAATTAGAATGTTTTCATGAGGGTGCTCTTTATGAGGGTGATATTGCTTGCCATGCTAATAGAGATACAAAGACCTTCAAAAAGATTCTATTCACTGTCTCTTAATGTGCCTGTACACATTGGAAAAAGATTTTTTTTCAAAATATTTGAAATATAATTTCTGAATTTGTAGCATTTTGTATTACAGTATGGCTAAAATATGCGCATTTCGATGTGTTCAAAAAGAAATGGGCAAAACAGAAAATATATAGAAATGTTCTAACAAACTGAATTGAATAGATCTGTGTTTTAACGTAGGATTACTTTCCTCAATAACGGTCCTAGGGAAAGAAAAAATTCAGAGTCCGTCGCGAGTTATAATTTTGGCCGCGCGCCAAACCCAGTAGCAGTAAAGAGTTAAACAGTACAGTATCAAAAATCGTTAAATGAAAGAGGTAAGCAATGATAAGGAATTCTACGTTAGGAACCCGCCGTAATTTCGTTAGAAGTGACTACCTGTAATTTTTTTCCGTTATTCTTTAAGTAAAAAATTTATTTTTGATCATACGTCACCTCGCGTTTCTTTTAAAATTGCACAGAAAAAATTGATGTAAATGTGAGTTCATTTTCTTATTAATTAAGAAGGTATGGGATAACCGTCACGTACATCATACCTTAGAGTCCCGATTACAAAACCTCTGGTTTTGTACACGCACGTAATCTCTATATTGCACGAACTCGCAGTATAGAAACTGCTCGTTTTCTAGATTAGATATTTATCTCAACTCCTCAGCGAGGGTCAAGCGAAAAAATATTTTATAAAAATCAAAACAAAATCTTAAAAGTGGTAGCTTTATATAATATAATTATCCAATACCATATCCATTTAAGAGCGCTTAACATAAATTTATATTAGTGAGGGATTCATGTTTTAATCAGAAAAAGCATTCAAAGAAATTGTGAAGCTTATTTTAAATGATACTATTTGAACAATAATGACGGAGGTAATTTTTTTATATTTATTTACAAGAGTTTTAGGTTTTTCTTTTTTATATTTTCATTTCAAAGATTTACATTATATTAATTGCCTGCTTAGATGGATTATTCAGTTCCAATGCACCGCAAAAATAATCACTCGTTGAAATCGAAATCAGGGACATCGTAATCCGACTCATAAAAGCGTTTACACCATGTGTGTCCAATCTTTTGGCTTGCCTGGGTTGCACTGAGAAAGGAAGCGTTGTCGTGGGCCGCATACAAAATATATAATACACTTAAAGTAAATAAGTTAGAAAATTTCATTTAGTTTGTAAATATTTCATTATAACATTAAAACAGGGAGGCAACATGAACATGAAATTAGTGGAATATTTGACGCTGTTTTTGTCAAACTAATCCATCAATCTCCGTTTCGATGTAAGAGATTGCTGTCAGTGAATTTTAAAGACGCTCAACAGAAATTTCCATCAAATTTTACTTTTCGTAAACAGCACCTTTAAAAAGGGTCGTTCTCAAATGTACGTAGGGCAAAACAGCGATTACATGAGTAAGACGTTCTTGCAAAACGAGGGATATTTCCCTCTTGAAATATAAGTCGGTTCAGAGGATTCGCCCCTGTTTCAAGTCCTAACTGAATCGGAGACTCAATCTGTTTTTAAGACCAGGCTTTACACTGTTTGGAAAGAGCCTCCTACTCATCAATGGTATCCGGCCAAGCGCCCGGGACTAGCCTTGCAATTTAGAGGTCCGAGAACAATACTGTCTGCCCTGACTCGTCTTCGGAGTGGCCATACAAAAAGGATGATATGCGAGAACTCTTCTAGAGTCTTTCCTCTTTATTTCTGTTCAGCTGCTGCTGCGAAACATTCCCATATTTTGGACTGTTACAGTATCCGCGTCAGCATGCTTGCAGAATATCAGGACACTCTTCCGCACCCCCCCCCCCTCTTTTTGATCACACGGCAGATCCTCATTTTTCCATTTTTAGTTCAGGGAGCTTAGCAACAGCAAGGAGATGAATTTTTATAGAGATAGGAATTTTGTGGGGCCGCATTACAAGCTGTCATGGGCTGCCTATGGCCGCGGGATGGGCAGGTGGGTACAGATGCTCTTTCTGGTGGAGTTGATTTCCTGAAGTTCCTGTCCGCGAAGCCTCATCTTCAGTACTAAATTAGAATGTTTTCATGAGGGTGCTCTTTATGAGGGTGATATTGCTTGCCATGCTAATCGAGATACAAAGACCTTCAAAAAGATTCTATTCACTGTCTCTTAATGTGCCTGTACACATTGGAAAAAGATTTTTTTTCAAAATATTTGAAATATAATTTCTGAATTTGTAGCATTTTGTATTACAGTATGGCTAAAATATGCGCATTTCGATGTGTTCAAAAAGAAATGGGCAAAACAGAAAATATATAGAAATGTTCTAACAAACTGAATTGAATAGATCTGTGTTTTAACGTAGGATTACGTTCCTCAATAACGGTCCTAGGGAAAGAAAAAATTCAGAGTCCGTCGCGAGTTATAATTTTGGCCGCGCGCCAAACCCAGTAGCAGTAAAGAGTTAAACAGTACAGTATCAAAAATCGTTAAATGAAAGAGGTAAGCAATGATAAGGAATTCTACGTTAGGAACCCGCCGTAATTTCGTTAGAAGTGACTACCTGTAATTTTTTTCCGTTATTCTTTAAGTAAAAAATTTATTTTTGATCATACGTCACCTCGCGTTTCTTTTAAAATTGCACAGAAAAAATTGATGTAAATGTGAGTTCATTTTCTTATTAATTAAGAAGGTATGGGATAACCGTCACGTACATCATACCTTAGAGTCCCGATTACAAAACCTCTGGTTTTGTACACGCACGTAATCTCTATATTGCACGAACTCGCAGTATAGAAACTGCTCGTTTTCTGGATTAGATATTTATCTCAACTCCACAGCGAGGGTCAAGCGAAAAAATATTTTATAAAAATCAAAACAAAATCTTAAAAGTGGTAGCTTTATATAATATAATTATCCAATACCATATCCATTTAAGAGCGCTTAACATAAATTTATATTAGTGAGGGATTCATGTTTTAATCAGAAAAAGCATTCAAAGAAATTGTGAAGCTTATTTTAAATGATACTATTTGAACAATAATGACGGAGGTAATTTTTTTATATTTATTTACAAGAGTTTTAGGTTTTTCTTTTTTATATTTTCATTTCAAAGATTTACATTATATTAATTGCCTGCTTAGATGGATTATTCAGTTCAATGCACCGCAAAAATAATCACTCGTTGAAATCGAAATCAGGGACATCGTAATCCGACTCATAAAAGCGTTTACACCATGTGTGTCCAATCTTTTGGCTTGCCTGGGTTGCACTGAGAAAGGAAGCGTTGTCGTGGGCCGCATACAAAATATATAATACACTTAAAGTAAATAAGTTAGAAAATTTCATTTAGTTTGTAAATATTTCATTATAACATTAAAACAGGGAGGCAACATGAACATGAAATTAGTGGAATATTTGACGCTGTTTTTGTCAAACTAATCCATCAATCTCCGTTTCGATGGAAGAGATTGCTGTCAGTGAATTTTAAAGACGCTCAACAGAAATTTCCATCAAATTTTACTTTTCGTAAACAGCACCTTTAAAAAGGGTCGTTCTCAAATGTACGTAGGGCAAAACAGCGATTACATGAGTAAGACGTTCTTGCAAAACGAGGGATATTTCCCTCTTGAAATATAAGTCGGTTCAGAGGATTCGCCCCTGTTTCAAGTCCTAACTGAATCGGAGACTCAATCTGTTTTTAAGACCAGGCTTTACACTGTTTGGAAAGAGCCTCCTACTCATCAATGGTATCCGGCCAAGCGCCCGGGACTAGCCTTGCAATTTAGAGGTCCGAGAACAATACTGTCTGCCCTGACTCGTCTTCGGAGTGGCCATACAAAAAGGATGATATGCGAGAACTCTTCTAGAGTCTTTCCTCTTTATTTCTGTTCAGCTGCTGCTGCGAAACATTCCCATATTTTGGACTGTTACAGTATCCGCGTCAGCATGCTTGCAGAATATCAGGACACTCTTCCGCACCCCCCCCCCCCTCTTTTTGATCACACGGCAGAGCCTCATTTTTCCATTTTTAGTTCAGGGAGCTTAGCAACAGCAAGGAGATGAATTTTTATAGAGATAGGAATTTTGTGGGGCCGCATTACAAGCTGTCATGGGCTGCCTATGGCCGCGGGATGGGCAGGTGGGTACAGATGCTCTTTCTGGTGGAGTTGATTTCCTGAAGTTCCTGTCCACGAAGCCTCATCTTCAGTACTAAATTAGAATGTTTTCATGAGGGTGCTCTTTATGAGGGTGATATTGCTTGCCATGCTAATCGAGATACAAAGACCTTCAAAAAGATTCTATTCACTGTCTCTTAATGTGCCTGTACACATTGGAAAAAGATTTTTTTTCAAAATATTTGAAATATAATTTCTGAATTTGTAGCATTTTGTATTACAGTATGGCTAAAATATGCGCATTTCGATGTGTTCAAAAAGAAATGGGCAAAACAGAAAATATATAGAAATGTTCTAACAAACTGAATTGAATAGATCTGTGTTTTAACGTAGGATTACGTTCATCAATAACGGTCCTAGGGAAAAAAAAATTCAGAGTCCGTCGCGAGTTATAATTTTGGCCGCGCGCCAAACCCAGTAGCAGTAAAGAGTTAAACAGTACAGTATCAAAAATCGTTAAATAAAAGAGGTAAGCAATGATAAGGAATTCTAGGTTAGGAACCCGCCGTAATTTCGTTAGAAGTGACTACCTGTAATTTTTTTTCCGTTATTCTTTAAGTAAAAAATTTATTTTTGATCATACGTCACCTCGCGTTTCTTTTAAAATTGCACAGAATAAATTGATGTAAATGTGAGTTCATTTTCTTATTAATTAAGAAGGTATGGGATAACCGTCACGTACATCATACCTTAGAGTCCCGATTACAAAACCTCTGGTTTTGTACACGCACGTAATCTCTATATTGCACGAACTCGCAGTATAGAAACTGCTCGTTTTCTGGATTAGATATTTATCTCAACTCTACAGCGAGGGTCAAGCGAAAAAATATTTTATAAAAATCAAAAGAAAATCTTAAAAGTGGTAGATTTATATAATATAATTATCCAATACCATATCCATTTAAGAGCGCTTAACATAAATTTATATTAGTGAGGGATTCATGTTTTAATCAGAAAAAGCATTCAAAGAAATTGTGAAGCTTATTTTAAATGATACTATTTGAACAATAATGACGGAGGAAATTTTTTATATTTATTTACAAGAGTTTTAGGTTTTTCTTTTTTATATTTTCATTTCAAAGATTTACATTATATTAATTGCCTGCTTAGATGGATTATTCAGTTTCAATGCACCGCAAAAATAATCACTCGTTGAAATCGAAATCAGGGACATCGTAATCCGACTCATAAAAGCGTTTACACCATGTGTGTCCAATCTTTTGGCTTGCCTGGGTTGCACTGAGAAAGGAAGCGTTGTCGTGGGCCGCATACAAAATATATAATACACTTAAAGTAAATAAGTTAGAAAATTTCATTTATTTTGTAAATATTTCATTATAACATTAAAACAGGGAGGCAACATGAACATGAAATTAGTGGAATATTTGACGCTGTTTTTGTCAAACTAATCCATCAATCTCCGTTTCGATGGAAGAGATTGCTGTCAGTGAATTTTAAAGACGCTCAACAGAAATTTCCATCAAATTTTACTTTTCGTAAACAGCACCTTTAAAAAGGGTCGTTCTCAAATGTACGTAGGGCAAAACAGCGATTACATGAGTAAGACGTTCTTGCAAAACGACGGATATTTCCCTCTTGAAATATAAGTCGGTTCAGAGGATTCGCCCCTGTTTCAAGTCCTAACTGAATCGGAGACTCAATCTGTTTTTAAGACCAGGCTTTACACTGTTTGGAAAGAGCCTCCTACTCATCAATGGTATCCGGCCAAGCGCCCGGGACTAGCCTTGCAATTTAGAGGTCCGAGAACAATACTGTCTGCCCTGACTCGTCTTCGGAGTGGCCATACAAAAAGGATGATATGCGAGAACTCTTCTAGAGTCTTTCCTCTTTATTTCTGTTCATCTGCTGCTGCGAAACATTCCATATTTTGGACTGTTACAGTATCCGCGTCAGCATGCTTGCAGAATATCAGGACACTCTTCCGCACCCCCCCCCCCTCTTTTTGATCACACGGCAGAGCCTCCTTTTTCCATTTTTAGTTCAGGGAGCTTAGCAACAGCAAGGAGATGAATTTTTATAGAGATAGGAATTTTGTGGGGCCGCATTACAAGCTGTCATGGGCTGCCTATGGCCGCGGGATGGGCAGGTGGGTACAGATGCTCTTTCTGGTGGAGTTGATTTCCTGAAGTTCCTGTCCACGAAGCCTCATCTTCAGTACTAAATTAGAATGTTTTCATGAGGGTGCTCTTTATGAGGGTGATATTGCTTGCCATGCTAATCGAGATACAAAGACCTTCAAAAAGATTCTATTCACTGTCTCTTAATGTGCCTGTACACATTGGAAAAAGAATTTTTTTCAAAATATTTGAAATATAATTTCTGAATTTGTAGCATTTTGTATTACAGTATGGCTAAAATATGCGCATTTCGATGTGTTCAAAAAGAAATGGGCAAAACAGAAAATATATAGAAATGTTCTAACAAACTGAATTGAATAGATCTGTGTTTTAACGTAGGATTACGTTCCTCAATAACGGTCCTAGGGAAAGAAAAAATTCAGAGTCCGTCGCGAGTTATAATTTTGGCCGCGCGCCAAACCCAGTAGCAGTAAAGAGTTAAACAGTACAGTATCAAAAATCGTTAAATGAAAGAGGTAAGCAATGATAAGGAATTCTACGTTAGGAACCCGCCGTAATTTCGTTAGAAGTGACTACCTGTAATTTTTTTCCGTTATTCTTTAAGTAAAAAATTTATTTTTGATCATACGTCACCTCGCGTTTCTTTTAAAATTGCACAGAATAAATTGATGTAAATGTGAGTTCATTTTCTTATTAATTAAGAAGGTATGGGATAACCGTCACGTACATCATACCTTAGAGTCCCGATTACAAAACCTCTGGTTTTGTACACGCACGTAATCTCTATATTGCACGAACTCGCAGTATAGAAACTGCTCGTTTTCTGGATTAGATATTTATCTCAACTCTACAGCGAGGGTCAAGCGAAAAAATATTTTATAAAAATCAAAAGAAAATCTTAAAAGTGGTAGATTTATATAATATAATTATCCAATACCATATCCATTTAAGAGCGCTTAACATAAATTTATATTAGTGAGGGATTCATGTTTTAATCAGAAAAAGCATTCAAAGAAATTGTGAAGCTTATTTTAAATGATACTATTTGAACAATAATGACGGAGGTAATTTTTTATATTTATTTACAAGAGTTTTAGGTTTTTCTTTTTTATATTTTCATTTCAAAGATTTACATTATATTAATTGCCTGCTTAGATGGATTATTCAGTTTCAATGCACCGCAAAAATAATCACTCGTTGAAATCGAAATCAGGGACATCGTAATCCGACTCATAAAAGCGTTTACACCATGTGTGTCCAATCTTTTGGCTTGCCTGGGTTGCACTGAGAAAGGAAGCGTTGTCGTGGGCCGCATACAAAATATATAATACACTTAAAGTAAATAAGTTAGAAAATTTCATTTAGTTTGTAAATATTTCATTATAACATTAAAACAGGGAGGCAACATGAACATGAAATTAGTGGAATATTTGACGCTGTTTTTGTCAAACTAATCCATCAATCTCCGTTTCGATGGAAGAGATTGCTGTCAGTGAATTTTAAAGACGCTCAACAGAAATTTCCATCAAATTTTACTTTTCGTAAACAGCACCTTTAAAAAGGGTCGTTCTCAAATGTACGTAGGGCAAAACAGCGATTACATGAGTAAGACGTTCTTGCAAAACGAGGGATATTTCCCTCTTGAAATATAAGTCGGTTCAGAGGATTCGCCCCTGTTTCAAGTCCTAACTGAATCGGAGACTCAATCTGTTTTTAAGACCAGGCTTTACACTGTTTGGAAGGAGCCTCCTACTCATCAATGGTATCCGGCCAAGCGCCCGGGACTAGCCTTGCAATTTAGAGGTACGAGAACAATACTGTCTGCCCTGACTCGTCTTCGGAGTGGCCATACAAAAAGGATGATATGCGAGAACTCTTCTAGAGTCTTTCCTCTTTATTTCTGTTCATCTGCTGCTGCGAAACATTCCCATATTTTGGACTGTTACAGTATCCGCGTCAGCATGCTTGCAGAATATCAGGACACTCTTCCGCACCCCCCCCCCCTCTTTTTGATCACACGGCAGAGCCTCATTTTTCCATTTTTAGTTCAGGGAGCTTAGCAACAGCAAGGAGATGAATTTTTATAGAGATAGGAATTTTGTGGGGCCGCATTACAAGCTGTCATGGGCTGCCTATGGCCGCGGGATGGGCAGGTGGGTACAGATGCTCTTTCTGGTGGAGTTGATTTCCTGAAGTTCCTGTCCACGAAGCCTCATCTTCAGTACTAAATTAGAATGTTTTCACTGAGGGTGCTCTTTATGAGGGTGATATTGCTTGCCATGCTAATCGAGATACAAAGACCTTCAAAAAGATTCTATTCACTGTCTCTTAATGTGCCTGTACACATTGGAAAAAGATTTTTTTCAAAATATTTGAAATATAATTTCTGAATTTGTAGCATTTTGTATTACAGTATGGCTAAAATATGCGCATTTCGATGTGTTCAAAATGAAATGGGCAAAACAGAAAATATATAGAAATGTTCTAACAAACTGAATTGAATAGATCTGTGTTTTAACGTAGGATTACGTTCCTCAATAACGGTCCTAGGGAAAGAAAAAATTCAGAGTCCGTCGCGAGTTATAATTTTGGCCGCGCGCCAAACCCAGTAGCAGTAAAGAGTTAAACAGTACAGTATCAAAAATCGTTAAATGAAAGAGGTAAGCAATGATAAGGAATTCTACGTTAGGAACCCGCCGTAATTTCGTTAGAAGTGACTACCTGTAATTTTTTTCCGTTATTCTTTAAGTAAAAAATTTATTTTTGATCATACGTCACCTCGCGTTTCTTTTAAAATTGCACAGAAAAAATTGATGTAAATGTGAGTTCATTTTCTTATTAATTAAGAAGGTATGGGATAACCGTCACGTACATCATACCTTAGAGTCCCGATTACAAAACCTCTGGTTTTGTACACGCACGTAATCTCTATATTGCACGAACTCGCAGTATAGAAACTGCTCGTTTTCTGGATTAGATATTTATCTCAACTCTACAGCGAGGGTCAAGCGAAAAAATATTTTATAAAAATCAAAATCAAAATCTTAAAAGTGGTAGCTTTATATAATATAATTATCCAATACCATATCCATTTAAGAGCGCTTAACATAAATTTATATTAGTGAGGGATTCATGTTTTAATCAGAAAAAGCATTCAAAGAAATTGTGAAGCTTATTTTAAATGATACTATTTGAACAATAATGACGGAGGTAATTTTTTTATATTTATTTACAAGAGTTTTAGGTTTTTCTTTTTTATATTTTCATTTCAAAGATTTACATTATATTAATTGCCTGCTTAGATGGATTATTCAGTTTCAATGCACCGCAAAAATAATCACTCGTTGAAATCGAAATCAGGGACATCGTAATCCGACTCATAAAAGCGTTTACACCATGTGTGTCCAATCTTTTGGCTTGCCTGGGTTGCACTGAGAAAGGAAGCGTTGTCGTGGGCCGCATACAAAATATATAATACACTTAAAGTAAATAAGTTAGAAAATTTCATTTAGTTTGTAAATATTTCATTATAACATTAAAACAGGGAGGCAACATGAACATGAAATTAGTGGAATATTTGACGCTGTTTTTGTCAAACTAATCCATCAATCTCCGTTTCGATGGAAGAGATTGCTGTCAGTGAATTTTAAAGATGCTCAACAGAAATTTCCATCTAATTTTACTTTTCGTAAACAGCACCTTTAAAAAGGGTCGTTCTCAAATGTACGTAGGGCAAAACAGCGATTACATGAGTAAGACGTTCTTGCAAAACGACGGATATTTCCCTCTTGAAATATAAGTCGGTTCAGAGGATTCGCCCCTGTTTCAAGTCCTAACTGAATCGGAGACTCAATCTGTTTTTAAGACCAGGCTTTACACTGTTTGGAAAGAGCCTCCTACTCATCAATGGTATCCGGCCAAGCGCCCGGGACTAGCCTTGCAATTTAGAGGTCCGAGAACAATACTGTCTGCCCTGACTCGTCTTCGGAGTGGCCATACAAAAAGGATGATATGCGAGAACTCTTCTAGAGTCTTTCCTCTTTATTTCTGTTCATCTGCTGCTGCGAAACATTCCCATATTTTGGACTGTTACAGTATCCGCGTCAGCATGCTTGCAGAATATCAGGACACTCTTCCGCACCCCCCCCCCTCTTTTTGATCACACGGCAGAGCCTCATTTTTCCATTTTTAGTTCAGGGAGCTTAGCAACAGCAAGGAGATGAATTTTTATAGGAGATAGGAATTTTGTGGGGCCGCATTACAAGCTGTCATGGGCTGCCTATGGCCGCGGGATGGGCAGGTGGGTACAGATGCTCTTTCTGGTGGAGTTGATTTCCTGAAGTTCCTGTCCACGAAGCCTCATCTTCAGTACTAAATTAGAATGTTTTCCATGAGGGTGCTCTTTATGAGGGTGATATTGCTTGCCATGCTAATCGAGATACAAAGACCTTCAAAAAGATTCTATTCACTGTCTCTTAATGTGCCTGTACACATTGGAAAAAGATTTTTTTTTCAAAATATTTGAAATATAATTTCTGAATTTGTAGCATTTTGTATTACAGTATGGCTAAAATATGCGCATTTCGATGTGTTCAAAATGAAATGGGCAAAACAGAAAATATATAGAAATGTTCTAACAAACTGAATTGAATAGATCTGTGTTTTAACGTAGGATTACGTTCCTCAATAACGGTCCTAGGGAAAGAAAAAATTCAGAGTCCGTCGCGAGTTATAATTTTGGCCGCGCGCCAAACCCAGTAGCAGTAAAGAGTTAAACAGTACAGTATCAAAAATCGTTAAATGAAAGAGGTAAGCAATGATAAGGAATTCTACGTTAGGAACCCGCCGTAATTTCGTTAGAAGTGACTACCTGTAATTTTTTTCCGTTATTCTTTAAGTAAAAAATTTATTTTTGATCATACGTCACCTCGCGTTTCTTTTAAAATTGCACAGAAAAAATTGATGTAAATGTGAGTTCATTTTCTTATTAATTAAGAAGGTATGGGATAACCGTCACGTACATCATACCTTAGAGTCCCGATTACAAAACCTCTGGTTTTGTACACGCACGTAATCTCTATATTGCACGAACTCGCAGTATAGAAACTGCTCGTTTTCTGGATTAGATATTTATCTCAACTCTACAGCGAGGGTCAAGCGAAAAAATATTTTATAAAAATCAAAACAAAATCTTAAAAGTGGTAGCTTTATATAATACTAATTATCCAATACCATATCCATTTAAGAGCGCTTAACATAAATTTATTTAGTGAGGGATTCATGTTTTAATCAGAAAAAGCATTCAAAGAAATTGTGAAGCTTATTTTAAATGATACTATTTGAACAATAATGACGGAGGTAATTTTTTTATATTTATTTACAAGAGTTTTAGGTTTTTCTTTTTTATATTTTCATTTCAAAGATTTACATTATATTAATTGCCTGCTTAGATGGATTATTCAGTTTCAATGCACCGCAAAAATAATCACTCGTTGAAATCGAAATCAGGGACATCGTAATCCGACTCATAAAAGAGTTTACACAATGTGTGTCCAATCTTTTGGCTTGCCTGGGTTGCACTGAGAAAGGAAGCGTTGTCGTGGGCCGCATACAAAATATATAATACACTTAAAGTAAATAAGTTAGAAAATTTCATTTAGTTTGTAAATATTTCGTTATAACATTAAAACAGGGAGGCAACATAAACATGAAATTAGTGGAATATTTGACGCTGTTTTTGTCAAACTAATCCATCAATCTCCGTTTCGATGGAAGAGATTGCTGTCAGTGAATTTTAAAGATGCTCAACAGAAATTTCCATCTAATTTTACTTTTCGTAAACAGCACCTTTAAAAAGGGTCGTTCTCAAATGTACGTAGGGCGAAACAGCGATTACATGAGTAAGACGTTCTTGCAAAACGACGGATATTTCCCTCTTGAAATATAAGTCGGTTCAGAGGATTCGCCCCTGTTTCAAGTCCTAACTGAATCGGAGACTCAATCTGTTTTTAAGACCAGGCTTTACAATGTTTGGAAAGAGCCTCCTACTCATCAACGGTATCCGGCCAAGCGCCCGGGACTAGCCTTGCAATTTAGAGGTAAGAGAACAATACTGTCTGCCCTGACTCGTCTTCGGAGTGGCCATACAAAAAGGATGATATGCGAGAACTCTTCTAGAGTCTTTCCTCTTTATTTCTGTTCATCTGCTGCTGCGAAACCTTTCCATATTTTGGACTGTTACAGTATCCGCGTCAGCATGCTTGCAGAATATCAGGACAATCTTCCGCCCCCCCCCCCCCTCTTTTTGATCACAAGGCAGAGCCTCATTTTTCCATTTTTAGTTCAGGGAGCTTAGCAACAGCAAGGAGATGAATTTTTATAGAGATAGGAATTTTGTGGGGCCGCATTACAAGCTGTCATGGGCTGCCTATGGCCGCGGGATGGGCAGGTGGGTACAGATGCTCTTTCTGGTGGAGTTGATTTCCTGAAGTTCCTGTCCACGAAGCCTCATCTTCAGTACTAAATTAGAATGTTTTCACGAGGGTGCTCTTTATGAGGGTGATATTGCTTGCCATGCTAATCGGGATACAAAGACCTTCAAAAAGATTCTATTCACTGTCTCTTAATGTGCCTGTACACATTGTAAAAAGAATTTTTTTTCAAAATATTTGAAATATAATTTCTGAATTTGTAGCATTTTGTATTACAGTATGGCTAAAATATGCGCATTTCGATGTGTTCAAAATGAAATGGGCAAAACAGAAAATATATAGAAATGTTCTAACAAACTGAATTGAATAGATCTGTGTTTTAACGTAGGATTACGTTCCTCAATAACGGTCCTAGGGAAAGAAAAAATTCAGAGTCCGTCGCGAGTTATAATTTTGGCCGCGCGCCAAACCCAGTAGCAGTAAAGAGTTAAACAGTACAGTATCAAAAATCGTTAAATAAAAGAGGTAAGCAATGATAAGGAATTCTACGTTAGGAACCCGCCGTAATTTCGTTAGAAGTGACTACCTGTAATTTTTTTCCGTTATTCTTTAAGTAAAAAATTTATTTTTGATCATACGTCACCTCGCGTTTCTTTTAAAATTGCACAGAAAAAATTGATGTAAATGTGAGTTCATTTTCTTATTAATTAAGAAGGTATGGGATAACCGTCACGTACATCATACCTTAGAGTCCCGATTACAAAACCTCTGGTTTTGTACACGCACGTAATCTCTATATTGCACGAACTCGCAGTATAGAAACTGCTCGTTTTCTGGATTAGATATTTATCTCAACTCTACAGCGAGGGTCAAGCGAAAAAATATTTTATAAAAATCAAATTCAAAATCTTAAAAGTGGTAGCTTTATATAATATAATTATCCAATACCATATCCATTTAAGAGCGCTTAACATAAATTTATATTAGTGAGGGATTCATGTTTTAATCAGAAAAAGCATTGAAAGAAATTGTGAAGCTTATTTTAAATGATACTATTTGAACAATAAAGACGGAGGTAATTTTTTATATTTATTTACAAGAGTTTTAGGTTTTTCTTTTTTATATTTTCATTTCAAAGATTTACATTATATTAATTGCCTGCTTAGATGGATTATTCAGTTTCAATGCACCGCAAAAATAATCACTCGTTGAAATCGAAATCAGGGACATCGTAATCCGACTCATAAAAGCGTTTACACCATGTGTGTCCAATCTTTTGGCTTGCCTGGGTTGCACTGAGAATGGAAGCGTTGTCGTGGGCCGCATACAAAATATATAATACACTTAAAGTAAATAAGTTAGAAAATTTCATTTAGTTTGTAAATATTTCATTATAACATTAAAACAGGGAGGCAACATAAACATGAAATTAGTGGAATATTTGACGCTGTTTTTGTCAAACTAATCCATCAATCTCCGTTTCGATGGAAGAGATTGCTGTCAGTGAATTTTAAAGATGTTCAACAGAAATTTCCATCTAATTTTACTTTTCGTAAACAGCACCTTTAAAAAGGGTCGTTCTCAAATGTACGTAGGGCAAAACAGCGATTACATGAGTAAGACGTTCTTGCAAAACGACGGATATTTCCCTCTTGAAATATAAGTCGGTTCAGAGGATTCGCCCCTGTTTCAAGTCCTAACTGAATCGGAGACTCAATCTGTTTTTAAGACCAGGCTTTACAATGTTTGGAAAGAGCCTCCTACTCATCAACGGTATCCGGCCAAGCGCCCGGGACTAGCCTTGCAATTTAGAGGTAAGAGAACAATACTGTCTGCCCTGACTCGTCTTCGGAGTGGCCATACAAAAAGGATGATATGCGAGAACTCTTCTAGAGTCTTTCCTCTTTATTTCTGTTCATCTGCTGCTGCGAAACCTTTCCATATTTTGGACTGTTACAGTATCCGCGTCAGCATGCTTGCAGAATATCAGGACAATCTTCCGCACCCCCCCCCCCTCTTTTTGATCACAAGGCAGAGCCTCATTTTTCCATTTTTAGTTCAGGGAGCTTAGCAACAGCAAGGAGATGAATTTTTATAGAGATAGGAATTTTGTGGGGCCGCATTACAAGCTGTCATGGGCTGCCTATGGCCGCGGGATGGGCAGGTGGGTACAGATGCTCTTTCTGGTGGAGTTGATTTCCTGAAGTTCCTGTCCACGAAGCCTCATCTTCAGTACTAAATTAGAATGTTTTCACGAGGGTGCTCTTTATGAGGGTGATATTGCTTGCCATGCTAATCGGGATACAAAGACCTTCAAAAAGATTCTATTCACTGTCTCTTAATGTGCCTGTACACATTGTAAAAAGAATTTTTTTCAAAATATTTGAAATATAATTTCTGAATTTGTAGCATTTTGTATTACAGTATGGCTAAAATATGCGCATTTCGATGTGTTCAAAATGAAATGGGCAAAACAGAAAATATATAGAAATGTTCTAACAAACTGAATTGAATAGATCTGTGTTTTAACGTAGGATTACGTTCCTCAATAACGGTCCTAGGGAAAGAAAAAATTCAGAGTCCGTCGCGAGTTATAATTTTGGCCGCGCGCCAAACCCAGTAGCAGTAAAGAGTTAAACAGTACAGTATCAAAAATCGTTAAATGAAAGAGGTAAGCAATGATAAGGAATTCTACGTTAGGAACCCGCCGTAATTTCGTTAGAAGTGACTACCTGTAATTTTTTTCCGTTATTCTTTAAGTAAAAAATTTATTTTTGATCATACGTCACCTCGCGTTTCTTTTAAAATTGCACAGAAAAAATTGATGTAAATGTGAGTTCATTTTCTTATTAATTAAGAAGGTATGGGATAACCGTCACGTACATCATACCTTAGAGTCCCGATTACAAAACCTCTGGTTTTGTACACGCACGTAATCTCTATATTGCACGAACTCGCAGTATAGAAACTGCTCGTTTTCTGGATTAGATATTTATCTCAACTCTACAGCGAGGGTCAAGCGAAAAAATATTTTATAAAAATCAAATTCAAAATCTTAAAAGTGGTAGCTTTATATAATATAATTATCCAATACCATATCCATTTAAGAGCGCTTAACATAAATTTATATTAGTGAGGGATTCATGTTTTAATCAGAAAAAGCATTGAAAGAAATTGTGAAGCTTATTTTAAATGATACTATTTGAACAATAAAGACGGAGGTAATTTTTTTATATTTATTTACAAGAGTTTTAGGTTTTTCTTTTTTATATTTTCATTTCAAAGATTTACATTATATTAATTGCCTGCTTAGATGGATTATTCAGTTTCAATGCACCGCAAAAATAATCACTCGTTGAAATCGAAATCAGGGACATCGTAATCCGACTCATAAAAGCGTTTACACCATGTGTGTCCAATCTTTTGGCTTGCCTGGGTTGCACTGAGAAAGGAAGCGTTGTCGTGGGCCGCATACAAAATATATAATACACTTAAAGTAAATAAGTTAGAAAATTTCATTTAGTTTGTAAATATTTCATTATAACATTAAAACAGGGAGGCAACATGAACATGAAATTAGTGGAATATTTGACGCTGTTTTTGTCAAACTAATCCATCAATCTCCGTTTCGATGGAAGAGATTGCTGTCAGTGAATTTTAAAGATGCTCAACAGAAATTTCCATCTAATTTTACTTTTCGTAAACAGCACCTTTAAAAAGGGTCGTTCTCAAATGTACGTAGGGCAAAACAGCGATTACATGAGTAAGACGTTCTTGCAAAACGACGGATATTTCCCTCTTGAAATATAAGTCGGTTCAGAGGATTCGCCCCTGTTTCAAGTCCTAACTGAATCGGAGACTCAATCTGTTTTTAAGACCAGGCTTTACACTGTTTGGAAAGAGCCTCCTACTCATCAATGGTATCCGGCCAAGCGCCCGGGACTAGCTTTGCAATTTAGAGGTCCGAGAACATTACTGTCTGCCCTGACTCGTCTTCGGAGTGGCCATACAAAAAGGATGATATGCGAGAACTCTTCTAGAGTCTTTCCTCTTTATTTCTGTTCATCTGCTGCTGCGAAACCTTCCCATATTTTGGACTGTTACAGTATCCGCGTCAGCATGCTTGCAGAATATCAGGACACTCTTCCGCACCCCCCCCCCTCTTTTTGATCACACGGCAGAGCCTCATTTTTCCATTTTTAGTTCAGGGAGCTTAGCAACAGCAAGGAGATGAATTTTTATGGAGATAGGAATTTTGTGGGGCCGCATTACAAGCTGTCATGGGCTGCCTATGGCCGCGGGATGGGCAGGTGGGTACAGATGCTCTTTCTGGTGGAGTTGATTTCCTGAAGTTCCTGTCCACGAAGCCTCATCTTCAGTACTAAATTAGAATGTTTTCCCGAGGGTGCTCTTTATGAGGGTGATATTGCTTGCCATGCAAATCGGGATATAAAGACCTTCAAAAAGATTCTATTCACTGTCTCTTAATGTGCCTGTACACATTGGAAAAAGATTTTTTTTCAAAATATTTGAAATATAATTTTTGAATTTGTAGCATTTTGTATTACAGTATGGCTAAAATATGCGCATTTCGATGTGTTCAAAATGAAATGGGCAAAACAGAAAATATATAGAAATGTTCTAACAAACTGAATTGAATAGATCTGTGTTTTAACGTAGGATTACGTTCCTCAATAACGGTCCTAGGGAAAGAAAAAATTCAGAGTCCGTCGCGAGTTATAATTTTGGCCGCGCGCCAAACCCAGTAGCAGTAAAGAGTTAAACAGTACAGTATCAAAAATCGTTAAATGAAAGAGGTAAGCAATGATAAGGAATTCTACGTTAGGAACCCGCCGTAATTTCGTTAGAAGTGACTACCTGTAATTTTTTTCCGTTATTCTTTAAGTAAAAAATTTATTTTTGATCATACGTCACCTCGCGTTTCTTTTAAAATTGCACAGAAAAAATTGATGTAAATGTGAGTTCATTTTTTTATTAATTAAGAAGGTATGGGATAACCGTCACGTACATCATACCTTAGAGTCCCGATTACAAAACCTCTGGTTTTGTACACGCACGTAATCTCTATATTGCACGAACTCGCAGTATAGAAACTGCTCGTTTTCTGGATTAGATATTTATCTCAACTCTACAGCGAGGGTCAAGCGAAAAAATATTTTATAAAAATCAAAACAAAATCTTAAAAGTGGTAGCTTTATATAATACAATTATCCAATACCATATCCATTTAAGAGCGCTTAACATAAATTTATTTTAGTGAGGGATTCATGTTTTAATCAGAAAAAGCATTCAAAGAAATTGTGAAGCTTATTTTAAATGATACTATTTGAACAATAATGACGGAGGTAATTTTTTTATATTTATTTACAAGAGTTTTAGGTTTTTCTTTTTTATATTTTCATTTCAAAGATTTACATTATATTAATTGCTTGCTTAGATGGATTATTCAGTTTCAATGCACCGCAAAAATAATCACTCGTTGAAATCGAAATCAGGGACATCGTAATCCGACTCATAAAAGCGTTTACACCATGTGTGTCCAATCTTTTGGCTTGCCTGGGTTGCACTGAGAAAGGAAGCGTTGTCGTGGGCCGCATACAAAATATATAATACACCTTAAGTAAATAAGTTAGAAAATTTCATTTAGTTTGTAAATATTTCATTATAACATTAAAACAGGGAGGCAACATAAACATGAAATTAGTGGAATATTTGACGCTGTTTTTGTCAAACTAATCCATCAATCTCCGTTTCGATGAAAGAGAATGCTGTCAGTGAATTTTAAAGATGCTCAACAGAAATTTCCATCTAATTTTACTTTTCGTAAACAGCACCTTTAAAAAGGGTCGTTCTCAAATGTACGTAGGGCAAAACAGCGATTACATGAGCAAGACGTTCTTGCAAAACGACGGATATTTCCCTCTTGAAATATAAGTCGGTTCAGAGGATTCGCCCCTGTTTCAAGTCCTAACTAAATCGGAGACTCAATCTGTTTTTAAGACCAGGCTTTACACTGTTTGGAAAGAGCCTCCTACTCATCAATGGTATCCGGCCAAGCGCCCTGGACTAGCTTTGCAATTTAGAGGTCCGAGAACAATACTGTCTGCCCTGACTCGTCTTCGGAGTGGCCATACAAAAAGGATGATATGCGAGAACTCTTCTAGAGTCTTTCCTCTTTATTTCTGTTCATCTGCTGCTGCGAAACCTTCCCATATTTTGGACTGTTACAGTATCCGCGTCAGCATGCTTGCAGAATATCAGGACACTCTTCCGCACCGCCCCCCCCCCCTCTTTTTGATCACACGGCAGAGCCTCATTTTTCCATTTTTAGTTCAGGGAGCTTAGCAACAGCAAGGAGATGAATTTTTATAGAGATAGGAATTTTGTGGGGCCGCATTACAAGCTGTCATGGGCTGCCTATGGCCGCGGGATGGGCAGGTGGGTACAGATGCTCTTTCTGGTGGAGTTGATTTCCTGAAGTTCCTGTCCACGAAGCCTCATCTTCAGTACTAAATTAGAATGTTTTCACGAGGGTGCTCTTTATGAGGGTGATATTGCTTGCCATGCTAATCGGGATACAAAGACCTTCAAAAAGATTCTATTCACTGTCTCTTAATGTGCCTGTACACATTGGAAAAAGATTTTTTTTCAAAATATTTGAAATATAATTTCTGAATTTGTAGCATTTTGTATTACAGTATGGCTAAAATATGCGCATTTCGATGTGTTCAAAATGAAATGGGCAAAACAGAAAATATATAGAAATGTTCTAACAAACTGAATTGAATAGATCTGTGTTTTAACGTAGGATTACGTTCCTCAATAACGGTCCTAGGGAAAGAAAAAATTCAGAGTCCGTCGCGAGTTATAATTTTGGCCGCGCGCCAAACCCAGTAGCAGTAAAGAGTTAAACAGTACAGTATCAAAAATCGTTAAATGAAAGAGGTAAGCAATGATAAGGAATTCTAGGTTAGGAACCCGCCGTAATTTCGTTAGAAGTGACTACCTGTAATTTTTTTTCCGTTATTCTTTAAGTAAAAAATTTATTTTTGATCATACGTCACCTCGCGTTTCTTTTAAAATTGCACAGAAAAAATTGATGTAAATGTGAGTTCATTTTCTTATTAATTAAGAAGTTATGGGATAACCGTCACGTACATCATACCTTAGAGTCCCGATTACAAAACCTCTGGTTTTGTACACGCACGTAATCTCTATATTGCACGAACTCGCAGTATAGAAACTGCTCGTTTTCTGGATTAGATATTTATCTCAACCCTACAGCGAGGGTCAAGCGAAAAAATATTTTATAAAAATCAAAACAAAATCTTAAAAGTGGTAGCTTTATATAATATAATTATCCAATACCATATCCATTTAAGAGCCCTTAACATAAATTTATTTTAGTGAGGGATTCATGTTTTAATCAGAAAAAGCATTCAAAGAAATTGTGAAGCTTATTTTAAATGATACTATTTGAACAATAATGACGGAGGTAATTTTTTTATATTTATTTACAAGAGTTTTAGGTTTTTCTTTTTTATATTTTCATTTCAAAGATTTACATTATATTAATTGCCTGCTTAGATGGATTATTCAGTTTCAATGCACCGCAAAAATAATCACTCGTTGAAATCGAAATCAGGTACATCGTAATCCGACTCATAAAAGCGTTTACACCATGTGTGTCCAATCTTTTGGCTTGCCTGGGTTGCACTGAGAAAGGAAGCGTTGTCGTGGGCCGCATACAAAATATATAATACACTTAAAGTAAATAAATTAGAAAATTTCATTTAGTTTGTAAATATTTCATTATAACATTAAAACAGGGAGGCAACATAAACATGACATTAGTGGAATATTTGACGCTGTTTTTATCAAACTAATCCATCAATCTCCGTTTCGATGAAAGAGATTGCTGTCAGTGAATTTTAAAGATGCTCAACAGAAATTTCCATCTAATTTTACTTTTCGTAAACAGCACCTTTAAAAAGGGTCGTTCTCAAATGTACGTAGGACAAAACAGCGATTACATGAGTAAGACGTTCTTGCAAACCGACGGATATTTCCCTCTTGAAATATAAGTCGGTTCAGAGGATTCGCCCCTGTTTCAAGTCCTAACTGAATCGGAGACTCAATCTGTTTTTAAGACCAGGCTTTACACTGTTTGGAAAGAGCCTCCTACTCATCAATGGTATCCGGCCAAGCGCCCGGGACTAGCTTTGCAATTTAGAGGTCCGAGAACAATAATGTCTGCCCTGACTCGTCTTCGGAGTGGCCATACAAAAAGGATGATATGCGAGAACTCTTCTAGAGTCTTTCCTCTTTATTTCTGTTCATCTGCTGCTGCGAAACCTTCCCATATTTTGGACTGTTACAGTATCCGCGTCAGCATGCTTGCAGAATATCAGGACACTCTTCCGCACCCCCCCCCCCTCTTTTTGATCACACGGCAGAGCCTTATTTTTCCATTTTTAGTTCAGGGAGCTTAGCAACAGCAAGGAGATGAATTTTTATAGAGATAGGAATTTTGTGGGGCCGCATTACAAGCTGTCATGGGCTGCCTATGGCCGCGGGATGGGCAGGTGGGTACAGATGCTCTTTCTGGTGGAGTTGATTTCCTGAAGTTCCTGTCCACGAAGCCTCATCTTCAGTACTAAATTAGAATGTTTTCACGAGGGTGCTCTTTATGAGGGTGATATTGCTTGCCATGCTAATCGGGATACAAAGACCTTCAAAAAGATTCTATTCACTGTCTCTTAATGTGCCTGTACACATTGGAAAAAGATTTTTTTTCAAAATATTTGAAATATAATTTCTGAATTTGTAGCATTTTGTATTACAGTATGGCTAAAATATGCGCATTTCGATGTGTTCAAAATGAAATGGGCAAAACAAAAAATATATAGAAATGTTCTAACAAACTGAATTGAATAGATCTGTGTTTTAACGTAGGATTACGTTCCTCAATAAAGGTCCTAGGGAAAGAAAAAATTCAGAGTCCGTCGCGAGTTATAATTTTGGCCGCGCGCCAAACCCAGTAGCAGTAAAGAGTTAAACAGTACAGTATCAAAAATCGTTAAATGAAAGAGGTAAGCAATGATAAGGAATTCTACGTTAGGAACCCGCCGTAATTTCGTTAGAAGTGACTACCTGTAATTTTTTTCCGTTATTCTTTAAGTAAAAAATTTATTTTTGATCATACGTCACCTCGCGTTTCTTTTAAAATTGCACAGAAAAAATTGATGTAAATGTGAGTTCATTTTCTTATTAATTAAGAAGGTATGGGATAACCGTCACGTACATCATACCTTAGAGTCCCGATTACAAAACCTCTGGTTTCGTACACGCACGTAATCTCTATATTGCACGAACTCGCAGTATAGAAACTGCTCGTTTTCTGGATTAGATATTTATCTCAACTCTACAGCGAGGGTCAAGCGAAAAAATATTTTTATAAAAATCAAAACAAAATCTTAAAAGTGGTAGCTTTATATAATATAATTATCCAATACCATATCCATTTAAGAGCGCTTAACATAAATTTATTTTAGTGAGGGATTCATGTTTTAATCAGAAAAAGCATTCAAAGAAATTGTGAAGCTTATTTTAAATGATACTATTTGAACAATAATGACGGAGGTAATTTTTTTATATTTATTTACAAGAGTTTTAGGTTTTTCTTTTTTATATTTTCATTTCAAAGATTTACATTATATTAATTGCCTGCTTTGAAGGATTATTCAGTTTCAATGCACCGCAAAAATAATCACTCGTTGAAATCGAAATCAGGGACATCGTAATCCGACTCATAAAAGCGTTTACACCATGTGTGTCCAATCTTTTGGCTTGCCGGGGTTGCACTGAGAAAGAAAGCGTTGTCGTGGGCCGCATACAAAATATATAATACACTTAAAGTAAATAAGTTAGAAAATTTCATTTAGTTTGTAAATATTTCATTATAACATTAAAACAGGGAGGCAACATGAACATGAAATTAGTGGAATATTTGACGCTGTTTTTGTCAAACTAATCCATCAATCTCCGTTTCGATGGAAGAGATTGCTGTCAGTGAATTTTAAAGATGCTCAACAGAAATTTCCATCTAATTTTACTTTTCGTAAACAGCACCTTTAAAAAGGGTCGTTCTCAAATGTACGTAGGGCAAAACAGCGATTACATGAGTAAGACGTTCTTGCAAAACGAGGGATATTTCCCTCTTGAAATATAAGTCGGTTCAGAGGATTCGCCCCTGTTTCAAGTCCTAACTGAATCGGAGACTCAATCTGTTTTGAAGACCAGGCTTTACACTGTTTGGAAAGAGCCTCCTACTCATCAATGGTATCCGGCCAAACTCCCGGGACTAGCCTTGCAATTTAGAGGTCCGAGAACAATACTGTCTGCCCTGACTCGTCTTCGGAGTGGCCATACAAAAAGGATGATATGCGAGAACTCTTCTAGAGTCTTTCCTCTTTATTTCTGTTCATCTGCTGCTGCGAAACCTTCCCATATTTTGGACTGTTACAGTATCCGCGTCAGCATGCTTGCAGAATATCAGGACACTCTTCCGCACCCCCCCCCTCTTTTTGATCACACGGCAGAGCCTTATTTTTCCATTTTTAGTTCAGGGAGCTTAGCAACAGCAAGGAGATGAATTTTTATAGAGATAGGAATTTTGTGGGGCCGCATTACAAGCTGTCATGGGCTGCCTATGGCCGCGGGATGGGCAGGTGGGTACAGATGCTCTTTCTGGTGGAGTTGATTTCCTGAAGTTCCTGTCCACGAAGCCTCATCTTCAGTACTAAATTAGAATGTTTTCACGAGGGTGCTCTTTATGAGGGTGATATTGCTTGCCATGCTAATCGGGATACAAAGACCTTCAAAAAGATTCTATTCACTGTCTCTTAATGTGCCTGTACACATTGGAAAAAGATTTTTTTTCAAAATATTTGAAATATAATTTCTGAATTTGTAGCATTTTGTATTACAGTATGGCTAAAATATGCGCATTTCGATGTGTTCAAAATGAAATGGGCAAAACAAAATATATATAGAAATGTTCTAACAAACTGAATTGAATAGATCTGTGTTTTAACGTAGGATTACGTTCCTCAATAACGGTCCTAGGGAAAGAAAAAATTCAGAGTCCGTCGCGAGTTATAATTTTGGCCGCGCGCCAAACCCAGTAGCAGTAAAGAGTTAAACAGTACAGTATCAAAAATCGTTAAATGAAAGAGGTAAGCAATGATAAGGAATTCTACGTTAGGAACCCGCCGTAATTTCGTTAGAAGTGACTACCTGTAATTTGTTTCCGTTATTCTTTAAGTAAAAAATTTATTTTTGATCATAAGTCACCTCGCGTTTCTTTTAAAATTGCACAGAAAAAATTGATGTAAATGTGAGTTCATTTTCTTATTAATTAAGAAGTTATGGGATAACCGTCACGTACATCATAACTTAGAGTCCCGATTACAAAACCTCTGGTTTCGTACACGCACGTAATCTCTATATTGCACGAACTAGCAGTATAGAAACTGCTCGTTTTCTGGATTAGATATTTATTTCAACTCTACAGCGAGGGTCAAGCGAAAAAATATTTTATAAAAATCAAAACAAAATCTTAAAAGTGGTAGCTTTATATAATATAATTATCCAATACCATATCCATTTAAGAGCGCTTAACATAAATTTATTTTAGTGAGGGATTCATGTTTTAATCAGAAAAAGCATTCAAAGAAATTGTGAAGCTTATTTTAAATTATACAATTTGAACAATAATGACGGAGGTAATTTTTTTATATTTATTTACAAGAGTTTTAGGTTTTTCTTTTTTATATTTTCATTTCAAAGATTTACATTATATTAATTGCCTGCTTAGATGGATTATTCAGTTTCAATGCACCGCAAAAATAATCACTCGTTGAAATCGAAATCAGGTACATCGTAATCCGACTCATAAAAGCGTTTACACCATGTGTGTCCAATCTTTTGGCTTGCCTGGGTTGCACTGAGAAAGGAAGCGTTGTCGTGGGCCGCATACAAAATATATAATACACTTAAAGTAAATAAATTAGAAAATTTCATTTAGTTTGTAAATATTTCATTATAACATTAAAACAGGGAGGCAACATAAACATGAAATTAGTGGAATATTTGACGCTGTTTTTATCAAACTAATCCATCAATCTCCGTTTCGATGAAAGAGATTGCTGTCAGTGAATTTTAAAGATGCTCAACAGAAATTTCCATCTAATTTTACTTTTCGTAAACAGCACCTTTAAAAAGGGTCGTTCTCAAATGTACGTAGGGCAAAACAGCGATTACATGAGTAAGACGTTCTTGCAAAACGACGGATATTTCCCTCTTGAAATATAAGTCGGTTCAGAGGATTCGCCCCTGTTTCAAGTCCTAACTGAATCGGAGACTCAATCTATTTTTAAGACCAGGCTTTACACTGTTTGGAAAGAGCCTCCTACTCATCAATGGTATCCGGCCAAGCGCCCGTTACTAGCTTTGCAATTTAGAGGTCCGAGAACAATACTGTCTGCCCTGACTCGTCTTCGGAGTGGCCATACAAAAAGGATGATATGCGAGAACTCTTCTAGAGTCTTTCCTCTTTATTTCTGTTCATCTGCTGCTGCGAAACCTTCCCATATTTTGGACTGTTACAGTATCCGCGTCAGCATGCTTGCAGAATATCAGGACACTCTTCCGCACCCCCCCCCTCTTTTTGATCACACGGCAGAGCCTCATTTTTCCATTTTTAGTTCAGGGAGCTTAGCAACAGCAAGGAGATGAATTTTTATAGAGATAGGAATTTTGTGGGGCCGCATTACAAGCTGTCATGGGCTGCCTATGGCCGCGGGATGGGCAGGTGGGTACAGATGCTCTTTCTGGTGGAGTTGATTTCCTGAAGTTCCTGTCCACGAAGCCTCATCTTCAGTACTAAATTAGAATGTTTTCACGAGGGTGCTCTTTATGAGGGTGATATTGCTTGCCATGCTAATCG
Organism: Dolomedes plantarius; assembly: GCA_907164885.2. NCBI lineage: Eukaryota > Metazoa > Arthropoda > Arachnida > Araneae > Dolomedidae > Dolomedes > Dolomedes plantarius. The sequence goes on from OU015490.1 coordinate 69,207,576, forward strand.
GGATACAAAGACCTTCAAAAAGATTCTATTCACTGTCTCTTAATGTGCCTGTACACATTGGAAAAAGATTTTTTTTCAAAATATTTGAAATATAATTTTGAATTTGTAGCATTTTGTATTACAGTATGGCTAAAATATGCGCATTTCGATGTGTTCAAAATGAAATGGGCAAAACAGAAAATATATAGAAATGTTCTAACAAACTGAATTGAATAGATCTGTGTTTTAACGTAGGATTACGTTCCTCAATAACGGTCCTAGGGAAAGAAAAAATTCAGAGTCCGTCGCGAGTTATAATTTTGGCCGCGCGCCAAACCCAGTAGCAGTAAAGAGTTAAACAGTACAGTATCAAAAATCGTTAAATGAAAGAGGTAAGCAATGATAAGGAATTCTACGTTAGGAACCCGCCGTAATTTCGTTAGAAGTGACTACCTGTAATTTTTTTCCGTTATTCTTTAAGTAAAAAATTTATTTTTGATCATACGTCACCTCGCGTTTCTTTTAAAATTGCACAGAAAAAATTGATGTAAATGTGAGTTCATTTTCTTATTAATTAAGAAGGTATGGGATAACCGTCACGTACATCATACCTTAGAGTCCCGATTACAAAACCTCTGGTTTTGTACACGCACGTAATCTCTATATTGCACGAACTCGCAGTATAGAAACTGCTCGTTTTCTGGATTAGATATTTATCTCAACTCTAGAGCGAGGGTCAAGCGAAAAAATATTTTATAAAAATCAAAACAAAATCTTAAAAGTGGTAGCTTTATATAATATAATTATCCAATACCATATCAATTTAAGAGCCCTTAACATAAATTTATTTTAGTGAGGGATTCATGTTTTAATCAGAAAAAGCATTCAAAGAAATTGTGAAGCTTATTTTAAATGATACTATTTGAACAATAATGACGGAGGTAATTTTTTTATATTTATTTACAAGAGTTTTAGGTTTTTCTTTTTTATATTTTCATTTCAAAGATTTACATTATATTAATTGCCTGCTTAGATGGATTATTCAGTTTCAATGCACCGCAAAAATAATCACTCGTTGAAATCGAAATCAGGGACATCGTAATCCGACTCATAAAAGCGTTTACACCATGTGTGTCCAATCTTTTGGCTTGCCTGGGTTGCACTGAGAAAGGAAGCGTTGTCGTGGGCCGCATACAAAATATATAATACACTTAAAGTAAATAAGTTAGAAAATTTCATTTAGTTTGTAAATATTTCATTATAACATTAAAACAGGGAGGCAACATGAACATGAAATTAGTGGAATATTTGACGCTGTTTTTGTCAAACTAATCCATCAATCTCCGTTTCGATGGAAGAGATTGCTGTCAGTGAATTTTAAAGATGCTCAACAGAAATTTCCATCTAATTTTACTTTTCGTAAACAGCACCTTTAAGAAGGGTCGTTCTCAAATGTACGTAGGGCAAAACAGCGATTACATGAGTAAGACGTTCTTGCAAAACGAGGTATATTTCCCTCTTGAAATATAAGTCGGTTCAGAGGATTCGCCCCTGTTTCAAGTCCTAACTGAATCGGAGACTCAATCTGTTTTTAAGACCAGGCTTTACACTGTTTGGAAAGAGCCTCCTACTCATCAATGGTATCCGGCCAAGCGCCCGTTACTAGCTTTGCAATTTAGAGGTCCGAGAACAATACTGTCTGCCCTGACTCGTCTTCGGAGTGGCCATACAAAAAGGATGATATGCGAGAACTCTTCTAGAGTCTTTCCTCTTTATTTCTGTTCATCTGCTGCTGCGAAACCTTCCCATATTTTGGACTGTTACAGTATCCGCGTCAGCATGCTTGCAGAATATCAGGACACTCTTCGGCACCCCCCCCCCCCTCTTTTTGATCACACGGCAGAGCCTCATTTTTCCATTTTTTGTTCAGGGAGCTTAGCAACAGCAAGGAGATGAATTTTTATAGAGATAGGAATTTTGTGGGGCCGCATTACAAGCTGTCATGGGCTGCCTATGGCCGCGGGATGGGCAGGTGGGTACAGATGCTCTTTCTGGTGGAGTTGATTTCCTGAAGTTCCTGTCCACGAAGCCTCATCTTCAGTACTAAATTAGAATGTTTTCACGAGGGTGCTCTTTATGAGGGTGATATTGCTTCCCATGCTAATCGGGATACAAAGACCTTCAAAAAGATTCTATTCACTGTCTCTTAATGTGCCTGTACACATTGGAAAAAGATTTTTTTTTAAAATATTTGAAATATAATTTCTGAATTTGTAGCATTTTGTATTACAGTATGGCTAAAATATGCGCATTTCGATGTGTTCAAAAAGAAATGGGCAAAACAGAAAATATATAGAAATGTTCTAACAAACTGAATTGAATAGATCTGTGTTTTAACGTAGGATTCCGTTCATCAATAACGGTCCTGGGGAAAAAAAAATTCAGAGTCCGTCGCGAGTTATAATTTTGGCCGCGCGCCAAACCCAGTAGCAGTAAAGAGTTAAACAGTACAGTATCAAAAATCGTTAAATAAAAGAGGTAAGCAATGATAAGGAATTCTAGGTTAGGAACCCGCCGTAATTTCGTTAGAAGTGACTACCTGTAATTTTTTTTCCGTTATTCTTTAAGTAAAAAATTTATTTTTGATCATACGTCACCTCGCGTTTCTTTTAAAATTGCACAGAAAAATTGATGTAAATGTGAGTTCATTTTCTTATTAATTAAGAAGTTATGGGATAGCCGTCACGTACATCATACCTTAGAGTCCCGATTACAAAACCTCTGGTTTTGTACACGCACGTAATCCCTATATTGCACGAACTCGCAGTATAGAAACTGCTCGTTTTCTGGATTAGATATTTATCTCAACTCTACAGCGAGGGTCAAGCGAAAAAATATTTTATAAAAATCAAAACAAAATCTTAAAAGTGGTAGCTTTATATAATATAATTATCCAATACCATATCCATTTAAGAGAGCTTAACTTAAATTTATTTTAGTGAGGGATTCATGTTTTAATCAGAAAAAGCATTCAAAGAAATTGTGAAGCTTATTTTAAATTATACAATTTGAACAATAATGACGGAGGTAATTTTTTTATATTTATTTACAAGAGTTTTAGGTTTTTCTTTTTTATATTTTCATTTCAAAGATTTACATTATATTAATTGCCTGCTTAGATGGATTATTCAGTTTCAATGCACCGCAAAAATAATCACTCGTTGAAATCGAAATCAGGGACATCGTAATCCGACTCATAAAAGCGTTTACACCATGTGTGTCCAATCTTTTGGCTTGCCTGGGTTGCACTGAGAAAGGAAGCGTTGTCGTGGGCCGCATACAAAATATATAATACACTTAAAGTAAATAAATTAGAAAATTTCATTTAGTTTGTAAATATTTCATTATAACATTAAAACAGGGAGGCAACATAAACATGAAATTAGTGGAATATTTGACGCTGTTTTTGTCAAACTAATCCATCAATCTCCGTTTCGATGGAAGAGATTGCTGTCAGTGAATTTTAAAGATGCTCAACAGAAATTTCCATCTAATTTTACTTTTCGTAAACAGCACCTTTAAAAAGGGTCGTTCTCAAATGTACGTAGGGCAAAACAGCGATTACATGAGTAAGACGTTCTTGCAAAACGAGGGATATTTCCCTCTTGAAATATAAGTCGGTTCAGAGGATTCGCCCCTGTTTCAAGTCCTAACTGAATCGGAGACTCAATCTGTTTTTAAGACCAGGCTTTACACTGTTTGGAAAGAGCCTCCTACTCATCAATGGTATCCGGCCAAGCGCCCGGGACTAGCTTTGCAATTTAGAGGTCCGAGAACAATACTGTCTGCCCTGACTCGTCTTCGGAGTGGCCATACAAAAAGGATGATATGCGAGAACTCTTCTAGAGTCTTTCCTCTTTATTTCTGTTCATCTGCTGCTGCGAAACCTTCCCATATTTTGGACTGTTACAGTATCCGCGTCAGCATGCTTGCAGAATATCAGGACACTCTTCCGCACCACCCCCCCTCTTTTTGATCACACGGCAGAGCCTTATTTTTTCCATTTTTAGTTCAGGGAGCTTAGCAACAGCAAGGAGATGAATTTTTATAGAGATAGGAATTTTGTGGGGCCGCATTACAAGCTGTCATGGGCTGCCTATGGCCGCGGGATGGGCAGGTGGGTACAGATGCTCTTTCTGGTGGAGTTGATTTCCTGAAGTTCCTGTCCACGAAGCCTAATCTTCAGTACTAAATTAGAATGTTTTCACGAGGGTGCTCTTTATGAGGGTGATATTGCTTGCCATGCTAATCGGGATACAAAGACATTCAAAAAGATTCTATTCACTGTCTCTTAATGTGCCTGTACACATTGGAAAAAGATTTTTTTTCAAAATATTTGAAATATAATTTCTGAATTTGTAGCATTTTGTATTACAGTATGGCTAAAATATGCGCATTTCGATGTGTTCAAAATGAAATGGGCAAAACAGAAAATATATAGAAATGTTCTAACAAACTGAATTGAATAGATCTGTGTTTTAACGTAGGATTACGTTCCTCAATAACGGTCCTAGGGAAAGAAAAAATTCAGAGTCCGTCGCGAGTTATAATTTTGGCCGCGCGCCAAACCCAGTAGCAGTAAAGAGTTAAACAGTACAGTATCAAAAATCGTTAAATGAAAGAGGTAAGCAATGATAAGGAATTCTACGTTAGGAACCCGCCGTAATTTCGTTAGAAGTGACTACCTGTAATTTTTTTCCGTTATTCTTTAAGTAAAAAATTTATTTTTGATCATACGTCACCTCGCGTTTCTTTTAAAATTGCACAGAAAAAATTGATGTAAGTGTGAGTTCATTTTCTTATTAATTAAGAAGTTATGGGATAACCGTCACGTACATCATACCTTAGAGTCCCGATTACAAAACCTCTGGTTTTGTACACGCACGTAATCTCTATATTGCACGAACTAGCAGTATAGAAACTGCTCGTTTTCTGGATTAGATATTTCTCTCAACTCTGCGGCGAGGGTCAAGCGAAAAAATATTTTTATAAAAATGAAAACAAAATCTTAAAAGTGGTAGCTTTATATAATATAATTATCCAACACCATATCCATTTAAGAGCGCTTAACATAAATTTATTTTAGTGAGGGATTCATGTTTTAATCAGAAAAAGCATTCAAAGAAATTGTGAAGCTTATTTTAAATGATACTATTTGAACAATAATGACGGAGGTAATTTTTTTATATTTATTTACAAGAGTTTTAGGTTTTCTTTTTTATATTTTCATTTCAAAGATTTACATTATATTAATTGCCTGCTTAGATGGATTATTCAGTTTCAATGCACCGCAAAAATAATCACTCGTTGAAATCGAAATCAGGGACATCGTAATCCGACTCATAAAAGCGTTTACACCATGTGTCTCCAATCTTTTGGCTTGCCTGGGTTGCACTGAGAAAGGAAGCGTTGTCGTGGGCCGCATACAAAATATATAATACACTTAAAGTAAATAAGTTAGAAAATTTCATTTAGTTTGTAAATATTTCATTATAACATTAAAACAGGGAGGCAACATGAACATGAAATTAGTGGAATATTTGACGCTGTTTTGTCAAACTAATCCATCAATCTCCGTTTCGATGGAAGAGATTTCTGTCAGTGAATTTTAAAGATGCTCAACAGAAATTTCCATCTAATTTTACTTTTCGTAAACAGCACCTTTAAAAAGGGTCGTTCTCAAATGTACGTAGGGCAAAACAGCGATTACATGAGTAAGACGTTCTTGCAAAACGAAGGATATTTCCCTCTTGAAATATAAGTCGGTTCAGAGGATTCGCCCCTGTTTCAAGTCCTAACTGAATCGGAGACTCAATCTGTTTTTAAGACCAGGCTTTACACTGTTTGGAAAGAGTCTCCTACTCATCAATGGTATCCGGCCAAGCGCCCGGGACTAGCCTTGCAATTTAGAGGTCCGAGAAAAATACTGTCTGCCCTGACTCGTCTTCGGAGTGGCCATACAAAAAGGATGATATGCGAGAACTCTTCTAGAGTCTTTCCTCTTTATTTCTGTTCAGCTGCTGCTGCGAAACCTTCCCATATTTTGGACTGTTACAGTATCCGCGTCAGCATGCTTGCAGAATATCAGGACACTCTTCCGCAACCCCCCCTCCCCTCTTTTTGATCACACGGCAGAGCCTCATTTTTCCATTTTTAGTTCAGGGAGCTTAGCAACAGCAAGGAGATGAATTTTTATAGAGATAGGAATTTTGTGGGGCCGCATTACAAGCTGTCATGGGCTGCCTATGGCCGCGGGATGGGCAGGTGGGTACAGATGCTCTTTCTGGTGGAGTTGATTTCCTGAAGTTCCTGTCCACGAAGCCTCATCTTCAGTACTAAATTAGAATGTTTTCACGAGGGTGCTCTTTATGAGGGTGATATTGCTTGCCATGCTAATCGGGATACAAAGACCTTCAAAAAGATTCTATTCACTGTCTCTTAATGTGCCTGTACACATTGAAAAAAGAATTTTTTTCAAAATATTTGAAATATAATTTCTGAATTTGTAGCATTTTGTATTACAGTATGGCTAAAATATGCGCATTTCGATGTGTTCAAAATGAAATGGGCAAAACAGAAAATATATAGAAATGTTCTAACAAACTGAATTGAATAGATCTGTGTTTTAACGTAGGATTACGTTCCTCAATAACGGTCCTAGGGAAAGAAAAAATTCAGAGTCCGTCGCGAGTTATAATTTTGGCCGCGCGCCAAACCCAGTAGCAGTAAAGAGTTAAACAGTACAGTATCAAAAATCGTTAAATGAAAGAGGTAAGCAATGATAAGGAATTCTACGTTAGGAACCCGCCGTAATTTCGTTAGAAGTGACTACCTGTAATTTTTTTCCGTTATTCTTTAAGTAAAAAATTTATTTTTGATCATACGTCACCTCGCGTTTCTTTTAAAATTGCAACAAAAAAAAATTGATGTAAATGTGAGTTCATTTTCTTATTAATTAAGAAGTTATGGGATAACCGTCACGTACATCATACCTTAGAGTCCCGATTACAAAACCTCTGGTTTTGTACACGCACGTAATCTCTATATTGCACGAACTAGCAGTATAGAAACTGCTCGTTTTCTGAATTAGATATTTCTCTCAACTCTACGGCGAGGGTCAAGCGAAAAAATATTTTTATAAAAATCAAAACAAAATCTTAAAAGTGGTAGCTTTATATAATACTAGCTGAAAACCCGCGCTTCGCTACGGAGTACATTCAAATTAAATACAACGGTCAACGTATGCAATTTATGCCAAAAAATAAATATATATATTTATAATAAATGCGATGATCAATGTATACAATTGATGTAAAATATATATCTATCTATCTATATATATATATATAAAATTCGTAAGGGATATGCATTTTTTTTGGATAATATCCAATCTTCTGCTGCATTAGAAAGAGAAAAAAATATTTATTTTGTCTATTTAGTTGTTACGCACGTAACGATAAATTTATTGAAAGTACCAGAAAAAGAAATCACGTGATCGGCATTTAATAAATTAAATTCTAAAAATTAATCTTCAAAAATTCACGAAAAATCAGGAAATGGAGGTAAAAATTCGAAAAAGATTTCATTTTAAAGGATTTTTTATGATCTTTCTCGTGATATAATTTTTATAACCCTCAATGTATTATTTTAAATGCAAACGTAAAAAAAGTTTAAAAAACAGCTTAAAAATTTAATTTAAAAAAATCTAAGAAGAATTTTTGAAAAATCTTTCTTAATGCACCCCTACACTATTAGAAGAATCGCCATACAAAATTTCAGCTCTTTAGGTCCAGCGGTTTGGTCTGTGCGTTGTATGTCAGTCAGTCAGTCAGTCAGTGAATGAATGAGTCAGTTACGGAACTGTTTTATCTATACTTATATATAAAGAGAGAGCGATTTTGTACGTGGAGGGTAATCTTCAGAACCACTGTACCTATTTGAAAAATTCTTTCACTGTTTGAAAGGTACAGTATTCCAGATGGACATAGGCTATATATTATGTATATCTGATCAGTAGAAATAAAGTTAGGGGCTTAATCCTAACAATCTCCATTGTTACCGCTACTGTCCTCTACCGCTTTTTGTGCCGAAGTCTTCAACGATCCTTAGCGTGGTGCTATCTATACTTATATATAAAGAGAGAGCGATTTTGTACGTGGAGGGTAATCTTCAGAACCACTGTACCTATTTGAAAAATTCTTTCACTGTTTGAAAGGTACAGTATTCCAGATGGACATAGGCTATATATTATGTATATCTGATCAGTAGAAATAAAGTTAGGGGCTTAATCCTAACAATCTCCATTGTTTCCGCTACTGTCTTCTACCGCTTTTTGTTCCGAAGATTTCACCGATCTTTATCGTGGTGCTATCGCGGTGGGCTTCTGTTCTGACGCTAGCGGTTCGAACCTAGCCGTTCTCCGGCATGCCTTTTTCTTTAAAAAATTTATTTTAATTATTAACTAACATAAAATTAATTTAAGGTATTATTTAGGTTATTATTAAGGTAAAAAAAGATTTACAATTTATTGGCTATCAACTGGAAATTTATTGGTATAATATTTTGTTCAACCCGGACAAAGTCGGGACGGGCCGCTAGTATATATATATAGATATAGATTAAACGTTTGTCACTTGGAGAAATGTTTAATTGACAAAACGTTTACAATATGGACGTTTACAATATAAACGTTTACAATTGACAAACGTTTATAGATACATATTGGTATCTCAAAATTAGAGTAAGAGATGAAATAAAAATACAAAAATAAAAAAAGGATTTTAAGTAAAGAATGTTTTTTTAATTATTTTAAGCACCTAAAATAATATTCAAATTAATATTACGTTACTTAATAATTGTGTGCACGTCCGCCATCTTGGATTTTTTTGCGTCAACTTGGCGATTTTACCGTGTTTTGAGGAGTGGAAAAATTCTCGCCAATGTGTTTTAAGCGGTGTTTTCAAAACGATGGACTTTTTTTAGCTTTTTTAATAAAAACCACCTGTTTAAATTATGAAACTTAGAAAAGTTTTTGAAAAATCATTTAAACGTTGGACTGAGATTTTTTTTGTCATTTTTAATTAAAAACTACCTTTTCAAATTATGATCCATATGAAAAATTTGGTCAAGTGAATTTTACTTACAGATAAAATTTCAATGCCATCTATTCAGTTTGCCCTAACTCTTTGACTAATAGCAATGAATCACCAAAATATTATGCAAATATATTGTTAATTAGAAAAAAAATACAGCATTTTCGTACCACCTAAATAACTTGCAATTTAAAAATTATCTAAAATTCAGCTTTGAAAAATGTAAAATAATTATGAACCCATAAATTTATGGTGAGTAACCAGATCCTCTTTTTTTTTTTTTTTTTTTTTTTGGTTAGGGCATTGTGGTAATGAAATTTTACTTCAGATTTGACCTTAACCAAATATTTGGTGCATACAATAAAATCGGGACAAGGATTATTTGACCATTTATCCTGCTGTGTTGGAAATAAGAAAAAAAAAAACCTTTTCCTAAACCAATAACTTAACCTTAACTAACTTTTTAACTTAGGTTCCTGGGGAGAGAGAAGTTGAACTTCAGTTATTTAAATTTATTTGTAATCCACTACAACTTGGAATTATAAAATATTTTAAAATATATTGTATTTAAAATGTATACTGTATTTTACATTTTACGAAAAAATCAAGGCAGATAATTTTTACTTCAAATAAATGAAATGGTGTATCATTATAGTATACTAATTGACAATCGATAAACAAAATTAAAAGCAACTTAAATTTAATAAGTTAACGAAAAACTGATAATGGTTTCAAAAATTTTCAACAAAAAGACTCTTAGTTTTAAAAATAATTTACTCTTTTGAGTATAGTCAATTTAACTCAGATTTCCAGGTCAAGGCCAAGATCTGACCTAAAATTATTATTCTGTAATTAAAAGATCATATCAGAAATAACTGTTTGATCTTAAAATTAGAGAATTTGACATTGGGTTATTTTTACCAGAACGCAATAATTATCGCCATGCGAAATGCGCCAAACCCTGGCGGAAAAATCCAAGATGGCGGCCGTGCACACAAATCTAGAGTATCCCCCCTAACTTTATTTCTACTGATCAGATATACATAATATATAGCCTATGTCCATCTGGAATAATGTACCTTTCAAACAGTGAAAGAATTTTTCAAATAGGTGCAGTGGTTCCGGAGATTACCCTCCACGTACAAAATCTGCTCTCTCTTTATATATTAGTATAGATAATTATCCAATACCATATCCATTTAAGAGCGCTTAACATAAATTTATTTTAGTGAGGGATTCATGTTTTAATCAGAAAAAGCATTCAAAGAAATTGTGAAGCTTATTTTAAATGATACTATTTGAACAATAATGACGGAGGTAATTTTTTTATATTTATTTACAAGAGTTTTAGGTTTTCTTTTTTATATTTTCATTTCAAAGATTTACATTATATTAATTGCCTGCTTAGATGGATTATTCAGTTTCAATGCACCGCAAAAATAATCACTCGTTGAAATCGAAATCAGGGACATCGTAATCCGACTCATAAAAGCGTTTACACCATGTGTCTCCAATCTTTTGGCTTGCCTGGGTTGCACTGAGAAAGGAAGCGTTGTCGTGGGCCGCATACAAAATATATAATACACTTAAAGTAAATAAGTTAGAAAATTTCATTTAGTTTGTAAATATTTCATTATAACATTAAAACAGGGAGGCAACATGAACATGAAATTAGTGGAATATTTGACGCTGTTTTGTCAAACTAATCCATCAATCTCCGTTTCGATGGAAGAGATTGCTGTCAGTGAATTTTAAAGATGCTCAACAGAAATTTCCATCTAATTTTACTTTTCGTAAACAGCACCTTTAAAAAGGGTCGTTCTCAAATGTACGTAGGGCAAAACAGCGATTACATGAGTAAGACGTTCTTGCAAAACGAGGGATATTTCCCTCTTGAAATATAAGTCGGTTCAGAGGATTCGCCCCTGTTTCAAGTCCTAACTGAATCGAAGACTCAATCTGTTTTTAAGACCAGGCTTTACACTGTTTGGAAAGAGCCTCCTACTCATCAATGGTATCCGGCCAAGCGCCCGGGACTAGCCTTGCAATTTAGAGATCCGAGAACAATACTGTCTGCCCTGACTCGTCTTCGGAGTGGCCATACAAAAAGGATGATATGCGAGAACTCTTCTAGAGTCTTTCCTCTTTATTTCTGTTCAGCTGCTGCTGCGAAACCTTCCCATATTTTGGACTGTTACAGTATCCGCGTCAGCATGCTTGCAGAATATCAGGACACTCTTCCGCACCCCCCCCCCCTCTTTTTGATCACACGGCAGAGCCTCATTTTTCCATTTTTAGTTCAGGGAGCATAGCAACAGCAAGGAGATGAATTTTTATAGAGATAGGAATTTTGTGGGGCCGCATTACAAGCTGTCATGGGCTGCCTATGGCCGCGGGATGGGCAGGTGGGTCAGATGCTCTTTCTGGTGGAGTTGATTTCCTGAAGTTCCTGTCCACGAAGCCTCATCTTCAGTACTAAATTAGAATGTTTTCACGAGGGTGCTCTTTATGAGGGTGATATTGATTGCCATGCTAATCGGGATACAAAGACCTTCAAAAAGATTCTATTCACTGTCTCTTAATGTGCCTGTACACATTGGAAAAAGAATTTTTTTCAAAATATTTGAAATATAATTTCTGAATTTGTAGCATTTTGTATTACAGTATGGCTAAAATATGCGCATTTCGATGTGTTCAAAATGAAATGGGCAAAACAGAAAATATATAGAAATGTTCTAACAAACTGAATTGAATAGATCTGTGTTTTAACGTAGGATTACGTTCCTCAATAACGGTCCTAGGGAAAGAAAAAATTCAGAGTCCGTCGCGAGTTATAATTTTGGCCGCGCGCCAAACCGAGTAGCAGTAAAGAGTTAAACAGTACAGTATCAAAAATCGTTAAATGAAAGAGGTAAGCAATGATAAGGAATTCTACGTTAGGAACCCGCCGTAATTTCGTTAGAAGTGACTACCTGTAATTTTTTTCCGTTATTCTTTAAGTAAAAAATTTATTTTTGATCATACGTCACCTCGCGTTTCTTTTAAAATTGCACAGAAAAAATTGATGTAAATGTGAGTTCATTTTCTTATTAATTAAGAAGGTATGGGATAACCGTCACGTACATCATACCTTACAGTCCCGATTACAAAACCTCTGGTTTTGTACACGCACGTAATCTCTATATTGCACGAACTCGCAGTATAGAAACTGCTCGTTTTCTGGATTAGATATTTATTTCAACTCTACAGCGAGGGTCAAGCGAAAAAATATTTTTATAAAAATCAAAACAAATTCTTAAAAGTGGTAGCTTTATATAATATAATTATCCAATACCATATCCATTTAAGAGCGCTTAACATAAATTTATTTTAGTGAGGGATTCATGTTTTAATCAGAAAAAGCATTCAAAGAAATTGTGAAGCTTATTTTAAATGATACTATTTGAACAATAATGACGGAGGTAATTTTTTTATATTTATTTACAAGAGTTTTAGGTTTTTCTTTTTTATATTTTCATTTCAAAGATTTACATTATATTAATTGCCTGCTTAGATGGATTATTCAGTTTCAATGCACCGCAAAAATAATCACTCGTTGAAATCGAAATCAGGGACATCGTAATCCGACTCATAAAAGCGTTTACACCATGTGTGTCCAATCTTTTGCCTTGCCTGGGTTGCACTGAGAAAGGAAGGTATGTCGTGGGCCGCATACAAAATATATAATACACTTAAAGTAAATAAGTTAGAAAATTTCATTTAGTTTGTAAATATTTCATTATAACATTAAAACAGGGAGGCAACATGAACATGAAATTAGTGGAATATTTGACGCTGTTTTTGTCAAACTAATCCATCAATCTCCGTTTCGATGGAAGAGATTGCTGTCAGTGAATTTTAAAGATGCTCAACAGAAATTTCCATCTAATTTTACTTTTCGTAAACAGCACCTTTAAGAAGGGTCGTTCTCAAATGTACGTAGGGCAAAACAGCGATTACATGAGTAAGACGTTCTTGCAAAACGAGGTATATTTCCCTCTTGAAATATAAGTCGGTTCAGAGGATTCGCCCCTGTTTCAAGTCCTAACTGAATCGGAGACTCAATCTGTTTTTAAGACCAGGCTTTACACTGTTTGGAAAGAGTCTCCTACTCATCAATGGTATCCGGCCAAGCGCCCGGGACTAGCCTTGCAATTTAGAGGTCCGAGAAAAATACTGTCTGCCCTGACTCGGCTTCGGAGTGGCCATACAAAAAGGATGATATGCGAGAACTCTTCTAGAGTCTTTCCTCTTTATTTCTGTTCAGCTGCTGCTGCGAAACCTTCCCATATTTTGGACTGTTACAGTATCCGCGTCAGCATGCTTGCAGAATATCAGGACACTCTTCCGCACCCCCCCCCCCCTCTTTTTGATCACACGGCAGAGCCTCATTTTTCCATTTTTAGTTCAGGGAGCTTAGCAACAGCAAGGAGATGAATTTTTATAGAGATAGGATCTTTGTGGGGCCGCATTACAAGCTGTCATGGGCTGCCTATGGCCGCGGGATGGGCAGGTGGGTACAGATGCTCTTTCTGGTGGAGTTGATTTCCTGAAGTTCCTGTCCACGAAGCCTCATCTTCAGTACTAAATTAGAATGTTTTCATGAGGGTGCTCTTTATGAGGGTGATATTGCTTGCCATGCTAATCGGGATACAAAGACCTTCAAAAATATTCTATTCACTGTCTCTTAATGTGCCTGTACACATTGGAAAAAGATTTTTTTTCAAAATATTTGAAATATAATTTCTGAATTTGTAGCATTTTGTATTACAGTATGGCTAAAATATGCGCATTTCGATGTGGTCAAAAAGAAACGGGCAAAACAGAAAATATATAGAAATGTTCTAACAAACTGAATTGAATAGATCTGTGTTTTAACGTAGGATTACGTTCCTCAATAACGGTCCTAGGGAAAGAAAAAATTCAGAGTCCGTCGCGAGTTATAATTTTGGCCGCGCGCCAAACCCAGTAGCAGTAAAGAGTTAAACAGTACAGTATCAAAAATCGTTAAATAAAAGAGGTAAGCAATGATAAGGAATTCTACGTTAGGAACCCGCCGTAATTTCGTTAGAAGTGACTACCTGTAATTTTTTTTCTGTTATTCTTTAAGTAAAAAATTTATTTTTGATCGTACGTCACCTCGCGTTTCTTTTAAAATTGCACAGAAAAAATTGATGTAAATGTGAGTCTATTTTCTTATTAATTAAGAAGTTATGGGATAACCGTCCCGTACATCAGACCTTAGGGTCCCAGTTATAAGACCTCTAGTTTTGTACACACACGTAATTTCTATATTGCACGAACTCGCAGTATAGAAACTGCTCGTTTTCTCGATTAGAAATTTCTCTCAACTCTATAACGATGGTCAAGCGAAAAATTATTTTTATAAAAATCAAAACAAAATCTTAAAGTGGTAGCTTTATATAATATAATTATCCAATACCATATCCATTTAAGAGCGCTTAACCCATTAACCGCTGGTGTTGCGTTAACGCAACGGTCAAAATAAATGCTTATATAAATTTAGCTATCAAATGAATTTTATGTTAACAGTAGTTTTTGAGTAGGTTTAATAATCGAATTGAAAAATATTTGTCTTCTACTGTTCTTTTAATTAATTAACGAGTTCCAAACTTAGACAGATAGTTAAGCATTTTTGAACGAGAACTTCCTCCTGGTCTTTTTCACAGAAGAAATATAGGGAGACAAACGTGAGATTTAGGGGTGACTTATTTTTAGCCAAGGTGAAAGTTTATCAGAACATTCCATCAATCGGTTGATTTTGTTTGGGTGGGGAAGAAAAAACAGGTGTTTCGTTGGCGCAACGTCAGCGGGAAAAGGGTATTCACATGTGTCGCTCGACTCCGTAGAACTTTTCCCCGTTCTGTGGTTATAGAAATGCCTAAAACTTGATACTTTACGTTTAAAGAAGTTCTTCAAAGAATTTTCGACGAAGATTCAGATAATGACGACGAGAATTAAACTGATATTGTTGTTATTCTACCAGAGACAGCAGAGGCTATTGATGAAGAAGAAGGAAATGATAATATTTTGAATAGTGACAGTGATGATTTACCATGCGATACTGCTGTAGAAATTCAAGTGTGAGTAAAAAAGAAGTTTTTGCCTCCTAAAAGCAGTAAATGTTTTTCGAAAAAAATTAAAAAACAAAAACTGAAGATTTGAAATGGATAAAGAAGGGACCATTGAATATGTCTCAGCCGAAAAATGAAGAAAAAGATCAAATCGGAACTATGAAAAGTATAATACAAGAAAACTAGTGCAGAGATTTTTGATCTTCACTTTGGCTCAGAGGTTTAGTCCGTTCTCGTCGAATAGACAAACTCATGTGCCCAACAAAAGAACCACCCCCATTTTTTAGCATTTGAAGCCTACATGAGACGGTTCATTGGAATATTGTTGCCGACGGGATATTATTCTTTACCTCAGGAAGAAGTTTACTGATCTCTTGATAAGGACATTCAGCATGCAAAAGCCATTACGTGGAGAACATGGACATTTTATTGTCAAGTCCGAAGACAGCAGAAGACTGCGTAGTAAACAATGCCATAGCCAGACAATTTATCCATGCAAAGTTTGTCACGTTACTCTACATCGTGATTGTAGTGAAGCTTTTCGTGATAGAAACTGTTTTCTGGATATAATTTGTAATTTTGTAAAGAAAAAATAAGTTAAATCTTTATAATAAATAAATTACCTGTAAAGTGATCGTTATCTTTCTAAAGTGTAACAAAGTTAAAAAAATTCCCAGTGCTCAAATCAAAGAAAACCCTGCAGAAGTTCAGTTGAACTCATTTAATGTCAATACTCGTATTCCGCTGTCGTTGCGCGAACGCAACACTCGATTTTTCGAAAGTTAAGACCAGTTTTCTTATTTTACCCATAAATTAATGTTGTATATGTTCAAATGAATAACCAATATTATTTGTATAAAAAAAAATTCACCCCTTATAGTTTTGGCGGTTAATGGGTTAACATGAATTTATTTTAGTGAGGGATTCATGTTTTAATCAGAAAAAGCATTCAAAGAAATTGTGAAGCTTATTTTAAATGATACTATTTGAACAATAATGACGGAGGTAATTTTTTTATATTTATTTACAAGAGTTTTAGGTTTTTCTTTTTTATATTTTCATTTCAAAGATTTACATTATATTAATTGCCTGCTTAGATGGATTATTCAGTTTCAATGCACCGCAAAAATAATCACTCGTTTAAATCGAAATCAGTGACATCGTAATCCGACTCATAAAAGCGTTTACACCATGTGTGTCCAATCTTTTGGCTTGCCTGGGTTGCACTGAGAAAGGAAGCGTTGTCGTGGGCCGCATAAAAAATATATAATACACTTAAAGTAAATAAGTTAGAAAATGTCATTTAGTTTGTAAATATTTCATTATAACATTAAAAAAGGGAGGCAACATGAACATGAAATTAGTGGAATATTTGACGCTGTTTTTGTCAAACTAATCCATCAATCTCCGTTTCGATGGAAAAGATTGCTGTCAGTGAATTTTAAAGATGCTCAACAGAAATTTCCATCTAATTTTACGTTTCGTAAACAGCACCTTTCAAATGGGTCGTTCTCAAATGTACGTAGGGCAAAACAGCGATTACATGAGTAAGACGTTCTTGCAAAACGAGGGATATTTCCCTCTTGAAATATAAGTCGGTTTAGAGGATTCGCCCCTGTTTCAAGTCCTAACTGAATCGGAGACTCAATCTGCTTTTAAGACCAGGCTTTACACTATTTGGAAAGAGCCTCCTACTCATAAATTCTATCCGGCCAAGCGCCGGGCCTAGCCTTGCAATTTAGAGGTCCGAGACCAATACTGTCTGCCCTGACTCGTCTTCGGAGTGGTCATACAAAAAGGATGAACTGCGAGAACTCTTCTAAAATCTTTCCTCTTTATTCCTGTTCAGCTGCTGCTGCGAAACCTTCCCATATTTTGGACTGTTACAGTATCCGCGTCAACATGCTTGCAGAATATCAGGACACTCCTCCCCGCCCCTCTCTTTGGTCACACGGCAGAGCCTCAGTTTAGCATTTTTGGTTCAGGGAGCTTAGCAACGGCAGGGAGTTCGATTTTTATAGGGATAGGGATTTTTGTGGGGCCGCATTACAAGCTGTCATGGGTTGTCTAAGGCCCGCGGGATGGACAGGTGAGTACAGATGCTCTTTCTGGTGAGGTTGATTTCTTGGAGTTCCTGGCCACGAAGCCTCACCTTCAGTACTAAATTAGAATGTTTTCATGAGGGTGCTCTTCATAAAAATAAGTGGTAGTTGGACAACTCATTCCTTTAATTTACAGTTTCGTTGAATTTACAATTTAGAGTTAAGATTTTAAGCTTATTATGATTAAAAATATATAGATAGGTAGAGAAAAGAAAGAGAGCGGATAGAACACATATATATTCACATACAATAAGTATTTTTATGTGTATATATATATTTTTAAATATAATTATGATTATCAATCAATCTATATATATATATATATATATATATATATATATATATATATATATATATATATATATGTGTGTGTGTGTGTGTGTGTGTGTGTGTGTGTGTGTGTGTGTTACACTTAAGGGCATTAACTATGTTTAATATGTTTAATTGGGTTAAAATTAAGGTTTAGACAGTATTTAAATAATTGAGAGATAAAGAATTAAACAGAGGTGATTAAAAGGACGAATATATGGTGGAATGCTGTCTATCTCTCGGTTTAAGAGAGTCATTGGGTGCAAATGGCACGCAAAATGACGGAATATCGAATGTTCGAAAACACGCGGGTCTGATTCCCGTTGATCACAAGATGCTTCGCCCGCATAATTGCAACACGCGAGTAAAACAAAGCACAGACTGGGATACTCGATATGACGGAGCGGCCATTAATTCGTCGGCTCCGTGTAACGGATTGGCGTTCTGCCATGTTTAAATTACTGAAATATGGACAGTGGTTCGTAAGTTAATTGACTAAAGAGTGGCGTAGAGAGGTGAGTGCAAGGGGGTCTATCATGCCCCGGGCGTCTCTCGCATAGGGGCGCAAAATGGTCTCCAAGACAAATTATAATATATTATATTACTATATGTTTTTCGAGGGGGGCGCGAAAAAGGTATCGTTACCCGGACGCCAGTTATGCTTGCTTAACTGTCGACAGGAAATTCGAGCTGTTGTAAAGAAAATGCAAGTACCTTAGAAGCTCTGCAGATATTTTTCGGCTTATGTTACAGAATTGAAATTTCATGCAAGGTTAAAAAAGAAACAAGATCTTTATTGATATAGGAATATAACAAAGTATTCTAGTGTATTTATTTATTCGAACTCTGATCTGCAGATAGCCAATTTTTAACATCTAATATGATAATATGAATGTATGAGTATAACCTACGTACTAAACATGTAAAATACCACTGACATCAGTGAATTTCAATAAGCATCAGTTCAGGGGTTGAATTCCAGTGAAGAGAGCTCAAAAGAATGTCGGCTTCTGCATCAGAGGGTGTTTGTTATCTGACAAATAGGTAATCGAGTAAATTAACTACGAAAAAAATTTTATGGTTAATTTCGACATATTTCGGTTTATTTTTTTCGAATTTTATATTAAGGGTTTGGGGTGATATTGCTCGCCATGCTAATCGGGATACAGAGACCTTCAAAAAGATTCTATTCACTGTCTCTTAATGTGTCTGTACACATTGGGAATAGATTTTTTTTCAAACTATTTGAAATATAATTTCAGAATATTTAGCATTTTATAATAGAGTATGGCTAAAACATACGCATTTCGATGAGGTCAAAAATAAATGGGCAAAACAGAAAAATATATAGAAATGTGCTAACAAACTGAATTGAATAGATGTGTGTGTTAACGTAGTAATACCTTCGTCAATAACGGTCCTCCAGAATGAAAAAAATTCAGAGTCCGTCGCGAGATATAATTTTGGCCGCGCGCCAAACACAGTAGAAGTAAATAGTTAACCAGGAAAGTTTCAAAAAGCATTAAAAAAAGAGGTAACCAATGATAAGTAATCCTACGTTAGGAACCCGCGGTAATTACGTTAGAAGAGACTAGCTGTAATTTTTTTCAGCTATTCTTTAAATCAAAAATTTATTTTTGATCGTACGTCACCTCTCGTTTTTTTTTAAATTGCCCAGAAACAGTTGATGTAAATGGGGGTTTATTTTCTTATTAACTAGGGAGTTATGGGATAACCGTCACGTAAATCATACCTTATGGTCCAAATTACAAGACATCTGGTATTGAAGACACACGTAATCTCTATATTGTTCAAACACGCAGTATAGAAACTGCTCGTTTACTTGATCAGATCATTTTCATGGACTGACGACGAATGGTTTAGCGAAAAATTATTTTTATAAAAATCAAATCTAATTGTTAAAAGTGGGACCTTTATAAAAAATTTAATTATCCAATACCATATCCATTTAAGAAAGCATAACATGAATTTATTTTACTAAGGGATTAATTTTTTAATCAGAAAAAGCATTCAAAGAAATTGTGAAGCATATTTTAAATGATAGTATTTGAACAAAAATGACGGAAGTAATTTTTTATATTTATTTACAAGAGTTTTAGGTTTTTCTTTTTTATATTTTCATTTATAATATTTACATTATATTAATTGCCTGCTTTGATGGATTATTCAGTTTCAATGCACCGCAAAAATAATCACTCGTTGAAATCGTAATCAGGGACATCTGTAATCAGACTCATAAAAGCGTTTACACCATGTGTGTCCAATCTTTTGGCTTGCCTGGGATGCACTGAGAAAGGAAGCATTATCGTGGGCCGTATAAAAAATATATAATACACCTAATGTAAATAAGTTAGAACATTTCATTTAGTTTGTAAATATTTCATTATAAGATTAAAACAGGGAGGCAGCATGAACATGAAATTAGTGGAATATTTGACGCTGTTTTTGTCAAACTAATCGATCAATCTCCGGTTCGATGGAAGAGATTGCTGTCAGTGAATTTTAAATATGCTCAACAGCAATTTCCTTCTAATTTTACTTTTCGTAAACAGCACCTTTCAAAAGAGTCGTTCTCAAATGTACGTAGGGCAAAACAGCGATTACATGAGTAAGACGTTCTTGCAAAACGAGGGATATTTCCCTCTTGAAATATAAGTCGTTTTAGGTGATTCGTCCTTGTTTGAAGTCCTAACTGAATCCGTGACTCAATTTTTTTTTTTAAGACCAGGCTTTACACTGTTTGGAGAGATCCTCCAACTCATCAATGGTATCCGGCCAAGCGCCCGTGCCTAGCCTTGCTCTTTAGAGGTCCGAGACCAATACTGTCTGCCCTGAATCGTCTTCGGAGTGGCCATACAAAAATGATGAACTGCGAGAACTCTTCTAAAGACTTTCCTTTTTATTCCTCTTCAGCTGCTGCTGCGAAACCTTCCCATATTTTGTACTTTTACATTATCCCCGTCAGCATGCTTGCAGAATATCAGGACACTCCTCCCCCCCCCCTTCTTTTTGGTCACACGGCAGAGCCTCAGTTTAGCATTTCTAGTTCAGTGAACTTAGCAACAACAAGAAGATAAATTTTTATAGAACTAGGGATCTTGTGGGGCCGCATTACAAACTCTTATGGGCTGCCTATGGTCCGAGAGATGGACAGGTGAGTACAAATGCTCTTTCTCGTAAGGTTGATTTCTTTAAGTTCCTGGCCACGAAGCCTCACCTTCAGTACTAAATTCGAATGTTTTCATGAGGGTGCTCTTTATAAAATTAAGTGATAGTTGGACAACTCATTCCTTGAATTTAAAGTTTCCTTGAATTTAGAATTTAGAGTTAATATTTTAAGCTTATTATTCTTAATAATATATAGATAGGTAGAGAAAAGAAGGAGAGCGGATAGAACACATATATATTCACATACAATAAGTATTTTGATGTGTATATATATATTTTTTAATATATTTATGATTATTTATCAATATATATATATATATATATATATATATATATATATATATATATATATATGTGTGTGTGTGTGTGTGTGTGTGTGTTAGTTAGTGTTTCACTTAAGGGCATTAACTATGTTTAATATGTTTAATTGGTTTAAAATTAAGCTTTAGAATTTAAATAATTGAGAGATAAAGAATTAGCCAGAGAGGATTAAAAGATCGAACACATGGTGGAACGCTGTCTATCTCTGGGTTTAAGAGAGTCATTGGGTGCGAATGGCACGGAAAATGACGGAATATCGAATGTTCGAAAACACGCGGGTCTGATTCCCGTTGATCACAAGATGCTTCCTACGCATAATTGCAACGCGCGAGTAAAACAAAGCACAGACTGGGATACTCGATTTGACGGAGCGGCCATTAATTCGTCGGCTCCGTGAAACGGGTTGGCGTTTCGCCATGTTTAAAGTACTGAAATGTGGACAGTAGTTCCTAAGTTAATTGACTAAAGAGTGGCGTAGAGAGGGGAGGGCAAGGGGGGTCTATCATGCCCCGGGAGTCTCTCGCATAGGGGGGCAAAATTGTCGCCAAGACAAATTATAATGTATTATATTACTATATGTTTTTCGGGGGGGGGGCGCGCGCTAAAAAGGTATAGTGCCCCGGACGCCAGTTATGCTGACTGGCGACATAACTGTCGACATGAACATTACATAACTGTCGACATGAAATTCGAGCTGTTGGAAAGAAAATGAAAGTACATTAGACGCTCTGCAGATATTTTTGGGCTTATGTTACAGAATTAAAATTTCATGCAAGGATAAAAAAAAAACAAGATCTTTATTGATGTAGGAATATAACAAAGTATTCTATTGTATTTATTTATTCGAACTCTGGTCTGCAGGTAGCCAATTTTTAACATTTAATATGATAATATGAATGTATGATTATAACCTACGTACTAAACATATAAAATACCACTGACTTCAGTCAATTTCAATAAGCATCAGTTTAGGGGTTGAATTCCAGTGAAGAGAGCTCAAAAGAATGTCCGCGTCTGCATCAGAGGGCGTCCGTTATCCGACAAATAGGTAATCTGCTAAATTAACTACGAAAAAAATTTTATGGTTAATTTCGACATGTTTCGGTTTATTTTTTTAGAATTTTATATTAAGGGTTTTGGGTGATATTGCTTGCCATGCTAATCGGGATACCGAGACCTTCAAAAAGATTCTATTCACTGTCTCTTAATGTGCCTGTGCACATTGGAAAAATATTTTTTTTCAAAATATTTGAAATATAATTTCTGAATTTGTAGTATTTTGCAATAGAGTACGGCTAAAATAAGCGTATTTCGATGTGGTCAAATAGAAATGGGCAAAATAGAAAAATATATAGAAATGTGCTAACAAACTGAATTGAATAGATCTGTGTTTTAGCGTAGTATTACGTTCGTGAATAACGGTCCTCCAGGAAGAAAAAATTCAGATTCCGTCTCGAGTTACAATTTTGGCCGCGCGCCAAACCCAGTACCAGTAAAGAGTTAAACAGTAAAGTATCAAAAATCGTTAATAAAAAGAGGTAAGCAATGATAAGGAATTCTACGTTAGGAACCCGCCGTAATTTCGTTAGAAGTGACTACCTGTAGATTTTTCTGTTATTCTTTAAGTAAAAAAATTATTTTTCATCGTACGTCACCTCGCGTTTCTTTTAAAATTGCCAGGAAACAATTGATGTGAATGTGGGTTTATTTTCTTATTAATTAAGAAGTTATGGGACATGAAGCTACAGAAGGAGGGTAAGCTTCAATGGGAATTCCTCAAAAAATGGACCGATTATGGTCGCTCGCATTGATATGCATATCACAAATTGATATGCATATCACAAATTGATATGCATATCACAAATTGATATGCATACAGATTTCGACGGAAAATGCAAATATTTAAAGTTTGGCAATCGGGAACCGTAGAACCAGTTTTCCTTCTGAATTCTGACTGTTTTGCCGCAATCTTTAATATTACATCTCCAGCTACTGGTCGATTAAAATAGGCACGCATGTTGTGAAAGTTCGGGCATACACACTGACTGGGAAAAATTCCACGGATATGGAAAAAAGACACTGCATCTTCTTCCTTTTGGCCTATATTACACTATCAAAGTTCTTTGACAAAGATATTTTTTAAAAGTTATTTGTATCTTTTATAACAGTTATACATAAAAGAAATGCTATAACCTCAAAATACCCCTATTACACTATCAAAGTTCTTTGACAAAGATCTTTTATAAAAGTTATTTCTATCTAAGGGGGCTAAATCCCTTAAAATTCGAGCTCTTAAAAAAGAATTATTGGTGTGTACCTAGGGCTTAAGGGGAAGTACCATACAAAATTTCAGATTCCTAGATCCTATGGTTCCAGAGATACAGTGGGATTTTTTAGGGGGGAGGGGGTTAAACCCCTTAAAATTCGAGCTGTTAAAAAATATTTATTGGTGTGTACCTAGGGCTTAAGGGGAACCACCACGCAAAATTTCAGCTTTCTAGGCCTTATGGTTCCAGAGATACTATGGGGTTTTTTTTTAGAGGGGAGTTAAGCCACTTTTAACCCCCTTAAAATTTGCATTTTTCAAAAAGATTTTTTAGTGGGCACCTAGGGCTTAAGGGGAACCACCATACGAAATTTCAACTTCCTGGGTCCTATGGTTTCAGAGATACAATGGGGTTTTTTTCAGTGGGGATGGGGTTAAGCCCCTTTTAAACCACTTAATATTTGTACTTTTTGAAAATTTTTCTTAGTGGGCATCTAGAGCTTAGGAGTAACCACCATGTAAAATTTCAGCATCCTAAGACTTTTCCTTTGAAAGATTTGCGTTTTTAACATACTCATTTTGAATATTTTTCGTGTATTTCTGTTTTGTCATTAGAGCGCAATTTTTAATTAGAGCTAAAACTATTTCGAATCGAAATTTTGTTCTTTATCTGCCGCGTTTTCCACACATTTGTGTTTTTTTAACATGTTGTTGCTCGAAATGTTGTTTATAACATCCGGGCACCGAAATCTTTTATAAAACTTTGACGAAGAACCCAACTTTTATAAAAGTTATCTTTTATCAAAGTTGAGGTATTACACTGTCATATTTCTCGTCAAACTTCTTTTATAAAAGATCTTTGTCAAATAACTTTCATAACCTAAAAAAATAAAGAAAATCTTCTAAAGGAAACTTAGAACGGGAGAGAAAAGCAATGAATGGCGAAAACAATACTATCAACAAGGATGGGGCGCATAATTGGCGCTTTATTGCCGCTTTTTCGCCAAACCGCAAATCTTCAGCTATAATACGTAAGTACCATTAAAAATAAATAATAATAAATAAATAATTAATAAATTAATAATAAATTTATTTTTTAAGTAATAAAAGAAATTTATACTGGTCCTTATGCCAGAAACAGGTTGCAATGAGCAACATAACATTAATTTAATTCAAAATGTTGTCAACTTTTTTCTAATTCCGCGCATGCATTTTATATGGAAACAAGAAAATAAAAATGGTCAACTCTGTGCTAAAGGTAAAAAATTAAGAAAACAGTCAAAATTATAAATCACATTTATTATTAAATTTAAGCTTTTATTTTATATTACTTTTGAATTGAATATCAATAAATAATGTTATAAATATCTGTAAAACCTGTCATGTATAATTTTTTATTTAATTTTATCTATAGTAAATTGTATATCAAGCATTAATTTTTTATTTTATAATAATGTATTAATAGTGTATGTTGTTAGTTTCAATTCTTTATAATTATGAAATACTTTTCTTATATTCAACATATTTTGTGGTTATGGCAAATTAAATACACGTCTGAGCTAGAGCCATCATTATTTTTTAAATTGTTCACAGAAATAAAATATTTCCTCTATGAAAACTTCATAAAACTGGTGAATATGCTGAAACCTTAATATAGAATTTAATTACTGTTAAGTTTGTTTTGATAAGTAAATAAGTTTTCGTTGCATGATAAAAAATGTTGTCACTATAAATGCTTATGCAAAATCTGTTGTGTATAAGTAAAAAAAAAATTAATATTTTCCGATCTTTTTACTGTGAGTACAATAAAACCCATACTTTGTGTCACTAGCTCGCTCTAGAAAATAATGGATCATTATTTACTCATTTCCCTTAATGGGAGTGGTCACTTTTACGTACCTTTAAAAGTATCATTTTTAGACCTATGTTCGATTGTATGTACTACTCATGATTTTTGCTTGATTTACATGAAATTTTTTGAGTAACTGCCTATAATATTGTTTATTATAGATGCAATTTTTCAAGGTAATTAATAAAAATGACTTCTTATGCATAAAAAGTGAATATTTTTTTTTAAATCGAGCATTTTGCAGTCAACTACTGTGCGCATTCTCTCAAAATAAATTATTAAGGTACATTAATAATTTTTAACTATATGTGATTATAATACTTCAGGCAACAATATAAAGAAACATTATTCTAAAATATATTAAAACATTTTAGTACGTGCTATTTTTAATTAGAAATTTCAAAAATGACTGAGTAAAAGCTTATAAAAAATTCTTAAAAAAATTAAATATATTAAGGTTCAAAAATTTTGGTGGATTTTGTTGTCTAAAGTGTTGTAATCACATATAGTAAGGAATTATTAATGTAACTTAATTTATTTTGATAGAATGCGCACAGTAGTTGACTGCAAAATGCTCGATTTAAAAAAAATATTCACATTTTATGCATAAAAAATCATTTTATTTTTTTATTAATTACCTTGAAATATTGCATATAAAATAAACAGTATTATAGGCAGTTACTCAAAAAATTTCTTGTAAATCAAGCAAAAATCATGAGTAGTACATACAATCCAGTATAGGTCTAAAAATGATACTTTTAAAGGTACGTAAATGTGACCACTCCCTTTTAAGGAGGGAGATCACCTTAAACCTTCAAAAAACTCAATATTTATTATGATTTAATTTTGAAGAATGGAATATAAGGAATCTTATGAAAAAAATTTAAGTCGATACTACAATTAGAACCAAATTTATGGCCAAATGTATAGAACTAATAGTAAAGTAATTTATAGAAAATTTAAACTTTAAATTGCTTTTTCTAAAAACTTATTTTGAAACTTGTGCGCACTATTTCTTCAAAACTAATCATCACAAATTGCTAAAATTTTTTGTATACATGTGGGGTTTTGGGGGGAATAATCACAAACAGTGTTAACATAAGTAACATTTATTTAAAGAGGGGCATTATGTACAGGGGGAACTAGCGTCTAAAAGGGGGGAAAAACAAGCAACGCGGCACACACACGTGCACGCTCGTCCGAAGCAAAACATCGTCTATCTCTTCTGTTCTTCGCGGCGCCCGCTAGGTGGCGCTCGCCGGGGCTACAGGGGCGCACTCCATATGAGAGTGGCATGCATGGGGCTGTATGGATGGCATCCCACATCGGCCATCCGACAAAAAGCATCTGCCCCCAGATGCTGGTAGGGGCACAAACAAATACAGGTGACAATTTATGACGAAATGAAAAAAAAAAGTATAAAAGTTATAAGAAATACACATAGGTTATAATACTAGCAAAATGAGCTGAAAAGAAAATGAAAAATATAACACTAATTGTAGTAACATCTAAACAGCAAAACAATCCTGGCTAATGAAGATTCCTGAAAAAAGAAAAAAAAATAATGAAAATATAGTTCAAAAGTCAAAGTATGTTTAGTCCAAACGGGCTATGTAAAGTTATGAGTCCACGGTTTCATGAACTCGATGCATGTACTGGTATGCATGGGTCCGTCGAAATGTCCACACTTTTGAACATCGTAGGTGTCGTTGGGCTTAAGTTTGATGATCTTGTAAGGTCCGAGGAACTTTGGATGGAGTTTTAAACGAGGTCCGAATTGGGTGCGTTTTATGGCGACAAGATCGTGCAACTTGAACTTCGGAGGTAACTTTCGTCGTAGATTGTAGGTTTTACTGTTTTCGTCTTGCACTCTTAAAATCTGTTGTTTGGCGTCTTTGCGGAGGTCGTCGCGTGAATTTATAAACTCAGTTTGTATTTCGGCATTCAACAGGTCTGTGATTTGGAGATTGTTGCGGACACGCATTTTTGTACCGAAAAGCAGTTCAAAAGGAGTCGTCTTAATGCTGCGTTGGAAAGTTGAGTTAATAAATTGCTGAACGTCAGCCACATGAGTATACCACTTCGTAGGCTCTTGGATGGACAATTTGGATAAAACAGAAATGATTATAGAATTGAGACGTTCAACCTGTCCATTTGCGCGAGGAAGACCAGTGGTTATAGTCAAATGTTGGATGTTCTCATGGTCGCAAAAGTCTTTAAAGGCATTAGATAAAAAAGCAGATCCTCGATCGGAAATAATACGGACGGGATTTCCAAACACTTGTTTCTGTATTTCTAATTTAGAGAGTACTTCTGCAGCGTCAGTTGATTTCGTCGGGTAAAGCCACACAAATTTGGTGAAACTATCGATAACGGCGAAAAGATATTTATATCGTTTAGAAGTAGTAGCGAGAGGACCTAAGTGATCGACATGATATGTATGGAGTGGGGTGTCCTCTTTTGGTAAAGGGTGTAGGAGTGTAAGGGGGTAAGGGTGTAGTCCTTCTTGTTTACCACACTTGCGGTTCGTCAAGATGCATGGAATACAGTTGGCAATACACCTGGCAATTTTATCTTTTAAATTAGGTATGTAAAACTGTTGTTTGAGTTGCTCCTCAATTTTCTTAGTAGCAAAATGTCCATTCTCGTGTGCGTCTCTGATAATGCCGTCTTGCATAGAGTCTGGAACGACTAGAACTTCGTAACCGTCAACTAACTTGTAGAGAACATTTGCTTTGATAAAATAATCGTGATATTGTTTAGTTTTAAGAATTTCTTTAATTGCTTGAATGTTAGGGTCGTGTGACTGAGCATTTTGTATTTCGAAAGTCAGTGAATCGGTGGTAATGAGCATCGTCGGATAGCGGCTTAGCGCATCAACATCAGCCATCTTCGCTCCAGTTCGATGTTGAATTGTATAATTGTAATCTTCTAATAATAGTGCCCATCGAGCAATTTTAGCACTGAGATCGCGCTTGCTCATAGTAAGTTTGAAGGCGTTACAGTCTGTTACTATAGTAAATTTTTGACCAAGTAGATACACTCTAAATTTTTTTAATGCATGAATTACGGCTAACACCTCTAGTTCATAACTTGAGTAATTTTTCTCAGCGTCGGATGTACATTTGTTCGCAAAATATACAGGGTGAAAACAGTTATCATCAGTGGACTTCTGAAGAAGAATGCATCCAAAACCATGGATAGAAGAGTCAGTATGTAATTCAGTTTCGCTTTTCTGATTATAAAAATTAAGAACGGGTTTGTTAGCCAAACATTGCTTCAATTGATGAAAAGCATTTTTCTCATTTACACCAAAATGGAAAATAGTAGATTTTTTAAGAAGGTTAGATAGAGGATGAGCGACAACTGAAAAGTTTTTGATAAATTTACGGAAATACCCAGCCAAACCAAGGAAACATTGGACGTCTTTTTGATTTTTTGGTTCCGGATAATTTAGAACGGCGGCTGTTTTAAGAGGGGAAGGAAATAACTGTCCATTTTGAATAATATGGCCAAGGAACTCGATTTGTGTATGAAGGAATTTACATTTTCAAAAGTTTATCTCAAGACCGTAGTCAGAAGCGACAGAAAAGACTGATTTTATTTTTTCAATATTTTCCTCTTCATTTTTAGCAGGAATGATTAAGTCATCCATATACAACAATATCTGACCTGATAAAATGAGATCTTTAAAGACTGTATTAACAAATCGCTGAAATACGGAAGGTGATGTACAAATACCAAAGGGAACTTTTAGAAACTGAAACTGACCTGAATGTGTCACGAAGGAAGTATAACGTCGACTGTCTTTATGAACATTAACATGGAAAAATCCATTTTTAAGGTCTAGGGTACTGAAAACACGAGCATTCTGAAGTTTATCGAGTAAGTCGTCAATGAGAGGTAAAGGGTATCGATCTTTAACTATATGTTTATTTAATTGTCTATAGTCAATGCAAAGTCGTGGGGTTCCGTCTTTCTTTTTAACAAGAACAACCTGACTCGAGTAGTCTGATGAACAGGGTTCTATTATGCCGTCCTGAATCCAAGTATTAACTTGCTTATCTACAATATCTCTCTCAGTAAATGGTAAACGTCGGGGTCTGTAGCAGATGGGAGTCGAAGTATCAACTTGTATATGCATTTCAATATTAGTAGTTTTGATTTTATGGGGTTTATAATTGGTCACGAGGTGTTGAATGGTATTTCTCTGTTGTTTAGTAGCACTAGGGCCTATGTCAGGGCTAGAATCATCTATTACCAATATATTACTAATAAGAGTAACGTCTTCGTCTATAGCGTCAAAATCTAAAGGTTTATGAATCGAAAGTCCGTCTTTACTGATAGTGAATTCAGCCTGTCCAAGTACATTCATACCAATTATCAAATCTACTGGCATAGTATTATCGTCAACAACACAAATATCAGCGGTAAACAATTGACCATCAATAACAATTTGGGATTTGAAAGAACCAAGCGGCTTAAGTTTTCCATTGCCAAAAGCGGTAAGCAATGTACTAGAGTTATTAAGAACAGGAGATCCAATTTTAGTATACGCTCGCTTTAACATAATCGTAGCCATCGAACCTGTGTCGATTAACGCGTTGAAAGAGACATGGTTGAGTGTAACATCCTTGTACATTAAATTTGAAGCAGTTGAATTCAGCGTATTAACATTAGTTTCTCTCTGTGTGTGTAAATCAGTTGATTTTGAACAATTTGCGGCGATGTGGCTAAAATTTCCACAAGAAATACATTTTGGACCGCGATGTTTGTCTGGACAAAATTTAGATATATGGTTAAAATTAAAACAATTATAGCACATTTCTTTACTTTGAGCATGAGGACGAAATGCTTCTGGTTTCATCTGACGTCTTGGGTTTGAAATTTTATGATACACGTCATCACGTTTACGAATGTAGTTAGAACCGAAATGGTCAGTTGAGGATTTACATCTATTTCTGTCAAAAATCTTTTCATAAATTTTGAGTTTCTGTTTGAATTCCGTAAAGTTAGTACAACCATACAAAATTAATTTATTACACGGAGCGTCTGGAATATTATTTATGCAATACTCAATTATACTAGCGTCGTCCACGGCAAAGTCAAGGGCTTGCGAAGCTAACTCGCGAAGAGCAATTAAATATTCTGTAAGAGATTCATTTGGTTTTAACTTTCGATTTCGCAACTGTCGATGTAACTCAGCGCTCGTAATTTTCGAACCAAACTCCTCAATTAAAGCTTCTTTTAAAGAACTGAAAGTGTTTAGATTACGTTGGCTCTGAATAAATAATTTAGCGGATCCAGAAAGATTAGTTTTCACAAAAATCACTTTATGCTGATCTGTTAATTCTGGTAAAAGAGATAAATTATCCTCTACGTCGCGCAAAAAGCTTTGAATAGTATACGCATTGCTACCAGTAAATTTTCGCATAGAACAGGAAACATCTCTCAAAACAAGCCATAAATTAGAATAAGGAACGGAAGTGTCAATTTCGGATTGTTGTTTAGGCGAAAAAGAATTTGTAGGGTAGGTGGGGGCAAAGGTTTGCAGTTTTGGGTTTCTTACGGGCCTCCGTTAGATCCTATCGCCCCAAAAAGTCACTTGTATTGTAGTTGGGTATCCCCTCTACCTTCTATAAAATAATGAATTTTTTCCCGAAATATTTAGTCACCGAATTTTTAATTTTACCAAAAGACCTGTTTGCGAACCTTTGCCCCAATCGGTGGGGCAAAGGTTCGCACTGCAAACCTTTTACTCCACTCGTTTGTTTCTTACTGGATAGGCATCGAAAATCACAAAAGGAGTTGTCTAAATAATTTTATTTCACATTTTGTAATCTTTTTAAAGGTGTTACATATATAGAAAATCACAAATTCAACAGGTTAATCTCAATAAATTTTTTCTTAAACTAAATAACTTCAAAATGAAATATCAACTATTAACACAGAAAGTTGAATGTAACAAAGAAATTCACAAAATGAAAAGGGGTTAATCTCAATAATTTTTTTCTTAAACTAAAGAACTTCCAATTAAAATATCAACTATTAACACTATCGTTATATTATATCTTAGGCTTTACTCATTCTTTTAAAACCCGTAAAAATTAAGCAAATTAAGGGGATGGGGGACATTACAAAGCAATTTTTGAAATTTTTACCTCAGAGATATGAAATTGGGCATAAATATTCATTAAAGTAAAACTATTTCAAACACCTTATAAAATTTTATAAATATTTAAAATTTTATTTTTTATATTTAAAAAATTGAAATTTTTATTATGTTTTTTAAAATGCTCCTTGCGATCCAATTTTTAACCTTATCCTTAATTTTGCATTTAGATTGCTTATACATTTTGATCAGGGTTATGTTTTAATTTGTGCTTTCGTTGAATAATTAATTTTTAGGAAATATTTTTATGCTTGTACTCTGAATTCTCGTGAAATTTTTGTACTTTTCCACGCTTAAGTTAAACTTTGATAATCTGAATGATGTCTAAACCTAAAATGGATACACAACTTTATTTTAATGTATAAGAGGAGTCTTTGTAATAAATTTTATAAAATTTCGTCAAAAATTGTGACGCAAGGAGCATTTCAAAGACTTGCAAATTTGGAAATTACTCATTTAGAGTTTTTTTTCCCTAACCAGACCTTCGAAGCTTATAATGTCTTGTAACAACATTTAATTCCTTTATCTTGTAAAATAGGTCTTTGTTCAGAGCTATTTTATTTTGGTGTTGTACTAATTTATTTTATTTTTAATTTATGGATTTTCAAGCATTTTACAAAAAATTTTCTGATTAAAAACAGGCAGTTTTTATCAAAAACCATAATTTTTTTTCAAATTACAAAAATCTGAATTCCCATTAATAATAAAAGATGTTGTTAATAAGGATTCCTAATGAAAAGAGGACATGAAACAAATATTAATAGTTAGAGCGGCAAAGGTTTGCAGATGGGGCAAAGGTTTGCACTGCGAACCTTTACCCCATGACTCCTGCAAACCTTTACCCCATTTCGTGCTGGTTCTGTTTCTGCAGAATGGACGCCACTGTATTTGAGTTAACCCAAAACTTAAGGTAAGATTTGAAAGGTTATTTACCACCCTAACATGCGAAAATAAGCCCAAAACAGTTCGTGAGTTTGAGTGATGCTCAAAATTACTCAAAAGTTGCAAAAAATTACATTAAAAGAGACGAAAAAAACTTACCTCATTTTCTCTGCAAGAGGGGGTCTTAACTCCAACATTTTTTACGAGGCAACTGACTGGAAGTAGAGGAATGCACTGCCTACCCTATTCTTCCTAAAACTCTTCCCGGTCATTTTAAAATGTATGTGCGAACCTTTGCCCCATGCGAACCTTTGCCCCCACCTACCCTATAAGCGTTTTCGACTGTAGCGATAGCAGCTGGCGTCTGCGCGAAAGAACTTGGCAGCAATTCGTCATTCTCATCAAAGTCAATTATCGGTTGAAAAGAAGTTAAATTCGAGAGTGCGTCAAAAATGGAATCACATAGTTTGTCTTTAGAACCATCGGAATCAATATGCAAAATATTAGCAACACAGATAAAATCATTTAATGAATATGTTTTAAGGATGGATTTCTTTCGCGAATTGAAATCGAAAGTTGCAGGGAAATTCTGAAAACTGCGTAATTTAGATCGGGATGAGCGATCAAATGTATCATCGAAACAAATCGAAAACAATAATTTAATACTTTTAGTTGGTGCACAGCTGAGTGCTTGTGCGATTGGCACAATATCGTTTAGTGAAACTGAACACATATTGACACAACAAAAAAAAATGGTACTCACTGAATGCAGACTTCTAAACAGAATAATCCAACAATTTGTATATCTCACTCAACTCAGTCCTCGGCACGTCATGAAAAATTGATAAGTAATCCGTGGAAAAGTCACATCAGCAAAATACTTCGTTCAAACCGTCTCGAATTATACGTCTGAGGTAAAGTCGGTAAATATCAGCTGTAAACGTCTTTGAAACTATCACGTCAAATGGAGAGTTGATACGGCAGGCATGGGTGATCTAGGGGATTAAAGGGTAAAAGGAGGCCAGAGCCCCCATCTGTGGGGTTTTGGGGGGAATAATCACAAACAGTGTTAACATAAGTAACATTTATTTAAAGAGGGGCATTATGTACAGGGGGAACTAGCGTCTAAAAGGGGGGGGAAACAAGCAACGCGGCACACACACGTGCACGCTCGTCCGAAGCAAAACATCGTCTATCTCTTCTGTTCTTCGCGGCGCCCACTAGGTGGCGCTCGCCGGGGCTACAGGGGCGCACTCCATATGAGAGTGGCATGCATGGGGCTGTATGGATGGCATCCCACATACATGTATATCTTGCATGTTTCTACAATTTCTACCTAAATTAAGGTATTTTTTTGCAGAAAATGTTTTTAAAAATTTATATTTTTTTGTACATTACAATACATTTGCCTGAAAAAAAATATTTTTAATTCGAAATATGGTAACTATTTTAGGTGCAGATTAAAATATAACCTATGGATAAAATATATACAAATAATTTAATATAAATGTCTTTTAGTTTTAAAAAATACTCTGCACATTGCATTGATCTAAGATTCACTATTCATAAAACATTTTTTTCTTAAAATAATTTATAATAATCTCCCAACAATTCTGTTTTTTTTTCTAATATATAAAACTTTGTACAATTCACCTTTAAAAATTGGTTCAAATTAATTACAAATTAACTGTTTAACAACACATTAAGCTTGGTAGTAAAATCAGTGTATTTTTGTGCATGCAAAGGTGATCTCCCCCTTAAGAATTTTAATGAAGTTTAGCAAAAAAGCCAGTTCAAATAAACATTTTGAATGAAGATAAACAATTGTTAAGTTGAATAAATAAATTCATATTAAAAATGCACTTAAAAAAAGACTTATTTCTTTTGAAAAATACGAAAAATCCATATTAAAGCGTATGGTTTCCGTGTTATAGCGGCAACAGATCAGGCGCGCGCGCCATCTAGTGGTGGCGACCAAATCGGAGACATATTTTTAACACTAGCTTCCCCTTTTTCTGTAACTTCATGTTATGGGATAACCGTGACGTACATCATACCTTTGGGTCCCATTTGCAGGACCTCTGGTTTCGTACACACGCGTAATCTCTGTATTGCACGAACTCGCAGTGCAGTGACTGCTCGTTTTCTTGATCGGATAACTTTGCTTTATCATCACTTAACGGTTAAGATAAAAATTATTTTTATAAAAATTAAAACTAAATCTTAAAAGTGGTACCTTTATATAAAATTTAATTATCCAATACCATATCCATTTAAGAACGCTTAACATGAATTTTATTTAGTGAGGGATTCATGTTTTAATCAGAAAAAGCATTCAAAGAAATTGTGAAGCTTTGTGAAGCTTATTTTAAATGATACTATTTGAACAATAATGACGGGAGTAATTTTTTTATATTTATTTACAAGAGT
The DNA here is from genome assembly GCA_907164885.2 of Dolomedes plantarius. Taxonomy (NCBI): domain Eukaryota; kingdom Metazoa; phylum Arthropoda; class Arachnida; order Araneae; family Dolomedidae; genus Dolomedes; species Dolomedes plantarius. The sequence goes on from OU015490.1 coordinate 69,242,361, forward strand.
TTTAGGTTTTTTTTTTATATTTTTATTTGAAAGATTTACATTATATTAATCGCCTGCTTAGATGGATTATGCAGTTTCAATGCACCGCAAAAATAATCACTCGTTGAAATCGAAATCAGGGACATCGTAATCAGACTCATAAAAGCGTTTACACCATGTGTGTCCAATCTTTTGGCTTGCCTGGGATGCACTGAGAAAGGCAGCAGTATCGTGGGCCGCATAAAAAATATATAATACACTTAAAGTAAATAAGTTAGAAAAGTTCATTTACTTTGTAAATATTTCATTATAACATTAAAACAGGGAGGCAACATGAACAGGAAATTAGTGGAATATTTGACGCTGTTTTTGTCAAACTTATCCATCAATCTCCAGTCCGATGGAAGAGATTGCTGTCAGTGAATTTTATAGATGCTCAACAGAAATTTCCATCTAATTTTACTTTTTGTAAACAGCACCTTTCAAAAGGGTCGTTCTCAAATGTTAGGAGGGCAAAACAGCGATTACATGAGTAAGACTTTCTTGCAAAACGAGGGAAATTTCCCTCTTGAAATATAAGTCGGTTTAGAGGATTCGCCACTGTTTGAAGTCCTAACTGAATCCGTGACTCAATCTGTTTTTAAGACCAGGCTTTACAGTGATTGGAGACAGCCTCCTACTCATCAATGTTATCCGGCCAAGCGCCCTGGTCTAGCCTTGCTATTTAATGGTCCGAGACCAACGCTGTCTGCCCCGACTCGTCTTCGGAGTGGCCATACAAAAAGGAAGAGCTGCGAGAACTCTTCTAAAGTCTTTCCTCTTTATTCCTGTTCAGCTTCTGCTGCGATACCTTCCCATATTTTGGACTGTTACAGTATCCCCGTCAGCATGCTTGCAGAATATCAGGATACTGCTCCCCCCCCCCTTCATTTTGGTCACAGGTCAGAACCTCAGTCTAGCATTTCTAATCCAGGGAACTTAACAAGAAGAAGATAAATCTTTATAGAGGTAGAGATTTTGTGGGGCCGCATTACAAGCTGTCATTGGCTGCCTATGGTCCGCGGGATGGACAGGTGAGTACGAATTCTCTTTCTCGTAAGGTTGATTTCTTGAAGTTCCTGGGTACGAAGCCTCACCTTCAGTACTAAATTAGAATGTTTTGATGAGGGTACTCTTTATAAAATTAAGTGATAGTTGGACAACTCATTCCTTGAATTTAGAGTTTCCTTGAATTTAGAATTTAGAGTTAAGATTTTAAGCTTATTATGATTAATAATATATAGATAGGTAGGGAAAAGAAAGAGAGCGGATAGAACACATATATATTCACATACAATAAGTAGTTTCATTTGTATATATATATATATATTAATACATTTATGATTATCTATCAATGTCTCTCCCTCTCTCTCTCTCTCTCTCTCTCTCTCTCTCTCTATATATATATATATATATATATATATATATATATATATATATGTGTGTGTGTGTGTGTGTGTGTGTGTGTGTGTGTTAGTTAGTAAGTGTTAGACTTAGGGGCGTTAACTATATTTAATATGTTTAATTGGGTTAAAATTAAGATCTAGATAGTATTCAAACAATTGACAGATAAAGAATTAGCCAGAGGGTATTAAAAGAGCCAGCACATGGCGGAATGTTGTCTATCTCTCGGTTTAAGAGAGTCCTTGGGTGCGAATGGCACGGGAAATGACGGAATATCGAATGTCCGAAATCACGCTGGTCTGATTCCCGTAGATCACAAGCTGCTTCGCTTGTGTAATTGCAACGCGCGAGTAAAACAAAGCACAGACTGGGATACTCGATTAGACGGAGCGGCTATTAATTCGTCGTCTCCGTGGAACGGGTTGGCGTTTCGCCATGTTTAAAGTACTGAAATGTGGACAGTGGTTCCTAAGTTAATTGAATAAAGAGTGGCGTAGCGAGGGGGGGGGGCAAGGGGGTCTATCATGGTCCGTTCGCCTCTTGCATACGGGCGCCAAATGGTCTCCAAGAGAAATTATAATATATTATATTACTATATATTTTTCGGTGGGGGGGGGGGAATTCAAAAAGTTCTCTTTCTCTGCTCGCTACGTCACTGTGAATAAAGGATTTGTTTTCCACCAAAGTAGTGTTTCCCCGGCCACCACAATCTCAGCAACTCTAAAGAAGACGAATGCCGGATTTCTCAGGACTGCAATATAGTTTCGTAGAGAGATTGAAGCGGTTTAAGAAACGTGATAGATAATTTTTGTTTTATTTATTTGATTTTTTAAAAATTTAAATCTTTAATTTTAAACACAAACATTCCCATAGCATAGAAGAATACGTAGATGCGAATTTAATATAGCATAAATTTTAAAGGGATGAGAGAAATTGATTTGAAGTCTGGAAAAATAAGGTACGAAAAGTAAAATATGAAATGCTAATCCAGAGCAGGCTCAATGAGATCTTCCTGGGGACGTTTTCTGCATTTGGGATCTCTATGATCATAATGAGGTATTTCAGCTATTATTTCGTTACTAGAAGGTAACCCGTCATTTTGACGTCATAATACTAATAATGACGTCATAATGGAAAAAGTATATGAAAGTTAAAAAATGTCCCGAATTATCTAACAATATTGCATTTTGTCCACACCTTGTAAAAGCAAACCCTTTCATTATTTTTTATTTATTTACTTCTTCATGCGATTGGAGTAGTAGATTGCTACCCAGTTTTTTATAGCTCACTACGCGATATGAATACTTGAGCTACTTGATTCATTCACATTCAAGTTTGTTTACTTTCAGAATTCATCGCAAAAGTAAACAGATTTTTAAAAACTGTTAAATATACAGCTAAAAGCATCCAATTTTTTTTAGTTCTGAATGTTTTATAGAAATATAGGCTAAACAAACGTGATTTGATGGAGAAGATATTAGTTTTTAGGTAAGAAAAATTCTGATCCACATCTGAAATTGAAATTAAGCCTAACCGGCTGTTTGTTTACTGAGAGCTTCAATTGAAAGATGAGTACAGCCCGGAAGTGTTATACAGAGAAAACGGCTATTATATATATAATTATTTAATTATAAAAATTAAAAGAGACCTGCTGAGCAGCTCTACTAAAAATTCTGATGTCGTACTTCCGCCTAATAACTGCACTAGAGAGGTATTTATGTGCCTTTCTATGTCTCCTCAGAATTCTGTTCTGGGGCTTTTTTACTACTTTGATGTTTGATTTAACAGCGTATATCCGAACAGGCGCGGAATAGAGTGCACTTCGAAGAATTACCGATTTACAAAGCAGAATAGGTGAGAACAATATCTGGTCAGGTCAGGAATTTCAATTTCACGAAGTGCCAGGGTCTTGTAAGACTTTTTCTCCAGCAGTAATATAATGCATTATAATGAATATATTTGCTCAGCAGGGAGTAAAAGAATATCAGAAGTAGCCCTCATCAGGTAAAGAAATAATTTTAAAAATAAAAAAGGAATTTAAGGATAAAAAAAAAAATTGTAAAAACAATTACCGAATCGAACCCGGGTCAAACGTGTACAAAGTCCCACTTTACCACTGGGCAAGAGATGCCACAGATCTAACGGAGAAAAGTGCATTCGCACTTTTCTCCGTTTCTCTCGCAAGTGACATTCGCACAGAGATTTTAGTTCAGTTTTGAGGGGTTGGTGAAATTACAAGTGGGAGGAGTTTTAGGTTAGAAATAAGGCAAGAAAGTAGAAGAGAAAACATCTAGCTAGTAAGAAAAATAATTTATTCCTGATCTGGAATTCCTTTAAATTTTTACTGGTGACCGATAATGTGCAGATATCCAGCCCACTTCTGAAAGATCTTTCGCTGTCTATCACGAAATGGGGAACAAAATTTAGAGTGCTTTAATACTCACTCAGAATTTTAGCAGTATTAAGACGTACAATTTTTTATGCATTAGCTGCCAGCTAAGTATCTTTTCGAAACAAAATTATTTCATTGAAATGAACCTAATTTTATCTTTAATCATAGACTTCTTTATCTAAACTTCCATCCAGAAAAAGAAAAAATAGAAAATTGTAAGTTGAATCAAGGAAAGAAATATCTTATTAATCAGAACGATTTGACATATGTCTTATAGTTCATATAGTGAAGAGAACAAAAAGAGACAAAAAAAGGAATTCAGAATCATTCCTAAATCTCTCTACGATGTATAAAACATTTATGATAATTATTGCGTTTATTCATTTTTGTTTGATCCAATTCTCCGAAGTGCTCGAAGTTAAATGACTCGCATTTGACGTACAACTATTAATTTGGAAAATAATTACATTTTCAGAGACAGTGCTGCAGAGTCATTAGCTTTTTACATCAGAAACCGAATGCTTTATTGAACTATGTCCAATGTCTTCGAAAACGTCCATTTGGAAAGGTATTCTATGCAAATTAGCTGGGTTTTTTTTCTCTTCTCGGAGACGAAACGGCTCAACTTTTCTAGTAATTTGTTTAGATCGTTAAAAATTCGGTTGTTTTATTGTAAAACAAATTATCTTTCATGTTTCCAAAGTTTTGTGGGGATGATTGCTTTTCATCAAGAATTAATTTTCCTCCCTCCTCCGGTAAGAAGCTCTCGAAATATTTGCATTTCAAAAGACCGGAATTAATTAAAAAGAACATTAATTGCATTTCTGAAATTTTATACAAATAAAACTCGCCAGTGTTAATCTTTTGACTTATTTCGAACCAAGAGTTTCATATAAAAGAAGTATTTCGGCTCATTGGCGATGCTTCAACAATGACATTGGAAGGCATAGAAATCCTCAAATAGAAAAGCGAACGGGAAAAAAAGTATATTTTAATGCTGTGCGGATGCTGCATTGAAAGGATATTAAATTTCCATGAAAAGAATTTAATTCCTCTCGTGAAAAGTCCACTAAACAATGTTTTTAACATATGGTGGACTATCAGAAAATTTCTATAGAATCTGTTCTGAGATAAAAACTAGGTACAATTATTGGAAAGTATGTTGGAAATTTTAAATATTTTACTGTAATTATACTTGGATATAGTAACAGCGCTGTTAGTAAAAAAAATATGCATAATCATTATAAAGTATGTCAGAAATTTCAAATATTTATCCATAAATAATTTTGGATATTGAATTAGCTGCTTTAATACACAATTGAATTTGCAATTATATAAATTTATATTTCTAGTTTCAACTATTTGTTTTCAATTTGAGCTACCTTCAGTAAAATTCTAATTAGTGTTTATTTACTTAACTTCTTATAAAAGAACTTTGAGAAATGTGGAATCTAAACTGATAGTTAAAAATCACAGAACCGAGATTTTGTTTACATATTTTGTTACGTAAATCTATTTAAGCTGAAATTTCTTTGTTTGTTACAAGGCTAAACTTAATTGGATTAATCCTTAATTCATAGACTTGTGTAATGTTTCAATGAAATAGAACACAATGAATGTATCTACACCATAAAGATTCTTATAACTTTGAAAAAAAATGTGAATTAAAAAATAAATTTAAAAGGAAACGCAAAGCAATAATATCATAGAAATCATTTGAATTTTTTTCAGAAAATAATATATTATCGTTTTTAGAGAAAGATTAAAAAGTATTTATAGGAGTTCAATTTACAATTGAAATCCAGCTTCCAGACAGACATTGACTCCACCTCCACAAGCGTATCAACTCCAGGAGACTCAAGATCCAGGAGACATCCAATCAGAACTGCTCTTATCACCCTCCAAAGTTCTGACCAGAAGACTCATAGCTCCACTTTTTGTATTGCATTTTTCAGAACATTTGACGATAGTCTACGAACTTTCATTCTATTTTCTGTGGAAATTCAGCTCTTCGTTGATATAATTATGAAATATCTGTGTTTGAAGGCGCTGGCCAAGGCAACACAGTTAGCCATTTGATCCTATGGTCCTATGGTCCTATGGACTAGAGACATTAGAAATGTTTTTCTAGAAAGCTGCCCATAGGATCATAGGAAAATGGGTCTCAACTGCAATTCCTGGACCAAGCGCTCTATTGCATACTTTCTGATGATAAGAGGAAGGGAACCAATAGATATAGAGTAGAGAAAATGAGTAAAGTGATACGTGCGCTGATAATCCGTGAGTTCATAGTATAAGGAAAAGTGAGTAAGCAATTTAGGTCCTTTTTGGTACCTCATGAAATTCTATATGTCCATGTCTTGCAGGGCAGTATATTGGAGGGTCTACTATCGATGCTAAGATGAGCAATGAGAGACGAGAAAGTTTAGGGATAGTAAGACATATTTATTTGATTTTCAAAGAATTTTATGATGTGCTGCCCAGCCGTTTACACTGCTATGTACTAACCCTATTGGATCCACCCATCTTAATGTTAACCGCTGGAGAAAAGGCACCCAAGGATTGCCGATTTGGATTGAAAGATTTTTTTAAAATAGTATTCCGAAATACAAAAGGAAATATTACGCCTTGGGGCATTGTCCGTTTTTTAAATGCAAATAATATTTTTAAATATAAATTATTCGGTTGAAAAATCTGGTATAATGTGTTTTAAACGCTCATCAGTTCCTTTGGAGGAGGGGATTTCTAAAATGAATCCTGCTGCAAGGCGCAAAAAAGTTTGGACTATGTGAAAATACTCTTTGCAATGGATTAACAGCATTTATTTAGCTGTAAATAGAAAACGCATTTTCTTCGTGGGTAAGCATTAAGTTGAGCGAATCCAATAGGTTTAGTACACATCAGCCGTAACTTTTCCCGTACGAAGATTTTTTTTTACCAACATGGTGCAACATTGCACTTCGTTTGACGACGTTCGTCCATTGTGGTGGTCCTGTGTCCCATGATTATCATTTCTTCGTCTGTTTATAGTTATTTAAACAAAAACGCCGAAAGAGCTCTACAACGAGACACAGTAACAAAGCCTTTTAATATCCGTAAAAAAAAGTACAACTATTAGCTTCAACATCGATAGTTCTTAATCTGCATGCAGAGCATTAGGTGTGATTGTTTCTATGGACTATTCGCTAGAGGAAAGATGATTGAAATATTTTGATTTAAATAAACGATACATCGAGCAAATACCAGGCCATGTTAAAGAGAGGAAGGGGGGAATACAAGCAATACAGAAATTCCTCGGCGATGTTTAACAGAAGACAAAAAGAGATAGTAATACACCAATGCCTCAGCGACATAAATCCGAGGAATTGAGGAATTAAAGTGAAAATATATTGCAATGCCTCGATGAAATTTAACAAAGGAAAAAAAAGGAAAAAAGGCGTCTTACAGCGATAACTCGGCGAAGGTAGACAAAAGAAAAAGGAAAGTAATATACCAATTCCTCGGCGACGGTACACAGATGGAAAAAGAAAGTAATACACGAATGCCTCGGTGACGTTTAATTCAGGAAGGAAAGAAAAAAAAGACATCATCAGCAATTCCTCGGCGAGGTTTAACAGAAGAGAAAAGAAAATAGTAATACACCAATGCCTCAGAGACGTATAACCGAGGAATTGAAGTGAAAGGATATCGCAATGCCTCAAAGTTTAACAAAGGAAGAAAAGGGAAAAGGGCGTCATAAAGCAATAACTCGATGAAGGTAGACAAAAGAAAAATGAAAGTAATACACCAATGCCTCGGGGAAGATTAACAAGAGAATGAAATAAAAAAAGACATCATACAGCAATTCCTCAGCGAGGTTTAACAGAAGACAAAAGAAAATAGTAATACACCAATGCCTCAGAGACGTATAACCGGGGAATTGAAGTGAAAGGATATCGCACTGCCTCAAAGTTTAACAAAGGAAGAAAAGGGAAAAGGGCGTCATAAAGCAATAACTCGGTGAAGGTAGACAAAAGAAAAATGAAAGTAATACACCAATGTCTCGGGGAAGATTAACAAGCGAAGGAAATAAAAAAAGACATCATACAGCAGTTCCTCAGCGAGGTTTAACAGAAGACAAAAAATATTGTAATACACCAATGCCTCAGCGACATATAACCGAGGAATTGAGGAATTAAAGTGAAAAGATATCGCAATGCCTCGGCGAAGTTTTACAAAGGAAGAAGAGGGGAAAAGGCGTCCTACAGCAATAACTCGGTGAAGGTAGACATAAGAAAAAAGAAAGTAATACACCAATGCCTCGGGGAAGATTAACAAGAGAAGGAAATAAAAAAAGACATCATACAGCAATTCCTCAGCGACTTTTAACAGAAGACAAAAGAAAATAGTAATACACCAATGCCTCAGAGACGTATAACCGAGGAATTGAAGTGAAAGGATATCGCAATGCCTCAAAGTTTAACAAAGGAAGAAAAGGGAAAAGGGCGCCATAAAGCAATAACTCGGCGAAGGTAGACATAAGAAAAATGAAAGTAATACACCAATGCCTCGGGGAAGATTAACAAGAGAATGAAATAAAAAAAGACATCATACAGCAATTCCTCAGCGAGGTTTAACAGAAGACAAAAGAAAATAGTAATACACCAATGCCTCAGAGACGTATAACCGAGGAATTGAAGTGAAAGGATATCGCAATGCCTCAAAGTTTAACAAAGGAAGAAAATGGAAAAGGGCGTCATAAAGCAATAACTCGGTGAAGGTAGACAAAAGAAAAATGAAAGTAATACACCAATGCCTCGGGGAAGATTAACAAGAGAAGGAAATGCAAAAAGACATCATACAGCAATTCCTCAGCGAGGTTTAACAGAAGACAAAAAATATTGTAATACACCAATGCCTCAGCGACATATAACCGAGGAATTGAGGAATTAAAGTGAAAAGATATCGCAATGCCTCGGCGAAGTTTTACAAAGGAAGAAGAGGGGAAAAGGCGTCCTACAGCAATAACTCGGTGAAGGTAGACATAAGAAAAAAGAAAATAATACACCATTGCTTCGGTGATGATTAACAAGAGAAGGAAAGAAAAAAAAGACATCATATAGCAATGCCTCGGCGACGGTAAACAAAAGAAAAAAAAGAGAGTAATACACCAATGCTTCAGCAACGTTTATTAGAGGAATTTAAGTGAAAAGCATATAGCAATAACTCAGCGACGTTTAACAAGGGAAGGGAAGAATAAAAAGACGTTATATAGAAATGTCCCAGCAACGTTTAACAAAATAAGAAGAAAACAGTAATGCAGCAATGCCTCCATAACGTTTCAGAGGAGAATAAAAGAAAAAAGACTCATATAGCAATGCCTCGCTGACATTTAACACAGGGAAAAGAGAGTAACACACAAATGCCTCGGCGATTTTTAACAGAGGAAGGAAAGGAAAAAAAAAAGACATCATATAGGAATGCGTCGGCGACGTTTAGCAGGGGTAGGAAATAAACGAATTTTTTCCATGACACTTATGGTGTTTATTTAAAATCTCGAACACAGTATTTATTCTGTACTCTTTCTTTTTCTACTTAGAAATAATTTTTGAAAATGTCCACCGTTCCTTAATCCCGGATGCTGTTTTAAACATTTTATCTGCACGATATCAATGCATCATTTCATATTCAGCTCCCATTTGGCAACATATACTGTGTTCCTGATTACGGATACTTGTATTGAGTTTGCGTGGCTCTGAATTATCAATCTTGGAACATTTGGAATCCGGGGAGTAATTATAAACGGCCCGTGACACTATTTGACAGTAAAGAGCCGAACAATTGCATTACGTGCCGCCGGAACGATCCGCATTGGAGCTTTTATCGACGGGAGCCATGGAAATAATTACTTGTCGAAGCAATGGGTAAATATGGATAAAACGTTTCACTCAAAGGTTGGATTAAAATTTTTCTCTTGGGTTTCCAACTGATTGTTCTCGAATTTGAATTATATATTTTCAGTTACGGGCGGTGAATCATGTGACATCGAGAATCCACTGCAATCCCAGTTTTAAGCAATCTGTTGATATATTGTTTTCAAATTCCAGATAGAGGAATGAATATTCTTGGATTCGGTTTTTGAATAAGAAGTTACAATACTAAGCACTCAGTTTTTTTAAAATTTTTAATTTTTCTGTTAGTTCGTATTAGGTATAATACGTGGAACAGAGGAAGCCTATAGGTAGCGCGTCGGCTTTTGGTACTGAGTGTGCTCTCATCGAATCCCGATAAGCACCATTAAATACATTAGTGTCTGGGCCGGATATGGGTACTTTAAATCCATAGACCGAAAAATCCTTCTATGAGGTCAGTGGGTGGTAAAGGTAGATCCATCCCCAGATGTCACCCCTCGGGGTGCTCGGTCAATATTGCGGTGGTCCCCTATCCAAGACGGACTCCGACCCTTGAGTTGCTATTATAAACCGGAGCCGCTCTACTCAGACCTCAGCCTACCTGGTCTTACAATTCCGGTTGCAGTTAAAACAACAACAGCAGCAGGTTTAATAAGTGGTTGGGGTCTATCGCTGTGAAATTGAAATTGTGTTTTGAAAAAGTAAAATTTAAAAAACAATCACAAACTAGGTTATATATATACACTGAATTGCCACTGAATTAGGGATAGCAAAGCCTATGCAAATTGTGTGGCGCTGCGCATCATGTATGCGCAAGTGAGGGCGCTGTGGTAACTGCATATATAGCGCGTAATGTTGTTGTTCTGAATTAGTTGTTGGAATTGCCAGTATGGGTAAACTGCCTGATTTAGACGCCTTCGATCGCGGACAAATCGTAAGTGCGCGACGCATGGGCCATTCAATTTCCGAAATCGTCAGACAGCTAGGATTTTCAAGATCGACAGTGTCAAGAGTATACCAAGAATACATGGATGGTGGAAAAAAAACTAGCGATCGGGCAAACTGCAAAGGACAATTAGCCTTGACAGTACGTGGTGAGAGACGGCTCAGGCGTATTGGACGTAGCCAGCGAAGCCAAACATTAGCTCAAATTACCACCCAGTTTAATGACGGTGCCAGTCGTACAGTCGGTAAACGGACTGTGCAACGCTCACTTCACCGTATGGGTTCCGGGAGCCGTCGACCTACGAGAGTACCATTGTTCTATACTCGCCATCGGGCTGCACGTCTTGCCTGGGCAAGAGAGCACAGAGACTGGAGTGTAGAGGACAGGAAACGCGTAGCATGGAGTGATGAGTCTCGATTCCGACTACTTAACGCCTACGGGAGGCTGAGAATATGGCGTCAGGCTCATGAAGCCATGGATACTGCATGCCTGGCTGAAACTGTACAAGGGCATGGTGGCTCAATCATGGTCTGGGGTGTTTTTTCGTGGCACAGTTTGGGATCTTTGGCGCGTGTACCAACCTCCCTCAGTGCGATTCGGTACGTAGAGCTGCTGGGTGATCACCCCCATTTGTTTATGCTGTTCTGTTATCCGCACGGTAATGGAGTTTTCCAGCAAGACAACTGTACCTCTCACAAGTCCCGGTTGGCTACTGGGCTGGTTGGATGAGCATTCCTCTGACTTCTCTGTCATGAATTGGCCACCTAGAAGCCCAGATTTAAATCCTATTGATCATCTTTGGGATGTTTTGGAACAAGGCGTGAAAGGCCATCACACAGCACCAAAGAACCTTACTGAATTATGGACAGCTTTAGCCAATATTTGGCAAGCCATTCCCGTGGAACGTTTCCAGAAACTTGTTGAATCTATGCCTCGTCGTGTGGCAGCCGTTATCAAGGCCAGAGGAGGCCCAACTCGTTACTAGGTAGGTATCCCTAATTCAGTGGCACTTCAGTGTATGTATATATATATATATATATATATATATATATATATATATATATCAGGCGTGGGGTTTACCTGCTCTCACATCTTAAATTGCAGTCATCATCCTTGAACTAGTGGCGAGTGGAAGAATAATATAATAACATCAGTCCGTAGTTTGAATCAATTTCGTTTATTTTCCTTTCATGCGAACCAAAGCTCCAACTCAGCGTGTTCAGCTATCGCCATTTCTTTTACTTAGAGACGCGACGAACACACGTCCGTCGGCATTGAATTCTATCCCGCGCTCTCCCGATTTCGAGCTGAAAACCACGCGTCCACTCTCCCGGCACATGCGCAGAGCCCAATTTAGAATTTTCTCGGAGTTTCTTTTTGCGCCCAATCCTGTACATTATCTAAAAATAAATTCTCTCTGCATGGAGCTTCATTTCAGCTCGAATCGAAGGTCAATCTCAAAACGGGGGGAAATATACTTTTTCTACCCGCACGCGTCTGGAAATATGAAATCTAGTGGCTTTTTCGCGCCACGAAAATGATTAATCCCTAAACCCCTTTTAAATTCAACTTTATTATTCTTTTCCCAATTAATTTCTTACACACACACACACACACACACACACATATATATATATATATATATATATATATATATATATACATAAAAACCCCTATATACTTTTCAAATTCTAGCTTATTCTAAATTTCCTTGGACGTTCGAGTTGATTTAGTTTCCGATTTTAAAGACAAAAGAGCTGCGTAACGTCTCCCTCCAAAATCAAAAATAATCACGCATATAATACGTCACCTCTGACACCAGAGCCATAGCTAGCCAAATAGTATTCCTATTCAAGATCACATGACGAGCAACCTCAAAAGTTCATAAAAGACCCTGCGGTCAAAATTCGCAGAGCTTTCGTCATTTAACACTGCCCCGAGTAGTTATGTCAGTGTTTGTCTAAATAAATAATTGTTTTAACGGGTGATTGTTGTCTTGCTCCCGATCATTGGAGGCTGCAATTCTTTAAATCTTCCTTGTGACATGGTGGGTCCATGATTTCATCAATTGCAAGATTTGTACTGGACAAGCACGCAAACACACACAGAAACAAGAAAGCAAATTAATAAAAACATAGAAAAAAATACGGTCTGATTTTCTGACGGTTTCTAAAACCATTATAAACTAATGTAAAGGTATTTAATTACGGCATTCCACGAAGTCTCGTTATCTCCATGACCACGAAAGTAATCTTCCTCATATTGTCTCGTGATCCTTGAATCTCGAGATTTGTATATTTTAATATTGTAATTTGTCAATCATTAGTGTGATTATACCGTGTTACTTTTCTCTCGTTGCGGCGATTTTTGAAAATGCGCTAAATTGGTATGAAAACGATTGTAGTGCTTATACAGGAAAAGTACCTATTTGTTTTATTGGAGGACTTTGGCGAATGCAAATGCATGCATCCTGTAATTAGTGTGATAATACCGTGTTACTTATCTCTTCTTGCGACGATTTTTGAAAACGCACCAAATTGGTATGTAAACGATTGTAGTGCTTATACTGGAAAGTACCTATTTGTTTTATTGGAGGAGTTTGGCGAACGCAAATGCATGCGTCCTGTAATTAGTGTGATGCTTGTAATTAGTGTCATAATACCGTGTTACTTTTCTCTCGTTGCGGCGATTTTGGAAAATGCGCCAAATTGGTATGAAAGCGATTGTAGTGCATATTATGGAAAAGTACCTATTTGTTTTATTAGTGGAGTTTGGCGGTGTTAAAAAAAAAGGCAAAATCGCAAATCTGTCAAAGTGATATTATTAGTAAAGTCGTACCTCGTTACTTGTCTGTTTCGGAAAACTCCGATACTCGACGCATTTCGGCGCAAAAATAAAAGGCTTCGCCAGGACCCGATTTAAAAAATTCTGGACTATAGGCACAACTCGGGATGGGGGCCCCCTAACACTGATGTGGGCGTTAAATTTCCAAAATTGACACACACACACACACACCAAAAAAAAAAAAAAAATCATGGATCATTGTCAAAGTAACATTTTACCAAGAATTGGCTATTTGAAGCGCAGAAGCCTAGAACATTATCAAATAGCAAAAAGCAATACAACATATTAACTTCATCATTAAAATACCAATACAATGCAACCAGAAAAACTTATTAATCCCTTATATACAGTATAACATACATACGATGAACTATTCATATATAACTATACATATGATGAACTATACATATGATGAACCAATCAATCCAATTCGAATTGGTATATGGAAGAAATTGTTATCAAAAAAGGTACAATTAAAAAAATTTAATTGGGAATTTTTTCTTTCTTTTCATGTAAAATAAAATATTTTTTGGGGCCCCTAGGCCTGGGCTTCGCTACTTGACGTTTGCTCGGTACTCAAGACACATGCTGAAACATGTATGATACAAGACGCCAACACCACATCCCGTCTCTCCAGATGAAAAGAAAGACCGAAATAGGCTGAATTTAAATTTTTATTCAAAAGTATCACAACGCTATCAAATCAAAATCTGTACTTGTTTAGTGATCAAACAATGTGTCACTTCAGAACCATTCTAAAACGTGGGCAGAAGCATGTCTCTCTTGATAGGACTGTATGGAATCTCCTTAAATCTGAATCTACAACAGGGATCGCTGGTATTAAATGACAGAAAAGAGATATTCCCTGTCAAGGTCAAGGTCAAGGTATTGAATTTTACGTAGTACCTAGCTAAACTCAGAAGAGCTTGCTTTAAACTACGAACGGAACTGAACAAATAAACATGACCATAGGACCATAGGATATGGGTCGCAACTGCAATGCCTAGGCCACGCCCTCAATTGCAGACTTTCAGGTAATAAGCAGAGGGGAACCAATAGAAACAGAGTATAGGAAAGGAGTAAAATGATAGGATCGCTGCTAATTCGTGAGTTCAAACTACAAGAAAAAGTGAGTAAGCATCTTGCAGGGCAGTAGAAAAGAGGGTCTACAGACGAATGGAATTTTGAATTAAATAGGGCCAAAAGCAACAGAATTTTGAAGAACGCGCGGTAGGCAATTTCGATCAAAAATCTGTCCAAAGAGAAGAACGGCATGAGAGATTCGTTACTACCAGAGCAGTAGAAAAGCGATCGACCGATGATAAACCTTGACGATGACAGAAACACTTGCAAGAGGAACAATTAAAATATAAAAATTTAAAAAGCACCCGAACGGAGAGAGGAGAATGGAACAAGTACACTCCCCTTTCACGCAATTACGCCTCTCCTCCCCTACTTCGCCACTATCCCATTGGGTCATCAACTTCTGTCAGCACAGGTTGAGTGAAGATGAATTTTATTTTATCTAATTATTGTTTTAAATTATGTCTGTTTAGTTTAAAGATTTTGTAATAAAAATCAACGCCATTCATCTATAAATTGCCCAGTAAAATGTGAAATTTCTAGTTTCCAGGAACCAATTAATTCAATTTACATTACGAGGGAATAATTCGTTCAGTAATCGTCGGGTCTTCTAGAACCAATTAACGACGAGTACCGAGGTAAAAACACTTCCCTTTGTGCCAGTAAAAAGATTTTTGAAATAAATAAATGTTTAAATTGCATTTAAGCATTTATTTTCAAGTGCGTAATGAATTATAGAGAAAATATACTGATGCACGAAGAGAAAAGAACTTAAAATTAAATTCTTTTGTTCGTGACAGAGTGCTTCTGATGACAACGTTTCTGGTAGATTTGATAAAATTGTAAATCAATTTCAATATGCATTGCAATGATGAATCATTTTCGGGTAATTAATTCCATATTCCCACAGATTCGTGTTTTTTGTAATTTTTATTTCGTAAACGCCTATTCTTCGGATTTTTTTTTCTGAAACTACTTTCTTGTGTTCGTCAAAGAGTTCTTTTGATGACATTTCAGGTTGATCTGATTAATTTAAAAGATAGATAAATATTTTCTCGACGTTTTCCACTCTTTATCTCCAAACACGGCGTCACTACTTTATTTTCCTGAAAATTAAAGATTTACTTTGTAGCTAAAAGGTTCCTCTTTCAGCCGACAGATGACCGTAATGAGAGGAGAGGAATAAAACAGAAAGAAACTCGCCAAGTTTCGCCAACACGTTGAGACAACTAATACGTAATAAAATAAATAGATAAATGAACGTAAAATTCAGAAACGCGTATCGCAATTTTTACGAAACGTTTAATTTCGCTTTAGCACGTGCATAAGATGCAGTATTCATAGAAAAATTGTGCTACTTGTGTTTTGATTTAGTGTTTTAATATGTTGTAAAAATTCAGATTCTGTGTCTAGACAACAAGTCATTAGTCGGGTTTTGAAACCCGAATACTACATTCAAAAATAATTTAATTAGACAATAATTAATAACGAGGAAAATATTTGTGATATTCTAAGAGTTTCAGATATTGTATTCGAATGCTCGTTGCACAATACGTTTTAATTTGCGATTTCAAATCACATTCTCAAACGTCGTAATTTAGAGAACTATGCTAGGTAATTAGGTTTTGCATTAAGTCCCGCAAGTCCTTAACGCATGAATGGGCTGTGTTTGGTCGGGCTAATTCGGAGAGATTCCTTGTGAGATGTCACGTCCGACTGACTCAGTTTCGGGTACAGTTAATGAGCTGTGTACCTGTTACTGCGAATGCAGATAACGCTGCAGCTGGCAACGAAACTATGAAACGAAATTACTCTCTCCCTCAATACAATTTTAGTACAGTATTAGGTGACTGCTGAGAATTCAATTGATATTTTTTATGTGCTATAGATTGATCAGAAATTTCAACATTATATATTTATATTTATATATATATATATATATATATATATATATATATATATATATATATATATATATATATATATATATATATAGTATAAAACAAAGGAACTATAGTATTTCGAATTTTTAAGAACGTTTATTATGCCATATATTACCATGAAGTGTTTGAAATTTTTTTCTATCGTGTCGATATGTATATTTATTTTGGTATTTGACAGATGTTTTTACATTTTGAAAAAGTAAAATGAAAATATAAAGTCAATCTATCTGCCACGAGGAGGTTTACATAACAATGAGATTAAATGGCTCCTGTAAAGAAGTGGGTACCCTTTTGACGTGGTTGAAATATGCACTAAGTGGACATCCTACGTATTCTACAAGTATAATTTATTTGACGAGATAATTATAACACAAAATATTCCGTTGAAAATTAATGAAAAGTCGTAATGCTTGTGAGGTTCTAATTTAAGCAATTTGCAGAATCATAACCCATTATTAGATTCTATATTTGTTAATGCAATTTTCGAATCTTTGTGAAAGTTTTGCAGTTGTGTTCTTTAATATATTTTGAAAGCTTCGCCAAAAATCGCCAAGGGGTTACCCGCTTCTTTACAATTACCAATTAAATTATATTCATAGATATTAATGCGTAAAATTCGATGCATGAAAGTAGATATGTAATATAGAGATGAAAATTGACACAAGAATTATCGTTATTCTCACTTTTGACACTCTTGGAAAATGTCTATACACACGTTCAAAGAGGCACACAGGAGAAAAGTTTTGTGGCGGAAGTTCCTGGGGCAATGGTCCTCTACTTCCGCATCATCTTGGTTGGGCCCGCCTAACACGATTGGGAAAACAAGCATGCTAGTTAAAGAGATAGGAAGGTGAGAGAATTTTGTTCCGTGAATTTCTGCGACCGAAGGAAGAAAGTAAATTAGGGGACAGTTTAAATGTTAAGAAGTAGTAAATAATTAAAAAAATAATAATTCCCTTAGATATGTGAACATAACTAACATAAAATTACTTGGACATATATATTTTTAAATGTTTTTATGCTTAATTCTTCATAAATTCGAACTTCCTGAAGTAGTTGGGGGCATTAGTAATTTGTCTAATGGTGACATTATGAGCAGCACAGAATTTTGCCAGTGTATGACCAAGCTTGGCAAGCATAAGTTAGGATGTGTCTTACGAATGCACTGTAGATGAGCAACTTATTCTTAATGCTTAAACAGCTTTTCTGAGCAAATAAGAGGAGAAGTATTCATTTAGCAGCTGAACTTGTCAATAGTAAGTTTTGTGTGGGGGAAACCAAGTGAGATGGTGATCGATGGTAACTCCAAGATATGTTTAGGTGGTAGACCAGGGGATAGAGGTATTGTTTACATGGATATTGTTGTTATTGTAAGAGGAGGGTAGTTGTCTGGAAAACATGACTGCTACTCATTTGTCGGGGCTCATTTTAATCTCCGACTTGGTTAGCCAAGAGTGTATTTGAATTAAGTGTGACTTTATGTGAAATGGTTGAAGAGATTATCTTACATGACCTGTAGAAAGCTGTATCACCAGCGAATATGGCTATATTCATTTTTGGTTTTAGGGGGAAGCCGTTTATATAAATATTACATAGAAGGGGTCGCAAAACCGAACCCTGAGGAACGCAGCAGAGAATTCTGCGCTTGTTTGAGAGGGTTTTATTGATTTTTACTTGGAAAGTTCTGTCTGTGAGATAGTTATGAATTAATAGTATGATGTATTTTGGAAAATCGTAGTTTATGAGCTTATTTATTAATCCTTGCATTCAAACTGAGTCGAATGTTCTGGAAATGTCTAACAATAACTGCCGCGTTAGAGCTACTATATCTCTTTGCTTTGGCGAGGTGTTCAACCAGTCTGTATATTTTATGAGAGGCAGATAAAGAACTCCTAAAACCAAATTGGTAAGGTGAAATGATGTCATTACTGTCTAAGTGTAGATTAATATATTGTATTCTTCTACAATGCATCTAAAACTTATAATGTGTAAGTTTTATATAAAAATATCATATTTTGAATATTTCATTTATTAAAAAATATATATTATTAATTTAATATACTCTAAAAGAAATATTTAATTAAAGGTACAAATTTTATCACTTTTTCATAAAAATATCCATTTGATATATGTGCAACTCCACATTATATTAAGCTATGAAACTTTCAGTGATTTTACTTATGGTGCTTAATTGGCTTAAGGGTCGGTAATTAGTGGGGTTATGGGGTGGTTTACCAGGTTATACACACATACGTTTTTATATTTGTATATATGTGTGTGGTGGCGTTGATGCAAAAAAGAGAACTCACGAATATTCAAATGACTTCGGAGGCGCGTGTTACACACAGGTGCAGCCGGTGGACAGAGAATAAAAAGAAACAGTGGATGGCCAGGCCCATGCACTATAGTTCCCACTACTCTTCAAGAACAAAAAGAAGATCCTATTTTCTATGGGGCTAATGTCTGCGATGCGTTGGTCAGCTATTTCCCAGTATGGTGGAACGAAAAAAACTTTTGTCGATAGAGTTTTGCTATAGCCAGCAACAGTTACTTTTTAGTATTTTAATAAAGAATGTAACATTTTATTGCTCTAATAAAATATTTTTAAGTGCAGCAAAGGGCTTCAAAATGGATATATTTATGAAAAAGTGATAAAATTTGTACCTTTATTTAAATATTTCTTTTACAGTATATTAAATTAATAATATATATTTTATATAAACGAAATATTCAAAATATGATATTTTTATAGAAAACTTACACATTCTAAGTTTTAGATGCATTGTAGAACAACTGATTTTGTAGAATTTCACAATTCTCATCATATTGATTTTACAGTAGCATATTCTTATAATACATATTGGAATGAAAGAAAAACAATTTTTAATTGATGGGCCTTGATTAAAATAAACAAGTGGCACTTATTTAGAAAAATATTAATATAATGCCTTTAAAGGCTCATGATCAGATAAACTGCTTTAGTTTGTCATCAGAAATATATCTCGTCATAGGAGGTTCTGTTACTTTAACATCATTCCATTCAATCATATCAGTATAATCCTTGGCATCAAACTTTCTGACACCTCCTTCATTTTCAGCCCTTGATTTTAGAATCCGACGTAATCTAAGCTTTCTTACAATGACTGCAGTCACCTGATATCATGCAAATGGGGAGATTTTCAGTATCATTTTCTTTGAATGACTGTAGCTTCTGTTTGTGATCGAACTGCAGTTTGACAAAATTGTTGCTACAACTGCAAGCAACCGCACTTCAGGACCTTGGCGTGATTAGTGATTGTTGCCGCATGTGCGTCACTGAACAGGGGCGAAATGTTCACGCATGCGCAATACCCGAGTCGACTGCGCCAAACCTTTGTCGCCTACTAGACGCTGTAAAGTTAACAGCAATAACCTGAAGTGAGTGATTAATATTTTTCTCGACACAATTACTGCAACTCATTAACGCTCAGCTGTCTTTGTATATTGTACACTAGCCGGGCTTCGCCCGGCTAGTGTATAATAGGCTCGGGCTTCGCCTAGCTACGCTCAAGCCATCCGTGTAACATATTTATGTACTTCGGGCTCCACAAAAGAAAAAAAAGCTTACAAATGTATTAATGCAAGTGAATAAATTCCTTTCAATTTTCATTCCCGTCGCTGCCGACAGATGGCAGCACCACTGTACCAGATGATTTGGTTTCTCAGCAGTGAGTGATTTTAGAATGAAAATATCTCTAAAACTATTGAATTAACAGAATAAGTGTACGCAGAAAAAATTATCAGTTTTCGAAGCTCTTTCCAAATATGTAACATTTATGTACTTTCATGAGAAAAAAAATTACACCATTTCCTGTATATTTGTCGGCCATTTTTTTTCGAAGATTGGCCCGCCCGGATGAGTTATGGTCACGTGATCTCTCGACTTCCACTTGTCTCTTTATTAGTATAGATAATATGTGTGTCGTCTTTTTAAGTAAAAAACAGAAAAGACAGCTATGGCCCGTCGAACTTCATTTTATGTGCTTTTGATATTCTGAACGCAGCAGTGACAAAGAAAGAGGCAAATAATTACAATTTTATATTCTTCATTTTAATTCCAAAAGGCAACTTCAGCCGGCTACAGCAAATCTCTATGTAACTTCTTTTTCACTCGACCCTAGTTACCATTGGCACTTGGTGTACGAACGTTTTTTCTCTTAAGTAGGGATTGTTTTAATTTGTTAAGACTTAAGGTTTTAAAGGTTGAAAGGTTATTAAAGTTTGTTAAGTTTTGAACCTCGTACCTATTTTTTCTCAGCGAAGCCCCCTATTTCAGTTCTCCAAGTAGCCACCTTCCGTTAATGGAATCAGATGGCATGTGGCAATAGAGGGTCTGCAAATCAGAAGGTACCCACTGCAATCCCTTCTGAGCACATATACATATAGATAAAATCACATCCATGAGTATATAAATAACTATAAGTATGCTTACACCTTATACATGCTTTACTGCTAACATAGGAAAACATTCACGTCTCCTATCGCACGTTGTAATGCTAAATTAACTTCTTTTCAAAATTATTTTTTTAGAGGGACAATATTACAATACTTATCAAAAGTATTTTTTTCCTGCTTACATAAAACTTCTTATATCACTATAGTACAATACATCAATTTTCGTACTTACATATTGTTTATATATATATATATATATATATATATATATATATATATATATATATACAGTGGAATCTCGATCTATCGTTTTTCAAGGGACCGATTGAAATGAACGATAAATGCGGAAAAACGATAGATGCGGAAACATAACTAAGCAATATGATCGTTGGGACTGGATAAAATGAACGACACATACGGAAAAACGATGGATCCGAAAACGATCGATAGAGATTCCACTGTATATATATATATATATATATATATATATATATATATATATATATATATATATATATATATATATATATATATATATATATATACATTGCACTGTGCTACTAGATATTCTACCATTTCTCTTATTTAACTAGCTAAAATTTAACGAAAATTTAATATCTTTAGAAATTAATTTTTATCCAGAAAATCTTAATTTGGTAGAAACTGAAATAGACAATGAAGGCAATTTGGTATTTTTAGACTTAAGTTTGAAAGTAAATAAACAAAATAACGTCTCGTTTTGTCTTTATGACAAACGAGATCATTATAATTTTAATACTCTTAGGATTATGTCTTGGAATAATCTTTCTTCATAAAAATATAAAACGTGATGTAATAATAAACCAGTTAACGCGTTGCCTACGCTTACATTCAAATGTAATAAACATGGATTTTAGAATAAAGAAATACATAAAATTAGCTTCTGAACAGGGTTTCCCTGTTAAATTCATTACGTCAATCTTAACCCAGTTTTTTAATCTAAATAATACAGTTTGTAGGCAACGTTTCATCTTATAGTTGGCAACAGTAATACCCTATTTTTGACTATAAAAGTGTGTGCGTTGGTGAGTCGTGACGCTGGGTTGGTGAGGTGGTATGTTCTTAAATGTATTGATGTATTTTATTTTTATTTTTATTATTATTAATTATATTTATTTAGTTTCTTAGCGTTTTAATTAATATTATTAAATGATAACCTGTGGTTTAATTTGTTTGTCTCACTTTAATTGTTTTCACTCTTTTTTATCTATAAGGTTTTGGTGTTGTACCCTACCACCGGGAGTGTTGTCCGGATATAAAACATTTTTAACCTGGGATGAGGGGTCACAACTCCCTCCAGTCATCAACTATAACACCTCCATTTCCTTTTCTGATTTAGTACTTTTCTATTTTACCGTATTGATATCTGGGTGTACTGTATTATTATGTCACAACATCCCCTATAGTTTATTATTTTTCAACTATCTAATATTATGTAATAAAAATTTTGTGAGGAGCTTAGCGCCCATATTTTATTTACTCTTTCTTAATTACCTTTTTACCAGAATTATTAAAATTCTCTATTTATATTTGTAAGCTATATATATATATATATATATATATATATATATATATATATATATATATATATATATATATATATATATATATATATATATATATATATATATATATATATATATATATATATATATATATATATATATATATATATATATATATTGCACTGTGCTACTAGATATTCAACCATTTCTCTTGTTTAACTAGCTTCCTCTAATATGCCTATATACAGCCATTCTAAATTCACCAGTGTACATATATCACTTTCCCTTGCAGCTAACAACATATTTATGCCAGAAATTAATAGTAGGACAATTCATGTGAATAGTTAAATGTCATCTCTTTCTGAATATCATAAAAAAACGAGGTGCGGAATTTTCCTCTACGTCAAACCGTGCACATAACCCAAATTCATCAGGTCGTTCTAGATTGCCCCTGGAATAATGTTGCTCATTCGGATCTGAGCAATGCGCTATATTTCATCTTAATGCTCGAATGGCCCGAATTTATATATGTGGTGATCTGTGTATGGGTCCCTTTATGAGCTGTTTTATTGGACTGGCTATTATGGCAAATGAAATCCGTTTCGAACACTTGTTATATCATAGATGGGGAAGGAACTGTTCATATCGCTGGAGAATTCTCGCAAAACTTGAGGCTTTAAAATTTACTTACTACAATTGTACTGTCGTTTGTCCGTGTGTGTGTTATCCGGTTTGCGGATTATCCTCCAAGAAAAAAATCTGACATTTTTATTATTTATATATATATATATATATATATATATATATATATATATATATATATATATATATATATATATATATATATATATATATATATATATATATATATATATATATATATGTATATATGTGTATATGTGTATATATGTATATATGTATATATATATATATATATATGTGTATATGTGTATATATGTATATATGTATATATATATATATATATATATATATATGTCAGATCCGGGAGTAGAACCGAATTCCAAATGTAATGTCCAGGGGTATTTCCAATAACTAAACGTTAATTTACCGACTAATATTTATTAAAGATTAGAAATGTCGGCACATCACATGAAACTACAATATAACATAAATCATAAACTCGTCCAGTATTTAACTCTGATATAGTTCTAGCTTTAGTATACGGCCCGCTATGTCCGCATACGCCGGCTTCCACTCGCCGAATGTCCAGATGTGTAGACGTTCCTCTGGTCGCTGCGTACAGCGCCCGCTGGTGGATTTTCCACTCTACATATATATATATATATATATATATATAAAGGAGGGGTGGGTGTGTTAAGTTAGTGGAGTAAATCAAAAGCTAACAAAATACAAACATTTAATTGAAGACAGTTACAAAAACAGAATAACACAGACGATACATATTCGGCGTTGAACATATCACGTTTAAGATTACGTTGAACATATTACATTCTTCCTTCAAACAATAACAGCGTTGCTGCCGTGTTATAACGTCTTTTTAAGACTATACGTCGTTGCGACTTACCCGCTCACATGTAACATCATCTTCCGTCTTTCTTGGCACGTTTTCTTAAAACAGTTACGGTTCAAGTTGAAAGTCCTTTGCACCTCCAGGTGCCACCATCTGGTTGTCGTGGTTCTAATGGGTCTTCCCCCCCCACACACACACATATATATATATATATATATATATATATATATATATATATATACATGTAGCGAGGTGTACAAAGATTTTTGGAGTACCATGGTCGAGCGATTTTACCTCCAGTAGCAAGATATGTACATCAGAAAATATGTGCTCAGCAGTAAAAATATATAACGGCTAGATGTATTACCCGGCTTCGCTCGGGATTTAGTTTCTGTTATTATTTTTTTCAATGATTAGCCTCATGTTATGATGTTCTACTGTTATCGCTAAAATTCTTTTGCGGTAGCAAATAGCATTAGTTTGTTGTCGGTGCTTTCGTTGTTCATCGCTTTCCTCTCCTTTCGATGTTGAAGCTCGAAGACAATCGTATGTTCGACGCGTTAAAAGTTTCTTCATCAGTCTCACTGCTTCGGATCATTATAATTCGAATTCTGTTACCTTCGAGCTCTTGGGAATGTTTTTTGTTCAGATTCTTGTGTGCGTCTAACTGCATTTCAAATTATGTTGTCTTCGCTCTTCTGTTTTTTTTTCATCACATTGATCATTTCTCAACAATCTTTGACATTTTCCCCTTACTTCTGCAGGATTAAAAGTTGCTCTACTCTTTTTGGCCATTTTAAAGCATTAATTTACAGCTAGTCAATAATGTTTGAATGGATTTATTATTATAGAAAAATAATCAATAATGTTTGAATGAATTGAGATCACATTCAATATTAAAACACAGCAAATCTGGTAATTATTATAGAAAAAGTATATACACGTATTTCTTGCTCGGAATTCTTTCTCAAAACTAAATCAACTGCTACGTTTCAATGCCACTTTCAGACTTTCTTAATTATAATATACACGTATTTCATTATTTTAATTCTTTCTCAAAACTAAATCATCTGCTATGTTTCAATGGCAATTTAGTTATATAAATCATCGCGTCAAGGCTAAACGCACGTGCTTGTATCTAAGTCAACGTATCCTGCAGTATATTTGAGTTTGAACAGGTAGCTTTGTATAGTTTCAATTCCTGAAATGGATAGATAACACATTCATTGAAAATGAATGATTTTCCATCCTTATATTTTCATTTAAAAAAAAAAAAAACACTCCGGCTTTGCCACGTACATGAAAATAATATATCAAATTCATTCTTGCATGCGCCAATATATGAATAAATCACGTTTTTAATTCATGTCTATTCATTTTTGAGGAAATGTTATAATTTAATTGGCAACAATGAAATGTTACAATGGCTTTGAACAAAAATATCCGGGGATATTTGGTGATTTCTTTTGGCGATTTTCAATATCCGTTGATATTTCTAACATAATTTGGGAATGGAACGTGGTAGCAGAATGAAAATAGTCTACAACCATCGCGCAAGTACTAGCAATAAGTTGACCAAGTTTCATCGCAATCGGATGAACGGTACGGCAGCGCATAAAATACGAACAAACAAACGAACAAAGAAACAAACAAACATTCATTTATATATAGAGAGATTATGCCCTTTTCAAATCAGTAAAATAAAAATTATTATTAGAAGGAAAAGAATAAAATTCAATTATTTAAATTTAAATACATAAAAAAAGCATCCACAGGGATCAAACCGGGGACTAAATTATAAGAGCAGAGCGCTCTACCACAGTGCCAATCCTAGCACAGCAAGTTGTAGAGATAAGTAGAAGAGATACAGATATATATGTATACACTTAGAAATAGACATAGACATGGTACATTAACGAGGCACCAGAGAGCAAGGCGCCATATCCTCGGTATGGATAATTTTTGTGGCTATATTTCCGTTCTCAGGATTAAAAGAAAAGTATTGACTTGAAAGTTAGAATAATAATAATAATAATAATAATTAAAATAATAATAATAATAATAAATAAATAAATAAAAATAAATAATACTAATACTAGCAAAAAAATAAATAAGTGAAAATATATAAATTGACAACTATTTAATGTGTCAGGTTTAAGGAAAAAAAATAAAAATAATGATAATAATAAAAATAATAATAATAATAATAATATACGGTAGCAGACGATTAAGCAAAAATCAGTAAAGATATGTATACAGATACACAGACATGGTACATTAATGAGGCACCAGAGAGCTGGGCTCCATATCCTCGGTATGGATAATTTTTTGTGGCTATATTTCCGTTCTCAGGATTAACAGAAAAATGTTGACTTGAAAGGTAGAATAATAATAATACTTAAAATAATAATAATAATAATAAATAAATAAATAAATAAAAATAAATAATATTAATACTAGCAAAAAATAAATAAGTGAATATATATAAATTGACAACAATTTAATGTGTCAAGTTTAAGAAGAAAGAAAAGTAAAAATAAATAAAAA
Organism: Dolomedes plantarius; assembly: GCA_907164885.2. Lineage (NCBI taxonomy): Eukaryota > Metazoa > Arthropoda > Arachnida > Araneae > Dolomedidae > Dolomedes > Dolomedes plantarius. Next base: position 69,268,899 of record OU015490.1, read on the forward strand.
TTAAAATAATAATAATAATAATAATTTACGGTAGCAGATGATTAAGCAAAAATCAGTAAGGATAGTCCTGACGTCGATCCATCAAAAAAAAAACACAGGTGAGAACCAGAAGCAACGGCAAATGTAAATTAGAATTTAGAAGAGGTTGGAGGGAGAGTTTAGAAAGGGGAAGGAGACCAGGGTGAATAATCAAAGTGGCCTTAGGACGCCTAAAGCATTCCCTTGGGTCGTAGTCGGGGAGGTTAGCTATTTCTTTGTTGTCTATTGAATATAATCTATTGTAGAACTTAGATGCGAGATCTTTAATGTGTTGCCGAATGGGTTCGATACTCAGATCCCTGTGGATAGGTACGTTTTTAAGGTACCAGGGCGCCTTCCTAATACCGCGGAGTGTTTTATTTTGAATTGTCTGCAATCGCTGGATCGATGGAATCGATGGTGATCACCTGCGCATTTAACACAGCGAGGGTTCATATAGCAGTTTTTGGAGTGGTGATGAAAATGTTGGCATTGGAAACATTGATTTGATTTGAAGGGTGATTTGTAGGGTTCAATATTGATTCTTATATAAAATAAGGAATTTAGTTCCTAGATATTTTTTGCCTTGTCTGTTGGTGTGAGTTGTACTTGATATAGAGGCAGCTTGGTTTGGTCCTTTCTCTGCAATTGAGCGACTTTGATTACTGGGAATCCTAAGTCATTTAATTTTTCATGGACTTCCTCTGGGGAATAATCAATGGGTAGACCTCTTATGACAACTTTAAGGGGTTTAACTACTCGCAGAGGGAGAAGAAAACCTTTGATGTTATTTGTTTTCATGCACTCAGTTATTCCTCTGTGATCTTCAGCAGTGAAAGGGTCAATTTTAATAAATTCCGCTCCTATCTTGGCATGGAATTTCCTTGAATCATCTTTACCAGCTATTATTGAAAGAATTTCCCCATAGTTTTAAGTTTTTACTATTGTTAGGTGCTTGATTTTACTGGTTGCGTTACTGATACGAGGGCTTTTAGAAGTGCTAGCATTTAAATTTTGTTCAGGTAGAGCACTATATTAATTTTTTAAGGGAGTTGATTGAGTTAATCCTCCAATAGATATGGATTTTTTAGCCGTAAGACGAGCAGAAGGAAAACGAAAATCATTGGCCTAAGCCATAGGCTTGGTTGGGAGAGAGGGAAAATTAACATCAGATTCAGTCCTAGGTTTTTTGTTAGGATTAGTTGAAGTAGAGGGAAGATTAGTGTTTGTTAATTGAGCATAGAGCTCATTTAGATGGTTCCCATGCTTACCTAATCTGTACATTTCGAAAGCAAGTTGATGGACCTTTTCCAGGCTGTTTCGGAATTTGATGGGAATGCCGTCTTCAATAAGATCTTTTAGGATGTCTGGCACTGGTGTGGTGACTTCTGAAGGTGGATTAGTTGAAGTTTCAGCAGTAGAAAGTTCCATATACTCCTCCGAGGAGGGAGAAACGTTCGTCATCATGCAGAGGGAAAAAACACGTCTACACACGACGTAGACCCCGAGGAGAATCATATATATACATATGAGTGGCGAACAACACTTCAAACTCAAAGCTGTCTATAAAAAGTGGTATTTTAAATATTTGCGAAAAACTACCAGAAATTGGTCTCCACATTTCTGCCAGAAAAACGTCGTAACTAGACCGGAACAAAAAAGTCGGGGACTAAGACCATAGTCACGCTCACACGCGCATCAGCAAACTCTGTTGGAAATACTTATATATTTAAAGGACTTCCTGTTTGTTCCAAATATTTGTTTAATATATAAGTATGCATAACGTTTTGCTTGAAAAATGTTTAAAAGGTGTAATGTTTTGCTGTCTCATCCTCATGCATAATAAAATTGTTGGGATTTCAGCAATGCCTATCTTCTGCTTATCTTCTGTGAATTCATGGGTACCTGGGATTGGTTGTACTAGGGAGTGTTGCCCAATGCTGTTTTATTCATTGGGAAATATCAGTACAACTAGGATGATGTTTTTCTGTTATGCCAGTGTTTCCACCCTGTGGGTAGCGAGCCCCTACGGGGTCGCGAAGGGTTTTCTGGGGGGCGCCACGGCTTTATTGAATTAAAATAACTGTTTAACAAATTTCACCGAAAAACGTTTTCAATATTTATTTACCATTGTTGATGATATACTGAAAAATACCTAATAGGTATTAATTATCAAATGTGCACAAAATGTAATCTGGAAAACAAGTAGCTATGTTAAATCCCACTGTTTATTAATAGTACAAGTACATACCGCCCTCTAACTAAAGAATAACAGAGATCGCTAAAAATAGATCCCAAACTAATTTTTATTGGCTATTGAATATGTGACTATAAAGAGCTTATTCTAGTCTTGGGGGCTACGATCTCCCAATAACCATCTAATTCTAAGGCTGTGACATTTTTTAAAGATCTTGTTCAAAGCGCAAACTTAGCTCGTTTGAGATCTCCTGCCTTCATTTGGAGGTAAATGAAAATATCTGTTACTTCCTGTGTAGAGTACACAAATTCTACACACCTGTTTATATTTCATCAGTCTGTTCTGTCCCTTTTGGCATGATTATTGTAGTTTCACCAATTGATCGAAGCAATTTTATCTAGGTAAGGGTTTTCACTGTTATATAATTCTGAATCAATATGGTAAGTGATTTTTTTAAAATTTGGGGTTATAGTCTGTTCGTGATTTTACACATTTTTGACTGAGAAAATTTTCTTAGTGTTGTCTTTCTTAAAAAACTGAATTTCTAGAATTTCCGCAATTCATATACATTGCCGCATCGTATTGTCTCAAATACGATGCGGCAATACATTGCCGCTATGTATTGTCTCAAATTTACTATTATTTGTAATTCTAAATTTATTAGTAAACTAGAAGTCTTACTGTATTTCTACTTTTCATTGAAACGCAAATATTCATATGAGTATTTGGAATTTTGGTTTACCAGCGTAGTCAGAAATGGCACTAAAAAGCTACAGTGTGTTTTGGGCAACGTTGTCCTTAATGCAGAACCTATAAAATCTCCGAATTTGAAACGTCACTAAGAGACAAATAATTTTGAACATATAAAAAAGTATTTGGAATTCTTTCAACGAATTCTTTCAAAGCCATGAAGCCTGTCTCAAACGTTAGAGATTTGATCCTACCGGAGGGTTTCCTCAACAAAGTGCATCCCTAATTCAAACATCATATGAAGTTTTAAGAGCAATTGCCAAACAAAAAAAGCTCCGCACGACTGGAGAAACACTCATCAAACCCTGTTTGTGTGAAGACTGGACAGATTATTCTTAGGGAATCTAGAGAGACGAAGATGAGAGAAATATCTCTTCCCAACAACACCATTCAGGGAGTGAAACAGCAAGTGTTGAACAAAATAAAAGTTTCTGACTTGTTTTCTTTCCAAATTGATGAATCAAAGGACATAAGTCCATGTTCTCAGTTGCTTGTTTTTCGCGAAATATATTCATTCAGAGGACATCAAAGATGAGTTCCTGTTTCTTATCGTATTTGAAACTACAACATGTAAAGAAGTTATGGTGAAAATAAAAAAAAAAACTTCTTAAATCCAGAGTACTACAGAGGAAAAATGACTGCGGAGTTTGTACTGATGGAGCTCCTGCTATGTTGGGGTCAAAGTCGGGCTTTCAAAAAACTATACTCTGGCTATCCAAGGGAACCGTTCTGAACCGTGTTTATGGGACGTAAGACGAAATCAAGTTGTTCTTAGAAGCTCAAGAAAAATACGAGCTTTTGTCTCACGTCAGTGATGAACTGTGAAAGAAAAGACTTCCTTATTTATATATTTTTGAACAATTGAATAATTTTAACCTGAAGCTTCAAGGAAAAGACACACACATTATCCAACTCCACGACAGTGTGATGGCTTTTGTCTCGAAATTGCAGAACTGGTGTCAAAAAGTAAATCAAGGAATCATTGGCATGATTGGAAAATTGTCCGGTGACTCTCGAGAACTTGGTGGGCATTTAAAGTCTGATATAATAGGGCGCTTTCAATCGCTAGAAAAAGAGTTGTATTTCCCCGAGCTCAAAGAAGAAGAAGCTACACTTGTACGAAGCACCTTTCTCTACTTCTCTAAACGTGATTAGTATTCCCGGTGAAATACAACATGCATCTTTGTATCTTCGGAATGATTCAATGGCACGTGATTTGTTTAGAGAAAAGTCGCTCATTCAGTAATTGGTGTGCTATCTTTCAAACTTGCTTTTCGAATTTTAGTGTCATTTGCCACTACGTATCTATGTGACAGTGTTTTTTTCAGCACTTGTCCACAGCAAAAGGAAGCTACGAAATCGACTGACTGTCCAAGATGAAATGGGGCTTTAACAAACACCCAACCATTAATTTCGAAGTTGGGTATGCATTTGTAGGTGCAGCCATCACATTAAAATCATTTGATTTATTTCATTTTTGTTAAATTAAATATCTGATTCCAATTAAATTATTGAAAATTCAGTTTAGTGTTATTTCTTACTGTCTAAAAGACCTTATTTATAAAAATATACAGGATGTAAAAGGGGGGGAGGGGGTCGCGAGATGCGTAAAATCACTGAAGGGGGTCACGACTCGAAAAAGGTTGGGAAACACTGCCCTAAGCTTTTCCCTGTTTATTTTTTACTCGGAAGCCGGGGATTAAAGGTGAATATTATATATATATATAGATAGATAGATAGATAGATATATGGAATTCGAGATGGAACGTTCTTCTTTAGCATAAACTAAATGATTTTTAGATGGTATGCAGGTATTTTAAACGACACTGGAATATATCCAAAATTATAATAACTCTAATATTTTGCTTTAAAGCAGGGGTGGGCAGACTTTTCCAGGGTACGGGCTACTTCTAATTTTTTCAAGGTGTTGCGATTCCCCCAGTGGCGTAGGTGTGGTGAGCTAAAAAAAAAGGTCTACAATATTTATCATAACTTAATAATAAATAATGGAATATGTACTTACCTACATAACTACAATAAAAAACTTACTCTTTTAAAACCGCGTTTAAAGCAAAAAGCAAATTACAAACATAATAATAATAGCCACAAATATAATAATATCAAATGATGCATTTATTATCAAACAATTCGAAATACGTTAAAAATTAAATCATTTTCATCTAAAGTTCATTCTCGTAGTTATAGTTAGTAGAAGACTTAGTCTGCATACATAGTCTGCATAAATATTTTTCTTTTAGTATGCAAGTCTTAGTAAAGGCGGTCACCCCAAAATGTCTTGGTGGTCCACCGGTCGATCAGGATCGACTAAATTCCCACCCCTGCTTTAAAGAATAGATGTGCCTACGATTTTTAAAATTTTTTCTCCAGTCAGTAGTCCATTCGCCATGGACTTATACAATTAAAAAACGTAATCAAGGCACCATAAAAATTGCATTTATTAACATCGCACTTTTGCTTTCAACGTATTGTTTCATTATCACAAAAATATACCAAGCAGCTGTAATTTTCCACGTTCGGTCGCAAGCAAATTCGCAACAAAAAAAGCAGGGATATAAATGAAAACTTTTCCTAATGAACTAAGACATTAAGTTGCTGCGACACCCTAAGCTTTTCCCTAGTCATTTATTACTCGGCAGCCGGGAGTAAAAGTTAGTGCGCGGGATTATTTTTGATGGCGGAATAATAAAGAAAAAAATCGAAAAGTTTTCCCTTTCCATACGGTCGATAATTTTTTTCCCTTCCCTACGCATTAATGGGTGATTTACAACCATTTGGAATTAATCCAAGAAAATTCGATAAAATGTGACTGTTAGGAAAACAATAATTAGTATATATTATGTTTTGGGGGGGGATTTTTATCTCTCTATTTTTGAAAAAAAGAAAGAGAAATACGGTTCAGTTTGTAATTATAGTTTCCATAAAGCTAGCAAAGAAAATTTTTATTCAGGAAAAAGATAAACGTAATGGATTATAAAGAAAATATTGCGATGTACGAGGAGAAAAGAATTTAGAATTTACTGAAGTAATTTGCTATTTTATTTGCAGCTAGTTAAAATTTTGTTCTAATGATTATTAAAGATATTACATTAAGTAAAGTCGAAACCCATTAAACTAAATGAAGACAGTATCTTAATGGGGGTATAAAATAAAATAAAATCAGGTAGCTCAGGTTTTGAAAAATTTTTGGACAATTAATATTTCTGGGTGTTATTTTATCTTACTTTGGAATATGATAGTGTATCGCTATCAATTATCTGAAAAAAAATTTTTTTGAATGAAAATATAATTAACAATGAGAAAATAACATTATGACGCCTAATTTAATTTTTCTAGTTTTATTAGAAATGGTATAAGTGAATTCATTTGCTCAAAATCATTTGGAACATAATGATATTAGACCGTATTCAGAGCAATTATACTGGATCTTTTTCTAAAAATGCAGAAATTCCATAAATAATTTAAAGTATAATTTCGGGATTGAGAATACAAAAGATGTTCTGTCATCTTGGTGGTGTTATAAAAAATTATTTTTTGGAAAAACTTGTAAATAATTAAATTTTTCATATTTCCTAACTATTTTGTGTATATTATATGCACATACGTACAACTAAATCTTACAATAATAAACTACTTTGATTATTATCGAAGACCGTTGGAGTAGTAAATTTTTCTACCAGAAATATTTATGTGTCATTCAACACAGTTGACGGTAAGGTTAAAATATGTTTAAATGTATTTCTATTTTATGAGGAGAGATAAAGTGTTAGGCTAAGTGTCCAGTTGTGACAAAACAGTCTCGAGAGTAGTCTCGAAATTAGACTCACAAATGGATAAGGGCCTGAGAGCAGCTTCGGAGACAAGCAGGTGCAAGTATCAGAGATTGTAACTGTCACAAGTGGACATCAGGGTTGCCAAATAAAAATTCCGAAAATAAGGGACGGGTTGATTAAAAACCACAAAAATAAGGGACGGAATTTGATAGCTATACTACTTGGGAATATGGAATACCCCCCGGGAAAGTGGGTCCGGGGGTACTCCCCCGGAAATTTTTCTAATTTTAACCTTTCAAATAGCCATTTTCAATGCATTTTTCGTTCAGTTTTGCAACTTACATAGAGTTTAGGTTAAGTAAACAATAATGTAATTACATAGAAACTTTGCAAATCAAAAATAATTTGAAGTCGGTTTAGGCATATAGTACAAAACTGATTTTTATTTTATTGGTTTACTACAACTAAGTAAGTGCCCTTATAAAGTGTTAGGGAAGTGTATGTAAAATTTGTAATTTTATTACTGTACAATGTACATAATATAATGTGCGCAGGAAATCTTTGAGGCGACTTTTGAGTCATAAAAAAGTTTTCGAATGAGCGTGTTCCCACAGTCCATTGAATTGTATGATATACTGTGCTTTATTGTGTTAAATACATCCGGATGTGAACAGGCCCTTCTATGCGCCCAACTCGTATACAATAAATTTCTCATTTCGGCGAAAAAAGGGACTTTTGCAGTCCCTTATCAAAGTTCCCCGGGACGCGGGACAAAATTTACAAATAAGGGACTGTCCCTTAAAATCCGGGACATTTGGCAACCGTGGTGGACATTCTCATTCCTGCTCTCGTGACTTAGTCTCCAGCCTTCCGTCACTGTTGAAAGATTTTTGTCAGAGCTGAGACTTGATTTCATTCTTTTATTCAATTTTAATCTTTATTTCGCAATGAATATAAATCGGTAAATAATTTTTCAAAATTAGCGCAAAGAAGGTTGTACCAGATAAAAGAGAATGGACTGATGATGAAGAGTTGGCGTTAATCCATCTTTATGAAGAACAGGAATTTTTATGGAACGTGAGACATAAATTATACAGGAATCGCGTTAAAAAAAACGAGCATGTTCGAAGAATTTGGGGCAAAATTAAAAAACTGTGATGGTCATTTTCTTTTGTTTCTTTCCCTTCAGGTGTTAGTTGGTACATTTAGCATATTATTCGTTTATTTGTGAGTCTGTTACAGATACGTTTTGTAGTGCTGTACAATAAATAAATTTTGAGTTTTATTGTACAGTCACAAAGTTTTTTTTTGTTTGTTAACCCTATTTTGTTAGGTCAAAAATTTGGATCTAAAAGGAAAAAAGTAGCTAAAATACGTAGCGGGACATTACTGTGATTGAATATTCACTTGAATATGCATCCCCGGATCAGGACACAGGAAAAAACAGAGATTTTCATTTACCTCCGAATTAAGGCAGTAGATCTCAAAGGAGCTAAGTTTGCGCTTTGAACAACATCTTTAAAAAATGTCACAGTCTTAGAATTTGATGGTTATTGGGAGATCGTAGCCTCCAAGACTGAAATGAGCTCTATTCAGTCACGTATTCAAAAGCCAATAAAAATTAGTTTTGGTTCCATTTTTAGCGTTCTCTGTCATTCTGTTTAGTTGGAGGGAGGTATGTACTTGTTACTGTTAATAAATAGTGTGATTTTAGCATGGCTACTTGTTTTCAAGATTACATTTTGTGCACAGTAGATAATTAATACCTATTAGGTATTCTTCAGTATCTCATCAACAATCGTAAATAAATATTGAAAAAAAATTTCTGTGAAATTTGCTAAACAGTTACTTTAATTCAATAAAGCCCTGGCGCCGCCTAGAAAACCCCTCGCGACCCCGTAGGTGCTCGCTACACACATGTTGGGAAACACTGACATAACAGAAAAACATCATCCTAGTTGTACTGATATTTCACAATGAATAAAACATCATTGGACAACTCTCCCTATTACAGCCAATCGCAGGTGTCCATGAATTCACAGAAGATAGGCATTGCTTACATCCCAACAATTTAATTTTGCTTGATGATCAGACAGCAAGACTTTTCAGCTTTTAAACATTTTTCAAGCAAAACGGTATGCATACTTATGTATTAAACAAATACTGTGAACAAACAGGAAGTCCTTTAATTATATAAGTGTTTCCAACAGAGTTTGCTGATGCAGAAATATGGAGACTAAATTCTAGTAGTTTTTCGCAAATATTTAAAGTACCACTTTTTACAGACAACTTTAAGTTTCAAGTATTTATCGTCCATATATGTTAGTCATCTTGTGAGATAGTTATTGTGACTCTCGTGATAACCCTGAGCTCTCTGCTTGGGGAATTTAAAGATCAGGTGAATAGAGGCCAGCCACTAAGGAGGACATGTGTGGCACGCCCACTTACTTCCGTCCTAAATTCTAAAACTTCAGATATCAAGTCGGGGCCTCCCTGAAGCTTACCAGCATCTCGCCGGTGGTTTGATGAACACGTCGCACAGTAAAATACGTTAATAAATTCTGTCACGTGAATGTTGACTGTTATCCAGAGGAATACTTCTGGATTGGAAATTAAAGACTCCCGGCATGCACAACGCAGTTGAGAGAGGTACTGGATGATCACTCTCAAGTTGATACTCCAAATCAATCGAGAAATCAATACTTCGCGAAAATTTATAAGTGTCCAACATCTTCGAAATTCTAAATTACAATTGTCGGTGCATCTGGTTCTGACCTGTCATTTTTTGATGGATCGACCTCAAGACTATCTTACTGATTTTTGCTTAATCGTCTGCTACCGTATCTTTTTATTTTTTTTAATCTACCACATTAAGTAATTGTCAAATTTATATTTATTTACTTATTTATTTATTACTATTATTAGTATTATTTTTATTTAATTATTACTATTAGTAGTATTATTTTTATTTATATTTATTTATTATTATTATTATTATTATCTTAATTATTGTTATTATTTTTTTAAACTTTCAAGCATGAAGCTAAAAGAAGCTTCAATGGGAAATTCCTCGAAAAATGGACCGATTATGGTCGCTCACCAGCAGATGGCGCGACATGTTCTACTTCAGCCGATTTTTCATTGAGTTATATGGACACGTGTGTTAGAAAATTGTTTTACAATTTTTTTAATTTATTCTGTGCACAGATATGCCAACATGTTTTGCATCTGGTTGTTCCAGTTGCCAGATTTCATTATAAATTATGTTGCTGGTTATGTTGTTAGGAGGATCAGTAGATTTTCTAAATGTGACCAATGCATTCAAAACTTAACTTTGTGCGTAAATACTAGTTATTGCGTGAAAATACCAAAACAGCCTAAAAATGATTGTAATGATACTTTCAAATTAAATGATTTCGATTGTATGTAATACTCAGGATTTTTGCTTGATTTACATGAAATTTTTTGAGTAACTGCCTATACTGTTTATTATATATGCAATATTTGAAGGTAATTAATAAAAATAATAAATGACTTTTTATGCATAAAAAGTGAATAATTTTTTTTTAAATCGAGCATTTTGCAGTCAACTACTGTGTGCATTCTGTCAAAATAAATTATTAAGGTACATTAATAATTTTTTACTATATGTGACTACAATACTTCAGGAAACAATATCCAGCAACATTATTCTAAAATATATTAAAAAATTTTAGTACGTGCTATTTTTAATTAGAAATTTCAAAAATGACTGAGTAAACGCTTATAAAAAATTCTTTAAAAAAATTAATATATTAAGGTTAAAAAATTTTGGTGGATTTTGTTGTCTAAAGTGTTGTAATCACATATAGTAAGCAATTATTAATGCACCTTAATAATTTATTTTGACAGAATGCGCACAGTAGTTGACTGCAAAATACTCGATTTAAAAAATATATTCACTATTTATGCATAAAAAATCATTTTATTTTTTTTTATTAATTACCTTGAAATATTTCAAATATAATAAACAGTATTATAGGCAGTTACTCAAAAAATTTCATGTAAATGAAGCAAAAATCATGAGTAGTACATACAATCCAGCATAGGTCTAAAAATGATTCTTTTAAAGGTAGGTAAAAGTGACCACTCCCCTTTTCAGGAGGGAGATCACCTTAAGGGGACTGCCTACGTTAGAATGCCGATTTTTGGTCAAAATGTCGAAATTTTTATTATTATTTTATGTTATAGGGCATTCTTTTGGGAATCCAAAACCGTCTTAATTTTGTTTTTATGATAATCAGAACAGAAGTTATAGCCAATTTAGTAAACCGGAAGTGATAGTTTCAAAACCGGAAGTAGCATTTAAAGGGCCAGCAGATATGTAAACAACACCGTTTTTTAGCGTTTTTGTACTCTGTTTATATTCAATTATCAATAAATCTTATAATTTTAAAATCTGGATTCATTTATTTGCACCTGGCAACAGTTTTTTCTCACTTTGTTTTTCATAAAATGGCAACAACGGCGATTTAGCAATGCTTGTTTACATTCTTTCATGCTTGTTCGACGCTTTATTCTACGCTTCAGTTTTGATTATATTTTACATTGATCTTCACTGCTTTTGTATTTAAATTCTTTTTAAACTTGTTTATTTCGATTACTTTATTTCAAAATGCCTAAAGTAAGATCGAAAAAATCTAAAAAAAGATCTTTTCATGGTAATCGTTATACGAATTCGAAGCGAGTTGATGGTGATGAAGTGATAACTGCCAGCTCATCTAAATTAAAAATTCCTTCAGGTATGGAACAGTTGACTGTTTATGAAGATAATGGTCTGAAAGGAAACAGACTATTCGATATCGCTACGCTAGTTTCTGTGTTTTCCATGCTCTGTTGCCCACTGTGTTTTGAAACTGGCTTGCAGCTGATAGAAGAAACAAAATTTGGACTTTGCTCAAACTTTTGCTTGGTTTGCAAGTGTGGATATAGAAACGGTTTTTCTTCATCTCCCAAGAACAACAAAAAAAAAAACACTATAAATTCTTTCTTAGTGCTTGGTTTAAGACTTATTGGAAAGGGTTATACAGCTGGAAAAAAACTGTTGTTCACTCTAAACTTGCCCTTTATTTCTAAAGCAGCATTTAGAAGACATGAAGTTCAACTGCTGGAAGCTGTATGTGCTGCATCTGAAAATAACATGAATGAAGCTTCGAGAGAAGTTCTGGATCTGAAGAAAAGCATTTCTTGTGGTGTGTCCGTAGACGGTACCTGGCAGCGGCGTGGCCACACATCCCTAAATGGTTCTGTGTCAGCCATATCTATTATAACACGAACCCTTCAAAAAACTCAATTTTTTATTATGATTTAATTTTGAAGAATGGAATATAAGGAATCTTATGAAAAAATTTTAAGTCGGTACTACAATTAGAACCGATTTTATGGCCAAATGTATAAAGCTAATAGTAAAGTAATTTATAGAAAATTTAAACTTTAAATTGCTTTTTCTAAAAACTGTTATTTTGAAAGTTGTGCGCACTATTTCTTCAAAACTAATCATCACAAATTGCTAAAATTTATTGTATACATGTATATGATGCATGTTTCTACAATTTGTACCTAAATTTAGGTATTTTTTCGCAGAAATTTTTTTAAAAATTTATATTTTTTTGTACATTACAAAAATATTTTTATGTGAAATATGGTAACTCTTTCAGGTGTAGATTAAATTAAAACCTATGTATAATATACAATATACATAATTTAATATATATCTTTTATAGTTTTTTAAAAAATCTGCACATTGCATTGATCTAAGATTCACTATTCATAAAACATTTTTTTCTTAAAATAATTTCTAATAATCTCCCAACAATTCGGTTTTTTTTCTAATAGATAAAACTTTGTACAATTCACCTTTAATAATTGGTTTAAATTAATTGCAAATTAACTGTTTGACAACACATTACGCTTGGTAGTAAAATCAGTGTATTTTTGTGCATGCAAAGGTGATCTCTCCCTTAAGAATTTTAATGAAGTTTAGCAAAACAAGTAATATAAAAACAAAATTTTTTAAAGTCAATCCCTTCTTAGGTCAACAAAGAAAATTTTGAGTGTGAACTAATAGTAGGAATTAAAAAAAAAGGATTGCCTGCCAGAACCTTGCCTACTGTGGGAGGGGGAAAGAGAGAGAAAATGTTTATCAGCTTGGGGATTCGATCCCGCAACCTACAGGACGGGAGGAGCCCGCGCTACCGTTTTGCAGAGTAACAATAGGGAAATTACTATTCAAGAGCAAGAGACTCTCTAGGTCTAAAATTAAAATCGATTAATTAAATTTAATTAATGAATTAATATTTCAAAAAAACTGTATTAACATCAAGTGTCATCCACTACAAGTTGAAAAAAATGTATTTGAACTTGAGTGGATGAATAAAAAGTATTTTATTAACGATTGAAAATTTGAACAAGATATATATCGGGAGAGTGTGAACTAATAGTAGGAATTGAAAAAGCAGTTCAAATAGACATATTCAATGAATATAAACAATTGCTAAGTTGAATAAATAAATTTATATTAAAAACGCACTTAAAAAAAGAACTTATTTCTTTTGAAAAATACGAAAAATCCATATTAAAGCGTATGGCTTCCGTGTTATAGCGTCATCAGTACAGGCGCGTGCGCCACCTAGTGGTGGCGACCAAATGTGAGACACTTTTCTAATACGGAGCTGCTCTTCCTTCTGCAGCTTCATACTTTCAAGTCAACACTTTTCTTTTTATCCTGAGAACGGAATTATAGCCACAAAAATTATCTATATCGAGGATATGGAGCCCTGCTCTCTAGTGCCTCGTTAATGTACCATGTCTATGTCTACGTATATGGTGATCATTTAATGCTATAATTAGATATAAAACAAATTTTAATCTTTTTTTCTAGAAAACATAAGAAAGTAAGTAATTAAAAAAATAATTAAAATATAACCAATTTTTTACATATTAAAGCTAAATAATTAGAATGACTTACCTTTACTTCAGTGTAATCGAATTAGCTTTAGTTTTTAAACAAAATGTGGAATGCCCCAAATATTAATCGTTAACTTTTATCTTTAAAACATTCAATTGTCTTTTAAAGTTCAAAGGACAAAATTTTTCATGTACAAATACAAGAAATATTAATGTTTTAAAACATATTGTCTAAGATTAGATTTTTCAGCTCTCGTAATATCCCTGAAGGTACTCGTATAAAGCGTAGAATTTTTCATTGTAACACATTAAAAACCAATATTTCAAAACAATTTTACGTTTTAGGCATGATCTCGTATTAACCGTGTTCGTATTAAATGGGTTCTACTGTGTTTGATTGTTATTTTTTAACATTCAACGTCATCACTTTTTCTTTTATCCTGAGACAGGACATATAGCCACAAAAATTATTCTTACCGAGGTTATGGAGCTCTGCTCTCTTGGTGCTGGTTAACGTTCCATGTCGTCACATTTAACCCTTCAGCGGTAGCGCCAATTTTTAGAACACAAACAGGCGCGCATTGCATAAAGTGCAGCGTCTCCTTCAACTTTGATTATTCCTTTTGTAATAAACTTTCTTTTTTCAAATTGAAAATATTAATTCTGCGATTTATGACAAGATATAAGATGTTGATAAATATTGAGATATATTTATAATTAAAGGCCAAAGAATGCAAATACAGTCGCCTTATTTCAAAACTGTTTGGTTTAATGCATCTAAGGACAACTTGCGAATCGATTCCTGTTATGTCCAAAAACCTAAAAAAAACAATGACATTGTTCATCTTCCTGATGTGCGGAATACCGCACATCATCGGCGGGGCAAATAGCTAATACTGCTGCCCCACCCCGCCAATCCTTTAACCTTATGTAATAGCTGCACATTTGTTTTATTACATCAACTCATAATTTTGTCGTATTGCAATCCAGTATAATCGCTGGTTTACCACGGTTAAATCACGACTAACAATGAGTGGAAAGGAATACAGGGGTCAGAAAATCAGACCTGCATTAGAAAGGGTGTAGCTATAAATAGAATGTGATTAGAACATTCAAACCTTACTTGTAAAAACAAACCATTCAAAATTACGAAAATGTTGCACTTCACACACGGGCACGCCCACTGAAGGGTTAAAATTATCTTAAGTTGCTCAAGAATAAGGTAAATCAAATTAATATTTCACAACTGAATTAAAACAGACTTCAGCAATACAAAATCTAAAAACAATCTGAATTTTTAAAAAAACAAATTTGACGAGAATGTGGAATATATCGAAAATTCCCAAATGTACTTAAGAATGCTATGGAAAAGAAATTTTATTATTTTGATTACTATCAAAAAAATTATCTACGAAACTGAACAGCAACAACAAAACCGTAAAAATCTAAATTTGCAAAATATTTCAGTACATCCTTGTACTGTTAATAAACTGTGTTTTTCAGCCCGGATCTTGATTTTTTTCGAGGCGGGGCAAATAGCTAATACTGCTGCCCCACCCCGCCAATCCTTTAACCTTATGTTTCTCTACTAAGCCTTATTTTTTTAAAATATACATGGACATATATGACATTTATTTTAATTAGGATAGGACGGGATATAGTTTAAAGCAAAACTTGAGATTATAGCATATTTAAATTACAATTTTACTCTTCGAGTCTTTTGTTCTGCAAACAATTCTATGGCCTTGTCATAATTAATCTGATGTGCGGTCCGATTTTCGATTGCTAGGATCGCGAGACTCGATAAACGTTCCTAGATCATCGAGGATCGAAGATAGTTTTTAATAAGTTTGCTAAAACTTCGCTCACAGCTTGCGGTGTAGTCAGAAGCATAGAGTAAATCCGCAGCACAATACTAATATTGGAAAGTCTATACGCAAATCATGCGTATAGATTTGTTGAAAGATACAGAAAGCGCTAGCCATTTTTATATCGCCAAATAAAAATGGAGCTTGTTCTTTAAAAACGGAGAATTCTTGACAGAATTCAACTGTGTTTAAGTCTCGCTCGTATTTTCGTGCGAGATCTGATCCATGCTTCTGCAGTTTTTCAGTTGACATATTCAATATTTCAATTTCATTGAGAAAGGCAAAATTTAGATTTAGTGTGGTAGCACTATCAACACTCTTTTTATTTCCTGATATGATTCGATCAAATACCATCATTGTTGCCTTAGAAAAAAGCTGAACAGATTGAAGTGTTCGTGATCGCACAATTCATCAAATTGTTTTTTGCGCTTCGGAATTCGTTTATTTGGCAGAATAGGCACAACGCTAACTTTTTTGGCTACTTCTTTAGCCTCTTCTATCCAATATTCCATTGTATTTTCTCTCATTTTTTGCAAAGTTTTGGTCAGACCTTCCATTAAAGTGATGGAACGCGCGAGGTTATATCTTCCTTTTGAATTTCAATATTTACTCGATTAATTTCTCGGAGAATATTAGCCAAAATCGTCAAATTTAGGATAAATTCAAAATTCTTTACAGCATGTAACAGATGACCTGCCTCGTATTTTGCTTCCGGATGAGAAATTTCTTTAACTTCTTCCAAGGATTTCACTACTTCCGGCAAAATTTTTAAAAGGGCTTTCACAGCAACATGTTTTGCCGACCATCTTGTCTGACTGCTTCTTTTTAAATTGGTTTTGGTACATTTTTTCATAATATCCCATCGAGTAGTGGATCCGACAAAAAAGCAATATACTTTTTGAATGACTCCAAATGGGTTTATTGCTTCTGGGCACGATGAGTCAGAGCTGATACCGACAAGATAAAAGGAGGGAGCCAAACATGGCACGAACTCCGCAATCTCATTTCTTTCCACAATCCTGGCTTGCACTCCTTCTTAGGTACCGGCCATATTAGACCCGTTATCTTAAGATTGGCCACGACATTGCCCAATATCTAAACCACCAACTGTCAATTTTTCCACGATCCGTTGACAAATATATTTTCCTGTCTTTCCAGTAATTTCTATGACATCAATAAAACTTTCTTTTATTTCGCACACATCACCAGATTTTTTACGTATCGAATTACCTGGCTCATTTGTTCTGTATGCGACACATTTGGAGTGCAGTCGAACATTATTGTTTAGTATTTGGCTTCCTTGATGTCGTTTAAAATGCTATTTCGAACTGTGTTCGCCATTATGTCGATAATTTCATTTTGTATTATCTTTAAAATAAGTATGATACCTGTCCCTTTTTAGGTGTTCTAATTGGAACTTAAGAGTTAAATTATTTTATGTAGGGAAATTAAATTCAAGAAGTTTCCTTGACTAGGCTGAGGACACTCTGTGATGAGGTCGCTAGGGGTTTCGTAGGACCCACGAAAAGAAAGACAATTTGTTGATAGATACAGTACAGCATCCATAACAATATGAAGGATCTGTCTTACTTTTTCTTTCTCTGTGTGAATTACTCGCTCAGTGTCTTTATCAAAACCCTGTCATGATTTAATTTGTTGTACTCGAGTTTTCCACTTAATCATACACTCTCTGTGCATTTGAGATGCTTCTTGCTAGGTTAGTCTTTCTGGAGCTTTTTTAAATTATTGAATCCTGTAGTACACAATGCATATGTAGCGGCAGGGGCAGGTTTCTGGTAAATCTTGCAAGGCGCACAAAAAATTGCATTTTTAGTCTTAGAATATATAAGCAAGAACTTTTAACCTGTTCGTTATTTACCAACGTTCTATACCACATAAAAGATGTCAAATGTCTGTCATCGAGTTCGGTTGACCTGAACTCTACGTTTCCCGGGTGAATTTCTGCTAATAACACATCTTGACTGCTAAAGAAAGATCGTTGCTGATCGGTCATTTTTTCCAAGTTTGGCCAACTGCCTGGGTCCGTCAAGTCGACTCCGAATTTTTGCTGCTCATCCTACACCGAATGAGCCGTTTCAGATTCTTTGTATCCTGGCTCTATTTCCCCGAGCTGCTTTTTGAAGATCGATGAAGAATATTGCACTCTCGAGTAAGCACTCGTAGACTGTTTGTAGATGGTAGATTAAAAATCTTGGTCCTCTTGGTCGTGCAAACTGCAAGAAATATCCTGTATTTGAACATCATCTTCAGAAGTTGCGCACAGACTGACCGTGAACCTCCTTCGCCAAGGCAGTTTTTCATCTTATCCGCAATATGCTTTCCCTGTTCGGCCCTAACTTTTGTTTTTTTCCTATATCCCGCTCCTGATAGTGTTTTTTCTTGGCGCGCTCATAATTTCAACCTATGAAATATAAAGTTAATAAAATATTTACCCTTAAGAATAAGAAAAGCATTTTAGGGTAAAAAACGCAAAATGCAACCGGCTTTTGATAAAGATTATTAAAAAACTCAAGTGCAATGAAAGTAAGCCCCACACGCCATACGGCCCTACGGCAATTTCTGTATGTAATAAAAGCCATTCAAATTTTCTGAATACTTGAATAAAAAGGTAAGTATAAATAAATTTTACTCTGCAATTACCTCTAACTAAAAAAACCCAAACATAATTTTTTTTGTAATACTCATCTCATAACATGAAATCATGTGTAAATAACTACCTACTGAAAATTAAAAACACTTAAAGAATTTCTGTCGAGATTTTTACCGAGTAATACAACCCACTCGGTTTATTACTCACCAGAACTCAAAGCTACGTTTTCTTACCAAAATCCCGTTTTGTAAAAATATGCTGTGATTGCATTCGTCTATCTATTAATTTTCAAGTACACATTTGTGTTAAGACTAATAGGATAAGACATTCGAAGTCTATAATTACGTGGGTTTTTCCATTCTTTATAATATAGATACGGAAACGGAAAATGCTCAAGATACGACAAAATACTATATACCTACCTAGGGGCGAGTGATGAGCTGTAAGTGATGTGGTGCTTCGGCACTAGTACTAAGTTAGGTTGTTCGACAAAAACTAAGCAGCAAACACTAAATAATTGTTTGTAAAAGACCCAGTCGTGCAGACCGACGACGGAGTTTCCAAATATAGCCTTACCCTTTTCGCACATACGCTAACCACCCTCAAATGTGTCTGGCTCAGTCAGCGACCATAGGACCATAGGAAAGTTGGTCTAACTGTCTAACTGCACTTGAGGGCGTGGCCCAGGTAGTGCAATTAGACCAACTTTCCTATGGTCCTATGGTCGCTGACTGAGCGATACTTCCTTTCCCGCCCGCAACTCGCTCACATCGTTTGCTGACCTATTCTAACGGGAATTACGTAGTGATTTCCTCAGTGCGCCGCAGAGAATAATAATAAAGTGCTGGGCGTCTCATTCATCGCAAAGTCACGGTAACTCTGGGTGTACTCGTCTGCTACGCTTGAATTTACCGTCCCCCTGAAGTTGGCGCCCGAGGCACGGGCGGCGGGTTGCCCCCCCCCCCCTCCCCACTCCCCTAGATCTGGGGCTGTGAATATGCTTACCTGAAAAGCGAGAAAACGAAGTGCGACCATTAATCTGTCATGAACAGGAATTGCATCACGTAATTTTGTAACTTGCTTGACAATTTGGTGTTTTACTAAATTTAGAAGCACTTCAAAGTGCACTGCAGACATCCGAATAACATTTCTGAACTGTTGTGCATCTTCCAACCGCAACTCATTTACGAGTATTGAATAAGCTCCGAATTCAATTCGTTGATCCGCCCATTTTCTTACCCAACACTCCTTTTTTTCACTATCTGCTTTTTCGCAATTTAATCCGCAGTTATAAAAGCTAGGGCCTGACGCGATTCCATTTGGAAAGAAAAGATAAAAATAAACAAATTGGGATCAAATCACGCAACTGACTGCTCGTTGACTCTCAAGAACTATTGCACCCAGGATTTAATCGTGGAGGGGGGGGGGCGAGTTGAACGGATAAACATATTTATAATGCAAATTCAATATTCATAATGTATCTATTTCTTTGGAGGGGTCCAGGGCCCCTTGGCCTACCCCCTGGGTGCGCCACTGCTCTCAAGTCGACACGAAATGTTACTGGTCACGAGACTGCAGTGACTGCCGAGTCTCACGCAACTGTCTCGAGAGCGAGACAGTGATCTCAAATGGACAACACCCTGAGACTAATCTCGAGACTTTCTCTCGAGATTTTCTCTCAAGTGGACACTTAGCAGAAGACTGTTGTATTCTGGGGAACCGATAAGTCTTCCGTCTGCAAAAGGAGCCCCGGTCTAGAAAGGGGAACTGCAACCCATCGTCCATCGCCGGTGTCATCGTTTGTTAATAAAATTGTTCTGTGATTGTGTGATTTGTGTGCTTCTATTTCCTTGTATTCATATGTACACCGGAGTGGGATGTAATGTCGTCAGTCCCCAGGGACATTAGCCCACACCCCCTCCCAAACAAAAAAAAATTGCATTTCTTATTTTTTGCAAAAAGTGGTTTCGAATAAATCGTTTCCATATTTTTTTTCTGTTCTGTGAAAAAAAGTTGAGTGATATATAAATTTTTTTCATCATTCCTGAAAGAGGGATCATTCAAGTAAAATAGAGTTCAAATTCCACCGACTTAAATGTTCCCTAGATACATTTTTCATGGACATAAATAACTATAAAATTAGTACAGTAAATCATTATGGCAATGCCTGAAAAAAAATGTAGAATTTTTTTTTTTTTATGCACCGGGAATCAAAATTATGAATTGAAATTTCAGTCATCTAAAACTTTTTCTGGTTTATATTAATATGCATGTATAAGTAATCTATGGCCATTTTTTTTAATTTCTGCTGAAAGTTGTTTCGAATCAATCGTTTCCATGATTTTTTTTCTGCTCTGTGGAAAGGAAGTTGCGTGTCACATTTTTTGCTTCATTGCTGACAGAGGGATCATTCCAGCAGAATGGAGTTCTAATCCACCGCCAACAATGTTCCCTAGTTACATTTTTATGGACATAAATAACTATAAAATCAGAACGGTAAATCATTATGGAAATTCAAGAAAAAAATGTACAATTATTTTTCCTCAAAAATATGTAGAAAACTGCGGTGTGTCCTACACACTGGCAAATACGGTACTTAATTTATACTACATTTAATTTTATTTACCACAAGAATAAAAACTTCTTAACTCTTATACTACCCTAATGATCAGGGGGCATTAATATTTTCTTACTTCCTAATATATTTTCGACACAAGGCACCGCCAT
Source organism: Dolomedes plantarius (assembly GCA_907164885.2). Lineage (NCBI taxonomy): Eukaryota > Metazoa > Arthropoda > Arachnida > Araneae > Dolomedidae > Dolomedes > Dolomedes plantarius. The sequence goes on from OU015490.1 coordinate 69,289,806, forward strand.
ACAACGAAAACTACAAAATATTCGACCCTTGTTTATCGCGATTCCTCTACTCAAAATGCAAAATAAGCATCAACTGCGTAATGTATCCAAATTAAAGACATCGCAAAGAAAAAAAAAGACTACTTCTGGGAGAAATATCCCGTTCTTTATAATTCCATTCTACAGCAAATAACACCTTCCAAGAAAGCCCCCACGAACTCCTAATCTCACTCTTAGGCCGGCAAAAGAATTTCGCCTCTACGTCTAGGGTATGTTTTAGTAAGAAGCTATTTGCATTTGATTTTACTTGCTTCGAAACTTTTGCTTCCAAAATGAATCAGAAGCAGGTATTTGGGGAGGAGTTCTTTTTGAAAAGCTGTAGACAGGGAATTACCCTCCAACAGAGGCGAGGAATAATGTAATGATAGCAGATCCAGATTTGTGTGGATTCGTTTTTGTTCACAAAATAATCTGAAGTAATTTGAAAAAGGCGTCGGAGGGGGGAGTGATTTTAGTAACACGCGGGCCGAAGCATTTCTAAGCCTAATTGCATTTTTTTTTTATATGTTTGAATCCAGGAGTCCTTGATGTATGATAGAAAAAATTCCCCAATAACGGACACAAGAGATTACTGTCGGAGAGACATGTTTCTCGTTAAAATAAGTTCACCCTAAACGAGTGAATTTATTGATTTCGTTTTTGAATGATCAAATTTGAGGGTTTTTCCAAGCCTAGTATTTTTAAGCATGATTAGTTTTAAAATTTTGATCTCTTTGACGAAATTGAAGCTTTGAAACAGAGTTCCTGGGTCTTGGGGACTTTATCTGCTTCTTCAAGGTAGTTATTTCAAGGTACATGTGCTCAGTAATTAAAATTTAAAGTTATGAAAAGATTGAAAAAAGAAAATAGGGAATTAAACATTTCAAAATAATTAGAAATTTTAAACAAGTTGTAATAATTGAGAGATTAAAAAGTAAAAAAATAAAAAATTTAAAGGTAAAAGTAATAAAATGGGAAAAAAAATAATTTATCAAGGTATTAATATTTAAAGATAAGTGAATAGGTCCTTAGTAGAATACACAGATGTTAAAAAAATGTACTCTAGGAAGAAATGATTTTAATAAAAAAAATCGTATTGAGATAATTGTAAAGTTCCACGGGGAAGCTAAAAATAGCGACAGGGAAGTATCGGAATTAAGTTAGTGAAAAAAGTTAAGTGATAACGCCATGATATATAGTGGCTATAATCGCTCAATTACGGACACCGGTCGGTCAGAATTGTTTGCCTTGAAATCAATTTAACCTTAAAATAGTTAATTTCCTGAAAATATTCAGGTGTATTATTGAGTTGGTTTTTGATTGATTAAATTTAATGGTTTCGATTTTGTATGAAATATACATATTTACTCATTTGAAAAAACTACGAGCTCTGTATTGAAACGTCTACCTACACTTGCAAAGTAAAAACATATTATAATTAAAGTACCCATTTTCAAATCTACGAGGACGAGTGGAAAGTTCCCCCGTAGCGTAACATTCAATGGTGATTGAAGTTCATTGGTTGCAACTGACGCATTTACCGTAGAGTAGCTTAAGTGTGACTGAACCTCGCAGATGTCATCTAGGTGGCATTTAGAAGTTGTGTCCAGGCCCAGATTTCCGCATGGGCAAGTGGGGCACTTGCCCAGGGTCACCTAATTTTGTATAAAGTTGTACATAGTTTTGAAAATTTGTTTTTTGGTTAATATAGTAAAGGGGTGCAGTGGCGGATACAGAAAAAAATCCTGGGTGGAGCACAGTGCACCCACTATAGTGAAAGCATGCTTACGTCCAAAAGCGTTTCCGTTTAATTTTTTTTTTGGGGGGGGGAGTTGTAATAACTCCAGACTGTGATTTATTTTGAATTTCAAAAGAAAATTCCATGAATTTATTTATTAACATTAAAAAGTAAATTAATTAACACTTAATATATTCATTATTTTCTTCAAATTTTTGACTTGTCGGTCCAAATTTTTTTTGAATTTCTGGTCCAGATTTAAGGGAGGCCTGGGTGAGTGTCCCACATGTTCATGTGAAAATCTGGTCCTGAGGAAGGGGGACGTGCCCCCCTCTAGATCTGTCCTTGAAGGGGGCCCCCAAAGTCTTCTTTGCCCAGGGCCCCATTGTGTCAAAGTCGGGCCCTGGTTGTGTCAGGGCGAAATAACATCCGAAGGCTGTTTAATGGGATATTCCACCTTAAACATGGCAATCGACGACTCACTATCGGCTGGTTATTTGGCTGCACTACAATTCCTGGATAGGCCAGCAGTGATCAGCCGAAAATTAGATTTAATCGTCATTGTTTCCACGCCAATTGCTGAAAGTAAACTTATTGGAATTTAAATAGGGAATTTTCCATTACGTCCTGAAAGATCTGTCAAAACTATTGTCATAGGGACATGACAGTAGTGTCACGGCCAGGGACAGGAGCATTGAAAAGTACAAAATAAAATAAAATAATTGTTAAATGAAATAAAGAAACAGGGCAATAAAAGAGAAGGGAAGAAATCCATAGACCGGAACGAAATTTAGAGATAGTGTTTGTAGCAATAAATAGAAGATAAAAGTTGAAGAGAGTGAGTTGCAAGAAGAGAATAAAAGAAAATTTATGATGGCTATAAAACAGCCCACCCTGCTTGAAGCCAAGCATGGGAAAAAGTTAAAATTGAGGGAGAATTTATAAATCCCGCCCTCGATGCGCATTGGTAAAAGGGGATTGAGGAGAGGCAGCACGGACGAATGGCGATGGCATGATAATTTCCAGATAACCAATGGAAATTATAAGAGGCGGAGACATTAGTAAGAAAATATATGAAATAAAAAATAGTGTGAAGGCAGAGAATTAACCTGAGGAGTGAGAGTCAGTCAGAAGTTTGTGAGAGGTAGAAGTGGTGTCAAGGCATATAGATGTATGAGGAGAGAGCAGTAAAAGTTAGGTAACCGATGCTGACAGTGCCCAAGTGTCCCGTGCCGAGTGTCTGCACTAAGCGACGGAGCCGTATTTGAGTGAATTAAAAGTTTGGAGATAGAAGTTGTCGAGCGTCCAGTGTCCCATGCCGAGTGTCTGAAATGAACGACGGAGCCGTATTCCAGACAAGAAGATGCCCGAATTCCGTGTGATGATAAAGTCGATGAATTCATCATTACGAGTGCCAGCTGCCCAGAGGGATTCCACCGTCATCTGATGCGGTACCGACTTTGCGTTTCCCTTTTATATTGTTATCATTGCTTCTCAGTGGGTAGCCATAATAATTAAGATAAGAGCGCGATGAGTATAGTTTTGAATATAAGATGTTGAGTAATTGACCGATAATTCGTACCAACAATTTAATATAATGTTTTGCATATATACATGAATTAAGTTAGTAGGAGTAAAGTTGAAAATAATATATATAGAGGCAGTATGAAATATTGTTATAATAAGTGAATGAATCAAACATAGGTGTCGTAAAGAATTAATTTAGTAGGAATGACGTTATGAATAATGTGTAAATGCCGGAGGAAATATTGAGTAATTATGGAGTGTATTATTTATGTGTGTTAATATTCAATAAATTGATTTGTCAATATAACTAGAGTTATTTCCATCATTTGGGAAGCACATCAATGTACTAGCCACAATTATGAACCAATAAGTTACTAAATCAAAATCATAATTAATATAATTAATTAATATAAGAATAACATAAACTCTCATTCCCAATCATTTAAAATAATTTAAACAATCACGGTTACAACTATCCATAACTATTTAAAATGCTCTGTAACAGTGCGGCTTAATTATCAAAATCACACGATGGTGGATCATATTTCTGTTCTTTAGAAAAGTATTCATACATGTAAAGATATGAGTCAATTACACCCACATAGCATTACATTAATATATGCATGGGTTTAAATGGTATTAAGGGGCATTATTAGCAAACTGGCCGTTGACTTAGCTGTTTTAGAAGTTAGCTGTTTTAGAAAAATGTTATTTGATGATCAATTATTTGAAAATCAAGACATAATAAATTAAAATAAACGCTGCTGATCACACCATAGCCATAAGAAAATTATATATAATATCCATGCATATTGAAAGTTACGGATTTAAATTTATATAAAATGCGATGAATTTCAAAACAGTTATTATCTAAAAATTTAAAACAAAATTAGTTGCCAGTGGAAATAATTAATGGCGCACTCCTGCATGAAGGTTTTGCTGAATTATGTCTCAAAACTTTCGTATTCCCTTTAGAAATTTAACGTTAAAATATGTCGTTATCTGCAAAAGTTTTTAAAAATTTCTGTCTCATTTCGACTCATCGCCATATATATATTCACTTAAATAGATATGAACATTCATTAGTAGATAATGCATTCTTTAACAATAAGGTCTCGTAGAAAAAGTTACATGATGTGAAATTAAAAATCGTGCTCAGCGAAATATTCCTACTGCTAAGGATGTTAGTAAATAATTAGTAAATAACACATGTATTTAAGCACAAACACAGCCATACATCCAAACCTACATGGATCCAAATCTATTATGTGAGGACAAAACGTATAGTGGACGCCCTGCTGAGCGCAGACAATTGTAAATATATACACTTAAAGGCTCTCAGGTACACCGAATGTATATTTTATTTATTTATTTATATATATATATATATATATATATATATATATATATATATATATATATATATATATATATATATATATATATATATATATATATATATATATATATATATGTGTGTGTGTGTGTGTGTGTGTGTGTGAGTGTAAGTAAGTAATAATAGTCGTAACTAGTTAAAATATACCTGGATCATAAGCTTTGTTCTCGAAAAGTATATAAAGATCCCTTATTGAATCTGCGTAGCGAAATATCCATTGCATTTACATATGATAACCGTATTCATTCGGTAAACACACGTATCCATGAATACATGCAACTTCTAAAATGAATATTTACACCGACCACTAGTTAAGATATTCGATAATTGTAAAATATATTTGCGAAAATTCATGAGCAGATGAGTTAAATTATATGCATTGCAAAATGTTCCTAATGTTAAAAATATTTGTAAAGATACCTGCATATACATATACTCCGGCATGCATTAAGACATCCACTCTAAAGTATAACAATCCTAACAAGCTAAAATGTATTCTAACAGTCAGATTTGTTTATGAAAAATCACCTAATCAGTTATTCTCGTCATTCCTTATAAATGAAATATATTCATGTCCCAAAGAATATTTTTAATGAAGGACTCAATTAAATAGGGGTAAAGTAATTGGATTCAAATTAATAGGGGTTTTAATATAAACTCATTTTTTATGTACCCTTATACATTCAGAAACACAGGTATGCCTCAAGACATGCATGCAGAACAATGTTTATTTACGGTCGATACTATAAAGCAAGACTAAAATTTAATCTTTAAAAGTTGTCTGTTGGTTAGTTAAAATGTTAAAATAAATAGTTTTTCCTTTTCACAATATTCATCGATCTAAGGAAATTAATTGGTGTAACAGAACGTCTCTCTCCCCCCCCCCCCCCTCTCTCTCTCTCTATCTATCTATCTATCTATCTATCTATCTATCTATCTATATATATATATATATATATATATATATATATATATATATATATATATATATATATATATATATATATATATATATATATATATATATATATATATATACACGTATATACTCCTATATATAGGGGAGATCCGTATAATATGGACCCCCTGAGCAAGAATGCTCATAAAACTTAAATTATTAAAAAAAAAAGATTTAATTTGTTGGCTGCTCATTACAATTTCATAGCTGTATGGTTCAAACTTGGTAAAGTACTCTAGTAACTATTAATATTTTTGCAGGAAATATTTTTTTTATTTTCGTGTCAGTGGTCCATATTACACATACTTTCGTGTAATATGGACCGAACGTATGTGTAATATGGACCACTGAGACGAGAATAAAAAATCATGATATAGAATGAAAGACAGATGCACAAAGCTGGGCTTTTAGTAATTTCATTTCAAGTACAGCAATCATAACAATAATAGTGTATCGGGTTGGTTATGTTGTAGCAATCTTCATGCACTCATGAGCAGCATTTCCCGCATCTGATGCAGTCGTCCACCATACACTCCCCGCAGAATGCGCAGAAAGTAAACGGTTCAGTAACTTGATTCGCAGTAGTCTCCTGGCCGGAGGTTCCTGCTTATGTTCGTACCGAGACCATGGAGCTGCCGGGCGTTTTCTCTTTGTCGTCTTCTTCTGTGCAAACATCTCTTTTTGAGCTTCCTTTGTCATTCTTTCCTGTTTCCGACGCTGTTGGATGTCCAGCTTTGGTCGCTTTTTTTTCTGCAACGGCTTTCTTGAAACGGGATGAAGTCAGAACAGTGGCCTCTGAAGTGTTTCCCTTTATCTTTCTTAGGCTTCTTTGTACGCAATGAGGAAGGGGACTGATGTCTTCCACTACGAACAAACTACACTACACAACCTACAAAATGTAGTTTTATGACTAACGGGAACCGAGATGGTCTCCTGGACTACATCTTCTGAAGTTGGCTTCTGAAGTTGATCAAGTGTTAGATCGATGGGAGCTACATTTTCTGCTTAAGTGGTCGTTGGTCTAGTCTTCTGATGTGACTCGTGGTGAGGCTTTATCAGAGAATTCGATTAGAGCACAGTCGAAATCGTGAAATACATGGCGATTGACAGGCCAAATCCCGCCTACACGGAAACCATTGGCAGCGGTTTCAAGAGATGCCGACAGTGCATAAACCTTCCCGAACAGTTCACACACTTGGAATAGTGAAAAAGCCCGTCCAGCATGTTCCTTCATCCACTTGTCCATCTGTTGGGAATAGTAGACGCTTAATGGACGAAAGAAAGTGAGGTCCAAAGGCTGTATTCGATGGGTACTAGTATGCAAAGGAAGTGATAGTATGACCTCCCCTGCTTCTCTGGCCAATTCTATAGCCTCGAGATTTTGAGTGTGGGACACATGTCCATCGAGAATTAACAAAAACCTTCCTGTTCTTTTCAAGTTTAGCGGAACTAATAAAATGTTTCATCCATTCACTGGAGAGCTTGATCGTCATCCAACCTTTTCCCTGGCATTTGAAAAGAGTTCTTGGAGGAGGTCCTGCTTCCAGCTCCGGCTTCTATCGCTTACGGGGAAACACCGCCATCGGTGGGATGAAGTGACCAGCAGCACGCTTTGTGCAGACAAATGTGACGTTCTTTCCCTTCTCTGCAGATGTTATCGATCCAACGTGCCTACAACGTGTAATATGGACCAGTGGTCCATATTACACAACAGCGCATGGTTCATATTACACTCATGGTCGGAGCAACGTTGTTTCCAATCACATATCGCTATGCAAAATGGTGCGCATAAAATACATGTATGGATTGTTAAGAAAATAAGCACATTTGCTACTATTAACGTGAAAATTATATTAAAATTACCTAACAGCAGAAATTAATACTTTCATTTTAACTTACCTGTTACATCAATGATCATATAAACCAAAAACACAATTTCATAATCGTCCAAATGCATGCACACATGTACAAGTTACCTCCTGCTTTGGTTAACACTAATATTCACTAAAGACAATGGGATGGTTCTGCTATCTAGTGGTGTCCTTATTACACGATGGTCCATAATACACGGATCTCCCCTATATATTAATTAGGGTGGAGTGAAAAAATCCAAATTATGAATTCATACCGCCTATATGTGGAAAAGCTGCCAATTACAAAGCCTAATTATGATACGAAATCTCAGCAAAATCAAATCAAATTTTTGGCTGCCAATATAAATTTCATGTTCAGAAATTTCGTTTAATTTGTCCTAATACCAACAAAAACCGATTCATAAGTTGTGATATTCATAATTAAAGTACCCGTAGCTTAAAAAGTTTTTTTAAACGGATCTAAGAGGACATTTCGAAGAATAGTACTTAGAAATATTTACATTAAAGTAAGCAAAAAAGAAGTTTGAAAAAAGAAGGCAACGCATAAAAAGGCAGCAGAAAGAGCTCAAAATGTTCATCTGCAAACCAGAGAAGAACAAAGTAGCTAATAGACTTTCACCTTCTGTTATAGGACACATTTTGAATTCTTCAAGTTCTGGGGATGAATATGAAGATACTGAATCTAAACAACGTGAAACGAAAAGCACTATTATAATTAAAGAATATCCTTGAACTTTGCAAATGGGAACTACACTTCCAAATGTAGCACAGGTTTGCAACAGAATTTGTGATTCGGGTAGATCAGCAACAATTCTTATAAATGCAGCTCTAAAAGATATAGTAATAATTACCAAATCCGATTCTTCTAAAGTAGTCGATCGCAGCAAACTCAAAAGGGATAGAATAAAGACCCGCTGTGACTTGAAAAAGGAAAATTAGGGAAAACACTCATTATCGGAATAAGGAATATACTGTACTGTGATGATCGAAAAGACTAGACTTTAATTCTGGTTAAGAAAGGAGAGATTATAGCTAGAAAGACCACAATATAAAAGCATCTAATGCTTGAGTAACTGCTAACTTCAGTCAAATTAGTTACTGAAGGATCAGGTACGACGTGCGGCAACTAAGCACGAGATGGATTCATAAGATCAAGAAGAGCATCTAGAATTGCACTACCCAAATTTGAAACCAAAAGACAATATCTCTATGGGGCTATGTTTTATGAGGCAATTAACCTAAATGTTTAAAGACAAAGGGAGGGAGGGTGGGTGAACTCGATATGCAGCCACCTCCACATGGTGAGTTTGCACAGAAAACAACCTAAGAGCGGAATGAAATACAGGGTGTCCCAAAAGTCTCTGTACAACTTTAAAAATTATTACAGAAAAAATAATAGGCCTACAGCAAAAATAATTACAACAGTACACAGAGTAACGTAAAAAGTTTTTTTCTACTACCTCAGTATACTCCTACATGAAACCCTTTCGTAACACGACGAATATCAATTCGATATTCCAATTCCATCCACGAACGTTTCAGCATGCTAACATCAACAGTAGTTACAGCTGTTTGGGTCTTTTGTTTGAATTCCACGAGACTGTTCACTTTTGTTCGGTACACGGCATCTTTAACATAACCCCAAAAGAAAGAGTCCAGTAGAGTGATGTCAGGAGACCGGGGAGGCCATGCTATGGGGCCATCCCTGCCAATCTAACGCTGCGGGAATGAATTATTCATCGAAACAAAATTGTTTGTGAGACATCACGAACAATTTTGTTTCGATAAACCACGCATCACATTGCGCTTTCTTCACGGGATCAACCATTTTGAATAAATAAGTTTTTTTCAAAATTATTTTACATGTGCATGCAGCGCCATCTATGAACAGAAAAAAAACTTTTAAGTTACTCTATGTACTGTTGTAATTATTTTTGCTGTAGGCCTATTATTTTTTCTGTAATAAATTTTTAAATTTGTACAGAGACTTTTGGGACACCCTGTATTACAAATCTTAAAATGTTATGAAGTTTTTTGTGGCACATTGGCAACCAAAAATTACGCTGTAGTACGTTCAAAGTTCACACAGAGGATTACACTTTTACAAGGTGCTCTCATAAAGTAACCGCACATTTTTTTTTATAAATAAGAAAAATATTACTCACCCTCAAAAAAAATTATCCCTTTCAAAATAATCGCCAAAGGAATCTATACAATTTTCTCAATGTTTCTTCAAGTCATCGGAACACTGTTTATAGACGTTGGAACTAACCGTTCGCAAAATACGTGTAACATTTGATTTAATATCCGAGACGTTTTCAAATCTCTGTCCTTTCATGGCCATCTTAAGCTTCGGAAAAAGAAAAAAATCAGCTGGAGATAAGTCGGGAGAATATGGTGGGTGATTTATCACTGTAATTGAATGCTTAGCAAGATTTTGTCGTACATAAATTGCTGTATGGGGCCTGGCATTATCATGTAAAAGAAACCATTGCCCAGAATCAAACAGTTCCTTTCTAACTCGTCTTATCCTGTTTCTTAATAGAAAAGCACCTCCTTGTAAAACTATTGATTAATCGTTTGATTTTCAGGAAGAAATTTGTGATGAATAAGTTCTTTGGAAATAAAAAAATGCAATCAGCATCACCTTAATCTTTGATTTTGACATCCGTGCTTTTTTTTTGTATGGGAGAAGACGGTCCTTTCCATTGGGCAATTTGTCTTTTTGTTTCTGGGTCGTATTGTAGATACCAGGTATCATCTCCTGCTATAATACACTTAACCTTCTCCTTACGGGGTGGGATAGCATGTATCCCAAGAATACAGGCCCAAGAATGAATATATATGTATATATATATATATATATATATATATATATATATATATATATATATATATATATACATACACATATACATATATATACACACATATATATATATATATATATATATATATATATATATATATATATATATATATATATATATATATATATATATATATATATAAGCACTTAAATGGCCGTTCTTAGTAAAGGGGTATGAAATATCCTGTTCTAAAGAGGGAATTGGAAAAAAGGGCCCCGTAAGCTAAAGGTTAAATGTATGTGTGGTACATTTTATGAAAGAAATTGTTGTCCTGTGGCGCAGTAGTCAGCAAATCTTCACAGAAAACATTTCTGTCTTCTTATTGCTATTCTGTCAAAATCCGAGGAACAAATCGAGCACAAAATTTTTTCACTTTCAGATATTCAATTAAAATTAATCTACAGATATCTTTGCTTATCCCAAGCATGTCTGAAATTTGCCAAGTTGTTACACGTCTATCATATTTTACCAAAGAAATAATTTTCTCCTCATTTTCCTCATTCATTGAAGTTGAAGGGCGCCTTGTCTTTGGATCATCTTCGCTGCTTTCTCGCCCACATTTAAAGAGGTTGTACTACACATTCACCTGTGTTCTTGATAATGATGCATCACTATATACTGTTCGAATCATATCTAAAGCACAAATTAAAAATGCCGAATTGTCCAAATAATAATAAATGCTCGTTATTATTGAACTGCCTGTGTGAATAATAATTATTGCCAGACTACTATCGATTATGACAACACTTATCGGTTTTGACAACGCAGTCTCAAATATTATTGTAATAGCTCAGACACTATATTAAGGCCCTTGGGAAATCGCTTCTAATATTCGGATACATAAAATATCAATACGTGTTAACATATGCATGCGGTACGCATATTCTTAAACCTAACGAATTGGCATATTCAAATACCCAATAAATTGGTATAATCATACACCAAATTGAATTTTAACTATTGTTTATTTAATTATATTTCTAGAATAATATGTTTTTATAATTGAATATCGAAAACATAAACCTCTAAGTGAATATTTTCCCCCTATAATTGAAATGATGAAAGTTATGATATCTCACATTTGCCAGAGATCTGAAAATATGCTCACATATTTTCAGTTGCATACATTACCAGATTTAAAAACAAACTTTTCGTGATCATGTATTTTTTCTGAACCTTGAATCTATTGTTTCCTCAATAAACAATTACTTTCTTGCCTCTTCCGCCTACATGCCAATAGAAATGCAGCTTACATGCAGCCAAAGTCTTCACCAACCCTAGTACTGAACGACCTGGAAGCTAGTAGTATAATGTATTCCTATAATTAAAACCTAAACTCCTGTGTGAATATTTTTTCCTAGAATGAAAACAATGAAAGTTATTATATCTCGCATTTGCCTTAGAGTTGAAAAATATGCTCACATGTTGTCAGTTGCCTCGCATCGTTACATTACTAGATTTTTAAAAAAATTTTCGTGATCATATATTTTTTCGAATAAGACTCTCAGACGGAAAAAATCCACAGTTTCGAAAACAAAAAAAAAGTAATTAGTAACAAACTGGATAAAGTTCTTATTGTTGTTCAATTAATCGTATTAGTAGAATAATGTATTATTATAATTAAAACCTGAACTCCTATGTGAATATTTTTTCCCACAATTAAAGCGATGAAAGTTATGAAATCTCACATTTGCTTTAGAGTTGAAAAATATGCTAACATGTTGTCAGTTGACACGCATCACTACATTAGCAGGTTTCTTAAAACTTTCCGTAATCATATAATTTTTCAAATAAAACATAAAGAAGGAAGAAATCCAAAGTTTAAGAAACTCAATCCTAACTAATAACAAACTGAAAAGAGGCCCTTGCTTTTACTAGCTGCTTTCCTTTTTTATCCAGTTCGCAAAAATTATTGCCGGAAATGTTTCTAAGAAATGGAGGGCAGTTGGATATTTTACACGGCACATTCACTCCAGTGCAGTGAAAAAAATATCCTTCCCTTAAGTCTTCTTGCGTGAAAATTTCACGGTTAATTTCACATTACAAAAATGTGAGAAACTTCAGAAAACAGTTCAATATCGTTAACTACGTATTTAAAACTGTGCTCAAAGTTCTTTTATTACATAAATGGGATATGAGAAATAAATTTAATTTTTTTAAACACATATTTGATAATTAAGCGATAAATTTATAAAATTAGTATACAATAATTATACTCTATACATTTTCAACATTTCGAGACAGATAAATTACATTTAACTCAGTGGCATCACTGTTATGGACTGGAACTATCAAGCGATTTTATTTGATCTGTTATTAGTTAAGAATAGTTCAATAAGAGTAATGTAATTTTTTTCTCACAATTTCAGTTTTTCCTATGCCGCATTTACACATTCGCGATCGCGCCACCCGCAAGACATTCGCGAGACATTAGTCACGTTCCAGCATCGACGCGAGTGACCGTTATCACATTCCCGCCTCTTGCTGTGAGCAAGACCTCCCGTCGCCATTCTCCCCTTTGACCCTCCCGGCGCCATTTGCCCTTTTGACTCGTGCCAGAAAACCTCTTCCGAAGCGAGCGCCACGATTGGACGGCGAAGAAACGGCGAGAACACCGTTTACACATTCGCCCCCCCCCCCCCGCGATTCGACTCACTGCTATCGCGACTGTGTAAATGCGGTGTTAAGGATAAAATACTGTTATGGCTTTCTTCGTGGGAAGTGTTAATTTTGTCTTTAACTATTCGTATTTATAATCCTTTACTTTTGTGATGATCAGACAATGCACTCTCTGATTATCGGGTTTTCACTGTTTTACTAAGTGGCCCATGCGAAAATTTCGTATGCGATCATAAGGCCATGGGAATAGTGATCTAACTGTAATTCCTGGGACGCGCCCTCTAGTGCAGGTTTTCAGAGGGTAAGTAACGGGGAACCATCATTGTCAGGAAGTAAAGAAAAGAAGAAAAGACATTGGAGCGCTCTGGATCAAAATAAAATACGATTAATTTTATTCCGATGTTGGTGTTAGTAGGTTGGTGGTAGTTGTTTCGTGGTAGGATGAAAGAAAAACCGGTTCATTTATATAGCAACTGTTTATTTGTTAAATAACAATTGTGTGTATGGATAATACAAAACCAATTACAGATCACCTTTGGACATACTATTGGAGGTGGAGCGTAAGACAAAAAAGAGGGGAATGTGATATATGTATACGTCAAAACACATTTGTAGACAATGTTAAAAGTTAAGTTTGACACAAACTCGTGGAAAATGAGATACTTACATTATAAAAGTTCTTTGTACGCACTATTGGACCGTGGCGTATCGACGTATCCACGGAAAGAACTGTAGGGCCAAAAGTCAATTTTTAACTTAGATTATTAAACAAACAATACGACATATCATTCTAAATTAGCAATTCATCAGAAGCGGAGAACTTAATCTTTAAAATGGTACCTCATTCATCGATTTTGGTCAAGTATGAAGGGAGGAAAAGAGATCACCACCGAAAATCACCTTCTAGATATAATATATATCAGTGATTCCCAACCTTTTTATACTTGAGTACCACTTGAGAACTTTGTAGTGCCCTGGTGTACCACTGGTTAGGTTACAACTTTTTGAAGGGGACAAATAAATTCTATTACACATATGAATAACTTTCCAAAATGCATTTAAGTGTAAACAAAATGCAGAATATAAATCCATAAAAATACAATATGTAGGTAACTGTTATTAGCGCAATTGTTACTAACAAATGGCAAATACAATTTCCCAACACTAAAATGTCTTTATCGGGAGGTTTAATGAAAAAATTGCTGTTGCGTATTTCCTCTTAAGAGCTTCTATGTCAGGTTCAATAGTGCTGATCTTTAAACTTTAGTCGTTTTATGCACTCATTCTATTTCCGTACTTGTTTTTTTTTCATACACTAGCGCAGAAATCCGTTCTGCATACCACCTCAAATGCTCTCACGTACAAGCAGTGATAAGCGTACCACCAATTTTGAATCACTGATCTGTATGATTAATGCACTGGTGTTCTTTGAAACTGAAACAGAGATATCGCGTTTTGGATTGACAGGAAACTTGGCAGACGGATAGATAATCAGGACACATGCAAATGCACATCTCAGCGGCGCGTACAAATGTGATACACGCAATACATGCTAAAATGTAACTTGGGGGCGGATATGAAATATGGCCACAAAGAGAAAATTCCGATCACTGTGTCAATGAATTCGACTGGTATTGCTTTGCTGATACGTACACTTATCTCGTCTCAAAACAAGCGAATATTACGAAATGTCGACTGAGTTTAGGAAAGGATGTAAGAACAGTGTTTGTCGCATCGTGATGTCGCTGCACGCGTTAAGGAAAACCCCAATGAAATTTTACGTACTTAAGATACAAAGGTCACATGAGGGTTCTACGCATCGTCATGGGATGATCTGGGAAACATATGGCTTCTTCCGAAGGGAAACACAGGCGCTTTACGGTGATATTCCGAACGGTAAGACAGCAATTTGTGAAACATTAGGCGCTGCTTGCAGACACTATTCGCCGGCGATTTTTGCAGATAGGGATCGTAGCTTGGTGTCCGTTACAACAACTTCCTCTAGCTCTAACCATAGACTTCAGAGGCTTCAAAGGTGACATGAGAAAAGACACTGGAACGCTGGAAACAATGTTTTTGACGAGTCTGGCTTCCTCCTTGAGAACCCTGACAACCGAATCCTTTTTACAGATTGAATTTGGAAGTGTACAGTAGAACATCCTGTTGGTCTTATTCCAAGCGCAATGGTTTGCGAAGTTATTTTAATTAATTCATTCATTCATTCATTAATTCATTCATTCACGCTTGGGCCATATACGGATAACAGGTACTATGAACAGTTAATGGTCCATCAGAGAGGTCTTGGAACAGGGGTCCAGCTCCTCTTACATTCTCTCCCCCCCCCCTCTTTGGAATTATCCTTCAAAGAGACAATATTCGTCCCCATGCCGTCCGGATTTTCCAACCTTTATTCTGTGACCAACAAATACCACTTCTTATGTTGCCTATCTGTGGCCTAAATTGACCCCTGAAAAACACGGGGGGGTATAATTGCTCGAAATCCGGCTTGTATGATGTCCCCCGCAGTCAAGGTTGGGGAAATGTGGATTCGTGTTGAATCTACAGGGGAGATCATTTAACAAGCAGCTATCCAGCATCTTCAATGCTCAGTACCACTCCATGTGCAAGCAGTTATGACTACTAGACATGGGTACACATAATACTGAGTGCATTCATGTTCCTTTTGACTTCAGATCTGCATATTCCATCATTTATACACCGTACGTGTCATTTTTCACACAAAATGGATTTTTCTAACTCAAGTCTTTCTTTCTGTTGCAATTTTAATGAACAGCAGTGTATATAAGTATTTAGGCACCTTGATATAATTTATCTCGCCATTATAATCCTCGTAACTGAGAAATTGTAAGAGTTATAAACAAAAGGCTCAAGTGAATTAAAATTCTGTACTAAAATAATATTAATATATATATATATATATATATATATATATATATATATATATATATATATATATATATATATATGTATATATATATATATATGTATATATATATATATATATATATATATATATATATATATATATATATATATATATATATATATATATATATACAGGCCTAGATTTGAGGCGGAACGCGCCGGAACGGCGTTCCGGTACCTCTCTTTAGATACCTCTCTTTATCAATAATTTGGAATACCCCCCACACACCCCAGAAGGTTACCGTTCCGGCACCTCTATTTCTAGAAATCTAGCACTGTATATATATATATATATATATATATATATATATATATATACTAGAGAATTATTGTCGCTGTAAAGAACCAAGATTAGTGGCAGAATAGCGGAAAATAAATGTGTTATTTCGAAATTGAAGTCAGGGCAAATTAATGTTCCTTCAGTTGTAAAATTACAAAGTTATCCAGCGCATTAGTTGAGTAGTTTCTAATGCATTCAGTGGAACCATCAAACTGGGGAGCTATGAATGCAAATTCTGTTTCCCTGAAAGCTGCAGTAGATGCACGTGTACTTTACTTTAAATAAGCTCTCCTCACAAGTACGCTACTTATAAACACATTTAATGCGGCATTTATGTTTCACTTTACACATTTAATATTGCTCACAGTATTTAAAAAGTTTCAAAACCACGCTGTAGTTGCTAATTTCGAATATATTTCACCGAATCTTTTACAAGAAATTTTTTTCAGTGTAAATATTTTTAGAAATATAAATGTCTCTTAACCAAATTCTGCGGTTTTAAAATTCCTACACTCGAACACAGCTTTCATTAAACGCCTGGATGCTGTTTCGGAACGACGTAAAGGAAGCGTTTACACTTTAATACCTTTCTTATTTCAGGCTGTCTTTTGACATTAATTCTGATAATATTTCTCGAAAAATATCTGAGGACTAGGTGCGTTACGCGGCTCATTTACTACGCTGTTAAAAAAATGGGGTCTTATCTTTCGGATTATGAGTACTATTTCCAGACTTAAAAAGTTTGTGATCATCGAGAATTTCTTTAAATTTCTGCGGGATTCCTTTAGTCTTTTTCTGTCTTGGGATAGAAATTGTTTACTGTCGGTTTTTCTCTGAAAATATGGCGACTGGGGTATGTACAAACAAAGTCACAAATTTTGTTTTCTAATGCAATTTTATCATATCCCACGGTATCGGGAACATAGAAATTCCATTAGAACTGAGAAAGCAACTTATATAACTCCTCTATTCGTCGTGTAGCCAATTTTATAGGCCAGTCATTTCTAGTTTAGAATAAAGTTTTTACGTTGAATAAAGTATTTAAATATAAAACAAAATATTTTTTTCGTTCCTAAACAGAAGTTATGACCATTATTGCGTAGTTTCTGGGATAAGTGAAACAAAATATATAGAATAACTGTAAATGAATTTGATATGAATATCAAATCGTATTTCTGACAGAAAGGATATGAAAATATACAAAAGAAATGCTTCTTCCAATCTACTTACGATTCGTTTCAATTGCATAAACGTACCGATTTACATTTCAGTAAGGCCTGAACTTGAATGACCTTAGAAAAAAGTGACTTATTTTTCGATGGGCCTCCAAACAATTTCGCACTGAGTGGTATTAATCCTCATTATTTGGGAAATTTATTAGGAATGTGAAAAATTAGGAGTCAATCAAGTGCTCTGAAACTAAAACTTTAAAAACTTCAAAAAAATGGACTAACCGATTTGGCTTGGGAATGGCTCGATTGCTGGAGATTGTCTTTGACATTGGCGCTTCAACAACTTTAAATTCATAGACTCCTTGACTGATTGAAATTTTATATAAGAAAACTGAAACTCAACTAAATTTTACGCGCTTCAAAACAGTTTAACTTGAGCAGTTCTTTGGTTCATTGAGCAGCGGATTATTGAGCAGTTTTAGCCTTCAGTGAAGTTTTCGTCGCTCTCCATTTTAGTGCCTTTTTTTTAGTAACTGTCTTCTCTAAAATACAATTTTACACGGTAGAATCGAAAGCTGAAGTCTAAATTGTCTTTCAGTGTCTTTCGAGTACAAAGCTGAAACTTTTAGTCCATGAACAGATTTTTTAAGACATAATACATAAATTAATTCCCAATGAAGATGATAAAAGAAAAGAATTACAAGATAAAAAGAACTTTTTATATACCATGTTTTTAAATTTTCTGTTGAATAATATAAACTTGACAATTCTATGTATTAATAAATACTTTAAACGAATTTTTGATGAACAATCCCATGAACTTGAAAGAAAATGAAGTTAATTGGACGTTAAATGAAGTTAACTTGCGTTTAACTTTTCTTTCCCGTCCCGGCCGATAGATGGCTGCAACAGTCTACAAAACAAAATTAAATGAAAAAGAATTCAATTCTGCTTAAAGATGGCTAAAAGTATTAAAATAATGCATTATCATCATGTTCTGAGCTATTCTAAAAGTTTCAAATGTCTAGCTAGTCGGGAAGTTAGTTAAAAATCGACTGCAAGATTTGTACCGGACAAACATACACACGCAAACAAACAAACAAGAAAGTGAGTTAATAAAAACATGGTAAAAAAACTTAACGGTTACTATGTACCTCAGCAACACAGGAAAATTATGGACTATAATATTACGTAACATAATGGAAACTTTTATATATATTTTACGCCATGTTCAGATTCGAACTGGGGGGGGGGATGTTCAATTCGAATCCTCACGTCACTCTTTACCTTCTTGTCTAGGCCGGATACGGGCAAGTTAAATCAGTAAACCGGAATGCCGTTCCACGAGTTCAGTGGGCGGAGAACGGTTGTAGCCCTCTAAATTAGTTTGTGAGGATATTTTAAGCCCTCCGTGGAAATTTATTTGTTCCGTGCTGTTAGCTCCAGTTTTGTTGTTTTGATTCAAACTGTCCTTTGTTATATACGTTTTTTTATTATTGGGAAAAATATGCAAGGAGCATCAGTAAGACCAATCTGCAGTCTGTTTTAGAAAGGGTTTCTAAGCTCTGATATATAAAACAATGCAAAAATAAAACTTGTAAATAAATAAATATACAGGGTGTTTCATATTGAATGATACAAAGAGAAAGAATACCTGTGAACGCTGTAATTACTTTATTTTGATGAATCAAATTTACAGTGAAAATATAGTTATCCGAGATTCTATAGATGTTCTATGTGTGCTCCTCCGGTGACACGACAAATATCTATGTGGTTTTCCAGTTCCCGCCACACTCGTGATAGAATATCTTTTGCTAATGATTTAGTTATCCGCTGTTTCAGTTGTTGTTAGCCCTTGGGAAATGGAGGCACGAAAACTTTGTCTTTAACAAACCCCCAATGGAAATAAATCAGAAGGGGTTAGATCTGGCGATCTCGGTGGCCAACAAAACAACGGCATATCGTCTGACGCAGCACGGCCAATCCAGGAATGAGGTAGACTATCGTTCAGGTACTGGGGTACGTTTTTATGCCAACGTGGTGGAGCACCGTCTTGCTGCAGAATGAAGCCGGGAGCCGCTTTCTCCAACTGAAGGAACGATAAACGAAGATGTTTTGGCGTATTCCAAAACACAGTACGCGTTCTCCTGCATGGATGGCGCCATTTCGATTAACAGTGCCTCTAGCAGCAATTTCGTAACCCGGAGGTATTTCGCTGTTGCCAGATAAAACTTGTGTAATTGTAGTTTCAGAATTCATTTGTTTCGGCTAAATAAATCAATTACAGAATGTGTAATATGCTATTAATTTTGTCCCATTCAATATGAAGCACCCTGTATTTATGATGGTTAAAAGTATATCTGTGCTGAGATGGCGAAATGTTATAAGAAACTTTTCTTAAAAATAAAAAAAAAATTGAGATTTTCACATTCCGGATTCTTGTTCGCCGATATTTTCTATTTACTGTAAATACTGTAGGTAATAGTCAACAATTTTTCTGAAACATTGGTAACACGTTTGCTCATGTAAAACAAATTATTGATTTTTCGTGACATCTTGAATCTTAGAATTGCTGTCACGTAAATTTCTTACAACATTTTGCCATTTGAGCACAGATACAGGATATACATTATAAAAATTGAATAAAAGAATAAAAAAATAAAAAAATGAAAACTTCTGCAATTTTTATATTTTTAA
Organism: Dolomedes plantarius; assembly: GCA_907164885.2. NCBI lineage: Eukaryota > Metazoa > Arthropoda > Arachnida > Araneae > Dolomedidae > Dolomedes > Dolomedes plantarius. The sequence continues at coordinate 69,309,901 of OU015490.1, forward strand.
AAATGATTTGCTATCTCGCTTATGGTGACAGTAGACTTTCAAAATTATGAAATTTTTCCAAAAATTCGATTTTTTATATTTTTAAAAATGATTTGCTATCTCGATTAAGGGGACAGTAGACTTTCAAAAATAGAAAATTTTTCCAAAAATTCGATTTCTTATATTTTTAAAAATGATTTGCTATCTCGCTTAAGGGGACAGTAGACTTTCAAAATTATGAAATTTTTCCAAAAATTCGATTTCTTATATTTTTAAAAATGATTTGCTATCTCGATTAAGGGGACAGTAGACTTTCAAAATTATGAAATTTTTCCAAAAATTCGATTTCTTATATTTTTAAAAATGATTTGCTATCTCGATTAAGGGGACAGTGGACTTTCAAAATTATGAAATTTGTCCAAAAATTCGATTTTTTAAAAATTTTATTGAATTGTGAGACTACTGACGAGTAGGAATGTGTTGCAAAAATAATTTTTAATTTCTGTGATTACTTTCCTAGTTATAGGCATTTGTATTTAGTTTAGATATTATGTGGTTACTAATAGCAATAAATTTAAATGTGTTTTTCTCAAAATAAAAATTTTCATGTGAAACGGACATTCAAACTGCTCCAGGCGCTTTTCTAATTATCGTATTGCTTACGGTTAAGTTACAGTTAAGTTTTATATACTTAACTGTATATAAAATATATCTTATTGAATAAAATTATCCTTCGTAGCTCACAATTTCTAAATTTTGCACTTGAAAAGAGATTTATAGGTATTTTACGTAATAAAAAGGGTGTTTTCACTATTATTATTTTTTTCTCTTTATATTTTTAATGAATGGTTAAAATAAACAATAAGTTTCATTGTTAGTTCTACAAGGTATCCTGTAAATAAAAATTACCCTATTATATGCAAAAGAAATGCGCATGAAGCATTTTTAATTAGGCCAATTTTTGATATAATTAATAATTCCTAATTCATAAATTATCAATATTTCATCTTTAAATTTTAACCACTTTTACATATCTATGGTACTAATCACATATGATATATTTCAAGGAAATCCATTCAAAACAAAAAAAGTTAGGTTTGAAGGTCCACGGTCCCCTTAAAAGGGTTTTCGTGGAACCTTCTACCCTGCTTTCATAGTTCCTTCTATTTATCTCCATTTTTATGATTTCATGACAATTTTTCCTTAGTTCAATACGATTTAGCAGGAAAAAGCATCTTTAAGTCCAGCCTACCGTCAAATATAAGAAAGATTTTCTAAGCTAATTGTGGCAATGGGAAATGATGTGAATTAATTGGGGGTTATTAGTCTTAATTACTAATATTAATGATGATTATGATTTTTTGAATTCATTGCTTAATGATTGTGGTTAGTACATTGATTCATTGTGATTCCCAAATAATGGAAAGAACTCTGGTTTATAGTGACAAATTAATTTATTGATTATTAAAACACATAAATAATACGCTACAAGTTACTAAATATTTCCTCCGGCATTTACACATTATTCACAACTTCTTTACTACTAAATTAATTCTCTACGACACATATATTTAACTCATTCAATTATTATGACAATATTTCGTACTTCATCTACACATATTACTCTCAACTTCATTCCTACTAACTGAATTCACCACAACACCTATATTTAATTCATTCAATGATTATTACAATCTTTCGTACTTCATCTACACACATTACTCTCAACTTCATTACTACGACACATGTATTTAATTCATTCAGTTATTATGACAATCTTTCGTACTTCATCTACACATATTACTCTCAACTTCATTACTACTAAATTAATTCATATATATAAGATTGCTGGCTTTCTTCCCTTCTCTTTTTATTGTCCGTCATTTGCCATTTTTCTTTCTTGCATTTAGCAATTATTTTACTTTGTCCTGTACTTTTCAATGCTCCTGCCCCTGGCCGTGACACTACTGTCATGTCCCTATGACGCTAATTTCATAAATTGCTATTCAGTGGAAAACCAGATTACGGCAGATCCTTTCGTGACAAATATAGAGCCAAAATTTAAGGCTGATGTGTACTAACTCTATTGGATTCACCCACATCAATGTTATCCTATGAAGAAAACGTATCCAAGGATTGTTGATAATTTAGAAAAAAAAATGTTCTCCGTAATAGAGAAAGAAATTGTACACTTTGGTGTATTTTTCGTTTAAAAAAACGCAATTAATATTTTGAAATTTCAATTATTTGGGGAAAGATTCTGGTATAGTGTGTTTTAAACGTTCCTACATTCCTTTGTGGACGCAATTTCAAAAATGAATCCTGTTGCAAGGTGCAGAAAAATTCAGGCTATCTGAAAATACCATTTTTATTGGATTATAAGCATTTGAGTAGCTGTCAATAGTAGACGCAATTTCTCCATAGGTTAACATTGATAAGAGCCAATCCAATAGGGTTAACACACAACAGCCTTAAAAACAACAACAAATTCAATGTAAAAGTAAACTTGATGAGCAAACACGAAAGCCCTTGAAAACTTTAAAAAAATGAATCAGATCTTTGAGTTTGCATTTGCTTCACAAGCTGTAAAATGTCAGCGACGCTTTGAAAAAAAAATGTTTTATGGATTTTTGAGCAGACAGGGATTTTTTTCGCTCTCGAGACATATGCAAACGTAAGAAATACAGGAGTTTTTACAATTTGAACAAAATATTCGGAAAAAAAATATGTCTTTAAAATTGTTAACTTTTGAGGTCATTTTGAAACGATGAAACCATTTTTTTTCACGCACACGTTTTGGGTGCTCTCGAAAACAATTGTGGTTCGCGAATCATTGGTTTAGAACTTGCGATTTAAATGATTTACAGAAAATCCTAAAGCTATGTGGAAATAAAAAGGAGATGATTTCGCCAGAAACGGAATGATGTAAAATTGAGTTGGCCGGCCTGTGATTACTCTCATCAGGCAACCAGATGATTAGATAACATCTTTATTGAGAGAAATTAATGCTATTAAAGAAGATATATAAAGCCCTTGTCGGACCCGAGGTAGTCTTGTGATAGCGCGTTGGCTTTCGATGATGAGCGCTCCCGACACGAGCCGTTAAGTACCTCCGAGTATAGGCCGGATGTCGGCACGATAAATCCGCAGACCGGAAAGTCCCTCTATGAGGTCAGAGAGGATGGGATATGGAACGACTCCCCCCCCATATGCCCCCTCCCTGTGGATGATAGGTCAAAATTGAAATGGTTAATAGCGAAGACGTACTCCGACCCTTGTGGTGCTATATATAAACCGGAGTAGCACACTTTAACCTGAAACCTATTTGGACCTGCTTTGGAAAATCCAGCCAGGTCGCATTATGAGCATCAACAACAACAAATCACTTTTTACGCCAGAGAGATTTATGTTACACTAAGCATGGAGCATTATTTTAAACGTGTCTATTGGAGCCGAAATTGCTCAAGAATTATAATCTAGTGACAAAAAAATTGCCATATGGTATCAAGACACAAACAAGTGTAGTGCACCGCAGTAATTCAACATGGCGTCAGTTACGTTGAGTCAAGAGGGTTGGCGAGCACAATGGAAGAAACATTCTAATTTCCAAACTATTGAATCTTTAAGGTATTATTAATACATATTGAATAATTTATTGCTCATTAAACGCTTTATTTTGTGTTATCTTTTGTATTTGATAAATGTATTGATCGTCGTCCTTCATATATTTAATTTACCTGATTTGTTTACATTCCGAATTTCAACGTAAAGTACTATTTTCATACAAGTAAGTTAGAAATTGTTAATATATTTCTTAAGAATTTTTAAGAGGAAGATAAAGTTACTACTAATAAGCGTCAACATTTTCGTGTATGTGTTTCTTTCCTTAGTTTCTAGCAAACTCATCTAATCGCCAATTTGAGAGATTACACGCCGATACTGGGTGCCGGAAGAAAAGGAAGGTAACTAACCTAAATGACCTATTATACTCGGGGCAAACCTAACCTGAGAGCACTAAACATACTACAACGGCCAATTTACACCTGCAACGGAAATAACTCCGCTTCGCTACAAAATGGGGATTGCCACATTTGGCCTTTTATCGTCCATTAAGAAAATTATGAAGGTTTTAAATATAGTAAACCTACTTCTGACAGAATGGCTTGAAAATGCAGCGGAGAAATGCTGAAATATCAATTGTGAATTGAGAGGCATGTGATATACGTATAAAACATTACAACTTAAGGTCATTGAAGAAATATTTTCATACACATATATATGTCGGTAGAGGTACGATATAGATCCACCACCAGACGGTGTACCCTGTACAACGTCTTGTACCGCAAAGAGATCTATAATTTTCGGCATGCGGCTTTCACGCCCTGATATTCCATAGGACCATAGGACCATAGGACAAAGTGTTTTAACTGAGTTACCTAGGCCAATGCCTTCAAACTCAGATATTTCATAATTTTAACAACGAAGAGCTGGAAATGTTCAGAAAGTAGAAAAAGTTCGTTGTGGAACGTCAAAAATTCAGGAAGTGCTACCCTGATATTCCCTTGTACGGGGACCCTATTGAATTGCGCATCCTGCAGTCTAATGCTGGTGGGCTATCCCAACCCAAGAGACTTGATACAGGCCGATACGCTGGCGAACAATGGTGCTAGTGTATTACAACTCACACGTGACAATGTCTCATTTTGCATGAAAAAACGTTTTATGAACAGTTATATATCTCCCCTACATCACGAAGAATTGAAGACTCGAATTGCTTCCAAAAGTATTAGGTTTTCAGAGCAAATTAACGTACCTCACTAGCCCCACCTCGAGGCGGTTGCAATTTTTAGACTCTATACACAGTATGACTGTCTGGCTGGACATCTTTTTAAAATTGGTGTCTTTCCAGACCCCTACTGTACCCTTTGTGTGGACCCAGGGACCGATTTAGAAAATTCTTGACTATAGGCACAACTCCGGATGGGGGGCCCTCTAACACTGATGTGGGCGTTAAGTTTCCAAAATTGACACACAAAAATAATAATCATGAATCATTGTGAAAGTACCATTTTACCAAGAATTGGATATTTGAAGCATAGAAGCCTAGAACATTATCAAATAACAAAAAAGCAATACAACATATTAACTTCATCATTAAAACACCAATACAATGCAACCAGAAAAACTTATTAACGCCTTATATACACTATAACTATACATATGATGAACTATATATATAACTATACATATGATGAACCTATCAATCAGATTTCAAAGGATATATAAAAAATTGCTATTAAGAAAGGTAAAATGAAAAAAAAAAGTGAATTTGGGGGAATTTTTTTTTCTTTTAAAATAAAAATTCTTTTGGGGGGCCCACCATTCGGGGGCCCCTAGGCCCGGGCCTACCGGCCTTAATGGAAAATCCGGGCCTGTGTGGACCACTTCATTATGGATGGTCACCATATTCTTTACTGCAATGGTGCTCCGTGGGACTCCCTTGGTCGAGTGGTACTGGGAGGCAAGAACTCGAATTGTTATTCATTATGTCAAGTTCTCTGCCATTGGAATTTTCTAAAAAATGTCGGGAAGTATAAATACACAGCCATACCTTTGTACTCACCTGCACTAACAGGAAAAGGCCTCGTGCTATCCTGAGTCTTTCGTCTTAAATTTTTGTTTGTCCTTGTCATTTAAATAAAATATAAAAAATATATAAAAGAATACATCACTTTGCCAAGGCAAAAAAAAAAAACAATTAAAATTTTTATAAAATAAAATAAAAATCTATTTTACTATCCTTAAACTTCCTTCTAGCACTTATTAGTTGTGTCTGAGTAAATCCGTTTGGATTTGCTAAATTTCCTAGTATTAGAACTCACGGATTCTGAACCTTATAACTCTATCCAATCACTTTTCTTCCTCCTCTCTCTACTTGCCAATTTAAACCAGCTTACAGACAGCCTTTGACTCCGACCCCATCAGAGAAGCATCACGAAGATCCTGGAGACGTCCAATGAGGACTCTTCATTTCACCCTCCAATGTTCTGACCAAAAAACTCTCTGCTCTACTTTTGTATCGCAATTTACGCTTCTGAAGATGAACTTTCGCTCTTCGCTGATACTCTTATGAAATATCTGTATAGGAAGGCGATGGCCTAGGAAATGCAGTTAACCAGATGTTCCTATGGTCCTATGGTAGTCGCCTGCTTCTGCACTCGTCGTATTTCGGCAAGAAAAATATGCTTCCGAACTCGATGTTTGCTCGGTGAGCAGAACTGAATTTGATGAGAAGAGATCTTGGGTCTATTGACTTTATCTCATGTCGCAAGATGCATATAATCAATGTGCTCAGTAGAAAATTATTTTACAAATAAATTAGGTATAAAGTTACAAGTTACGTTAAATTAAAAATTAAGTTTAAATCCTTCCGAATAGAAGGGTAAGAAAAAAATAGCAGATAAAAAATATTAAGAAAAAAAAATTAGAATTAAGTATTAAAATAATATAAAGAGAATAAGTTGAAATAAATTAACAAGTTAAAGAGGCCCTCAGAAAACAAGATGGAAAGTTTGCACAAAAAAGAAAAAAATGCACTATGCAGGGTCTTAAAATTCGTAACGAGATGATTGCAGATTTCCGCGGGGAAAACTAAAAATATAAAGACAGGGAAATTTGGAAGATGCGACACAGCCTGAGACCAAACCCACAAAGTAGGGTATACCAGGTCAACGCGGTGGCACTGCGCTACGACAGCACAAACGCAGGTGAGCAAGATGGGAAGAGTATCGTGGTAAGGGAATTAATTTTAGCTCCTAAGGAGGCACGCCATAGGGCGCTTACGATTGGCAGGAAGAGAATAATCATAATCAGGGAATTCTGCAATTATTTCGTTACGAATGTTAGAAAGGCTATTATGTGCCTGTTGCGAGAGTGTAGAGATGTCGAAGTCTCTTCTAATGTTTGCTCGGTAATTGTCACACATGCTAAAGCATATATGAGACAAGACAGTTTCCCCCGGATCCTGTCTCTCTGGTTGAAAAGAAAGGCAGAAATAGGTTAAATTAGAAAATTATGTGCAAAAGTGTCAGTCTGGCAAAGCTCTAGCAGGCAGAAATGGGGACTTGCTGATCAGGCAATGTCCTACCTTCAGAAACATTTTGAAACGTAAGCAGAAGAAAGTTTCAATTGGTAGGTTTGTAGTGAAAATCCGTAAATTTTTAACTACAACACAGATCGGGGGTGTAAAGATTCAGAAATGAGGAAAGAATCGCTGTGTAATCTTTTATTTTACTGGAGTTTTACCGGAAGGAGATTCCCCCTCCACGCAATAAACAATCTCTTCGACTACTTTCCATCTAGCTCACGAGGACATCCACTCCTTTCAGTACAGATTTAGTGAATATACATTTTATTTTAGTTTTTCTAAATAATGTTTTAAATTATGCCTGTCTAATGTAAAGATTTTATATCAAAACACACAACCCCAACAATTTAAAAATTGTCCAGTAAAATTTGAACATATATATACATACATTAATTCATTCATTCATTCATTCACTCACTCACTCTCTCTCTTTCTCTCTCTCTCTTTCACACACACACACACACACACACATATATATATATATATACATACATATGCATGAATAAATATATAGTAAAAATTCTATATGGTGGCCAGAAATGTTTCAAACAAAAGTTGCCATTTGGAGGGGTGGTCTTCAAAAAGAGGTTTCTTCCATAACATTGGGTCCATGAAGTCTTTTATATATATATATATATATATATATATATATATATATATATATATATATATATATATATATATATATATATATATATATATATATATATATATATATATATATATATATATATATATATATATATCTGTGGCTTGGTATAAGTGGAAGTACATAAGTAAGTTTTTGTCCAAGATGACTTTGTTTGTTTATGTCCCTTTAAAAAAATAGTATTTTCAATGTAAGAAGTAACCAAGTCTGTGCAATGGTTTAGAAAACACTTTTAAAGAATTGGTCAGACTTGGGTATTTCTTACATTGAAAACAATTTTTTTAAAGAAACATAAGCAAACAAAGTCATCTTGGAAAAAACTGACTTAGGCACTTCTTGTACTAACCCAGATATATATATATATATATATATATATATATATATATATATATATATATATACACATACATATACATATGTGTGTGTGTTAAAGTGTGAACAATAAATTTTTAAACGTTTCGTAATCGATTACATATTTAACATAAACAACAGTAAGAGTAGAAACAAAATGGTTCTCAAACAAAAATGTAACACCTAGTTGAACATTTCGAAGTTTAAAAAAGGAATTTAAGAATTTTCTATCACCTTTCCCCACATTGTTTAAAACTATCGTATCGTGTTATGACTGATATTACTAAAGAAAAATAATCATAAACTGCAAATATGCATTCTTCTCCGTATATTACTGTTTTCCCCAGAAAGTATCTTTTAAAATTTACGTTATTATAGCTCTTCCATCTTTGAACTAGATAGTTTACATTACATAGCCCATAAAATATTTCGAGTGAGACGCTAAATTTTTGCATCGTTATCTTAAGTATGCAAAGTAAATTCATGGGTGAAATAATAACACAAAAGCTCTCTTAACTGTTTGGCAAATGGTGCATAAGTTTAACAGTAACGTAGTACTGATGTTATACGAATAAAACTAAAAGGAAATATATAGTATTGATAGCATTTCTGAATTTTCCAGAAATATATAACCGTATGATTTTAAAAATTGATCTCATTTCTCAAATTAAATCAAATTAAATGCTTTTAATATCATGCTTTTTTCCATTATTAACAATTTTAAATTTGAACGCTGTGATAAGTCAGAAATGGTCATTATCATAGCTTTCTCCAACCATTCTGTGATTGGTGGATTGTTGGGAAAATGTGACACAAAAAGTTATTTTTTAAAGATATTTACTCAGTTAAAAATTAAATTATTTTAAACTACATTTCCCTTACATTTATCTCGGATAATACTGTTTAAAGAGTACATTTACGATGATTTTTTCGGTACTGATTCCTGCATATTTTTCCTTTGGTAAGTTACAACATTACATATATAATAGCCGTTGTCTCTGTATAACACTTCCGGGCTATACTCGTCTCTCAATTGAAGCCCTCAGTAAACAAACGGACGGTTAAGCTTAATTTCAATTCCAGATGTGGATCCGAATTTTTTCTTACGTAAAAACTAATATCTTCTCCATCAAATCACGTTTGTTCAGCCTATTTTTCTATAAAACATTCAGAACTAAAAAAAATTGGATACTTTTAGCTGTATATTTAACAGTTTTTAAAAATCTGTTTACTTTTGCGATGAATTCTGAAAGTAAACAAACTTGAATGTGAACGAATCAAGTAGCACAAGTATTCATATCGCGTAGTGAGATGTAAAAAACTGGATGGCAGTGTACTACTCTAATCGCATGAAAAACTAAATAAATAAAAAATAATGAAAGGGTTTGCTTTTACAAGGTGTGGATTAAATGCAATATTGTTAGATAATTCGGGATATTTTTTGACTTTCATATACTTTTTCCATTATGACGTCGTTATTAGTATTATGACGTCAAAATGACGGGTTGGATGGCAGTCTACTACTCCAATCGCATAAAAATCTAAATAAATAAAAAATAATGAAAGGGTTTGCTTTTACAAGGTGTGGATTAAATGCAATATTGTTAGATAATTCGGGATATTTTTTGACTTTCATATACTTTTTCCATTATGACGTCATTATTAGTATTATGACGTCAAAATGACGGGTTGGATGGCAGTCTACTACTCCAATCGCATAAAAAACTAAATAACTAAAAAATAATGAAAGGGTTTGCTTTTACAAGGTGTGGATTAAATGCAATATTGCTAGATAATTCGGGATATTTTTTGACTTTCATATACTTTTTCCATTATGACGTCGTTATTAGTATTATGACGTCAAAATGACGGGTTACCTTCTAGTCTTTAAAGATTTATCTGATCTTTTAGCTCAATTTCTTATCACTTATAGATCTTTTCTCAAATATTTTAGCTCACGACGGAGAATCAAGCGATGTATTCCCCAAATTTTATTGCATATGCATCATCCTCATGTTTGATACGACAACCCAGAGTGTGCCGGGGACATCAGATGACGAATCTTCCAGCTTATTTTTAGACTATTATGTGGAGTTAGAACATGTAATAAATGAAGATACCATATATTATGTGGAGTTAGAACATGTAATAAATATAATTTCGTATAGTGGCTTTTTTTTTGCAAGATTATTAATTTGAGAAAAACACATTCTGACACATGTCTTAGAATAACTATAAGAAACAAACTCAAATGTAATAGGCAATGTCAACATTTAATTTCTCTTTATATTACATAAATTAAATTTTATCACTGATTACCAATTTTTACAGAAATCATTATACTAATTATTTTCATACATTAAAAATTATTCTAACACAAAAAAAAATCCCAGATACATATATTAAATTATTATGTGATCTCGCCTAGTAAATATAACATAAATTAATTATTACTCACCACCACCCTAATTGGAGACTGAAGAAAATATCTCGTTTTCTAACTAAATCGGTCCTAAAGTAGACCAGAGAAATCGGCATACAAAAAAAAAAAAAAAATGGCGAATTCCTGAAGAGCGGACAACCTAGAGGTTTTTACAGTCGCTACCTTTTCTTCGACTGCCTAGAAAACGTTAAAAATTTTCGAGTACCGGAAAAGCAGAGGTCAGAAAATGTTCTTGAACAATTTACACCTTACAGCTATGATTGGTTAAAACATGTTGCTAGGCCGTTGCTGTGGGGAAGCTAAGTCCCCCCCCCCTAAATACCTCAGAGGGTGGCAGTAATTTTCCCTTCTGTACACATGACCTTGGGTACTATTCGTACTCTTACAGGTTACGCTAAATTGCCTCCGGGAGGAACATTCCTTTCTTCTCGGAAAAACCGGTACGAAAAAAACAACAGGCATGACTTTAAGCACACATACATTTTAGGACTTACAAAATAAAACAGATACACTTATAAATGTGCATGGAACCGAATTAATGCTGTATCGAGACTATGAGATTAGAAAATATATTTTTTTAGAGGCAAAACAGTATATTAATGAAAATATTTACAAAGTCGAGTTCCATGTCACATAGACCTAAATTGTTATTGCCTTTTTCTGACAGCCTATTTATAGACCTGGTCTGCCAATTCCTGAGTCCAATCACTCTGAAATCTGATTCAACAGAGTCGCGCCATCTTAGTTTTTGCCTTCTTTTTTTCCGAATAGTAAAGGGCCTTGCAACAAAAATCTTCATTACTGGATTTAAAAGATTAGGTTATAATGTGTTACACAAGGATTTTATGGACAGTAATAAAATGGAAGACATTTTGTTAAGGCCGCTGTGTACTAACCCTATCGGATTATCCTACCTCAATATTAACCAACGGAGATAATGTGTTCAAGGATTGCCGACTTGGATTGTAAGATTTTTTAAATAATTACAAGATAAAAAGAACTTTTTATATACCATATTTTTTAATTTTCTTTTGAATCATATAAACTTAAACAATTCTATGTATTAATAAATACTTTTATAAAATTTTTTGATGAATTATCCCATCAACTTGAAAGAAAATGAAGTTAATTGGAAGTTAATTTGCGTTCAACTTTTCATTCCAGTTTCGGCCGATAGATGGCTGCACCAGTCTACAAAACAAAATTAACTGAAAATAAGTGAAAGTTAATTCAATTATGCTTAAAGATTGCTAAATATATAAAACAAAATGCGTTGTCACCGTGTTTTGAGCTATTCAAAAAATTCAAATGTCAAGCTAGCCGGGAAGTTAGTTAAAAATCGATTGCAAGATTTGTACTAGACAAACATACAAACACACACACACACAAACAAACAAGAAATTGAGAATATAAACATGAAAAAAATTGTTCTCCGCAATAGAGTAAGAAATTTTACACCTTGGGGCATTTTTCGTTCTTTTTTATAAATGCAAATAATATTCTTAAATTTAAATTATTCTGTGAAAAATCTGGTATAGTGTGTTTTAAACTCTCCCCAATTCCTTTGGAGGACGAAATTTCTAAAATGAATCCTGTTGCAAGGTGAAGAGAAGTTCGGACTATCTGAAAATACTATTTTTATTGGATTATCAGCATTTATGGAGCTGTCAATAGTAGACTCATTTTCTGCATATGTTAACACTGAGGAGAGATACTCCAATAGGGTTAGCACACAACAGCTTTACCTCCCTCAACCCGCCTTCTCCTACGTATATCGATTTTTGAAATATGTTCTAAACCGGTATACTATAAGGGTAGGTATCCAGACGTTTTTGGTCATTTAGGGGTTGTATTGACGTACTTACATGTCAACACTGTGCCTGAAATCGCATTCTATTTAATAGTATAAATTTCGATGATCCACGCTGTAATCGAGTCTTATTAAATTTTTAGAGTATGTTTCGAGCAGGGAACATTTTTTTTCACACCGAATGCATTCAATTATCTGTTGGAATGGAGACGTTATTTCGTCAAATATGCTTCCAGAAAATATCCATTCTAAGAAATGCATATCATTCTAAATAATACTGTTTTAAGAAAAAGTTTTATTTTCTAACTTATACCATGTAAATAATTCAACACAAAATAAGAAACCAAGGTTCTTAAGGTTAAAATTGCTATTTTTTTAGTCATAACCGTCACTTTACAATTTATCGGTTTAGGGTGAATGAGTTTTTTGTATTTCTGTCTTTTGATTTGTGTTCTTTTTAGTCTTGCATGTTGTCTTTTTTACTGCTACATAATCTTGCATTTATGGTGCTTTTAGCTCCAAGTGCAGGATTTCTGCTTATATTCTATTGATTTGACTATCTGTTTCAATGGGAATCTTGGGGCCTTGGGATGTCTTTTGGTTAGACCTGCATCCTATTCAGAATATTCCCCCTTGAGGTAACTGATTCGGCTAGGCCTCCTGATGAAGAGACCCGTTGGTTGCCTCGATATATTGTTTGGTTTTTATACTGCTACATAATCTTGCATTTATGGTGCATTTAGCTCTAAATGCAGGATTTCTGTTTATTTCGTTTGACTGCCATTGCATTCTTCCTGTTACTTAATATATATTTCATAGTTGATTTATTTACGTTTTACTAGTTATAATTGTTTTATTTTCTATTCGAATTTCCGCGACTTGTATTTTAATTAATAAAAAAATGAGAAAATTCGATGTTGGTTTAAATAGAAAAATAATTCTTTAGACCGAAAAGTCCTATGAGGTCAGTGGATGGAGAAGGTACGGTCCACCCAGATGTCACCCCTGGGAGGGGAGGGGTTGCTCGGTCAAAACTGGGTGGCACCTTGCCAAGACAGACTACGACTATTTTAGTACTATTTTAAAAAGGAACCGAACTACTCAGCCCTAAGCATATATGCACCTGATATGGAACTGGTATGGGGCTTTAGGAACACCAACAACAATAAATGAGTATATTACAAAACGATTCAAGATACACATGCAATCATGCAATAAAAAAATCGAAAAATGCTAAAATATTTGCAAATCAATTTTTAAAACAAATTTTATTCCTCATATTATATTCCAAAATAAGAAGTGACAACTTTTTTTGATTTTAATTATCTAATACTCAATGCTTTTACAGAAAATATTAAAACGAAACATATGTGCTCTAAAAACCCATGTATATCAGTCATGTAATATATTCTATTAAAAGTATATATTTTTTATAATAAAGTAAAAGTGGTTAGACTTTTACCCTCGAATGCAGCCGATAGTCAAGAAGGTATATATATATATATATATATATATATATATATATATATATATATATATAAATAACCTCCATTAAACCCAAAATAAATATCGGGTTTATTGCAACTTAGTTTCTACTTCCGTACTTTACACTATTTACAAAAAACTTTCTCGTATAAAAGGAAATGCTATTCAAAAACCTTTCTCATCTATTCACCACACTTTGCTGAAGTCGCTATTAATTTTCAGACATTAACTTCCCCAAAGGAAGCTTTTTATGCTGCTCCGGATCGGTGCTTTTCAAAGACGCGACGAAATATTTTGAAAAGGAATTCCTGAAAGGAAAAAAATCCCGGCATTTTATTTTCCTTCATATATGTCCTGAAAATATGGCAAAAACATAAAATCACGTGATGCATATTTAACTGCTTTCTGCACATAAGCGTTTATATTTATAAATTAACACACACACTCTCTCTCTCTCTCACACACACACACATACACGCATATATATATGCATATATATATATATATATATATATATATATATATATATATATATATATATATATATATATATATATGTATATATGTTGGCTTGGTTACAAGAAGTGCCTAAGTCAGTTTTCTCCAAGATGTCTTTGTTTGCTTATGTCTCTTAAAAAAAAATATTATTTTCAATGTAAGAAGCAAACAAAGTCATGTTGGAGAAAACTGTCGCAGGTACTTCTTGTATCACCAAGCCACAGATATATATATATATATATATATATATATATATATATATATATATATATATATATATATATATATATATATATATATATATATATATATATATATATATATATATATATATACATATATATATATATATATATATATATACATATATATACATATATATGCATATATATATATATATATATATATATATATATATATATATATATATATATATATATATATACATATATATATATATATATATATATATATATATATATATATATATATATATATATACTAGTATATATTTTGTTTGTAATACCTATGATATAATGTTGTATGCTGTTTTCCTCACAGAGTAGCATTATGATTTCAATATGTAATGATAATCTAGATAGAAATTGCATTACACTAAACAGCGAGGTATAAATGATCACTGCTTTGTTTGATACAATGATATCACATGGATTAAGTCCGGGGACAATCTAGTGGCTTGCGCATCAGAGTTCGGTGCTGAGGGAGCTCGGATCGAGTTCCAAGAAGTGCCACTGAATGGTAACGTGTCTACGCTGGGTTTCGACATGTTAAATCGGTAGGTCCCGTCGGAATGTTTGTAGAGGTGGAATAAGGGTATGAGCCCCCCCCCCCCCTCTAACCCCCAGAAGATGTTGCCCGTTGGGGTGCGCCGTCTAATTGTGGTGGCACTATGGCAGAATTCGGACTCCGGGCGTTATGGTACACAACAGTAATTGGTAAAAACGGCACTGTCAACAATCTCTACGGTATATTGAGCTAATGACTTATAACCAGTACATCCGCATTAAAAAAACAACTATAAAGTGAAATAGTTTTTAACTGGTTTTATCTTAATCATGTTTGAATATGCTTTACTGGAGTCCTTCATTAATAATTATTTGCAAAAAGTCAAACATAAACGTATTTTAATTATTCACGTACTTATTTAATTACATTAATGGAAACAGGTGTGTCCGGTATACGGAGATTTTCTTGGAGTTTTTTAGTCTACAGATTTTGAAATATTTCACCAAACCGTAATCAGTTGCAACTTGTTCCACTTTGTTGGAGCTCACAACTGATTTTACTTTGATGGAATTTGCAACTGATTTCCAGTTTGATGGATTTTGCAACTTATTCCACTTTTGATGGAGTTGCAAGTACCCCAATTTGATGGATTTTACAACTGACTCCAGTTTGATGGTGTTTACAAGTTAACCCAGTTTGATGGAGTTTATAATTTGGATAAGTTGTAAACTCCTAAACTCCATCAAACTGGGTTAACTGGGTTTGATGGAGTTTACAACTTATTCGAGTTTGATGGAGTTAAATTTTTATCCAGATTAATGGATTTTGCAAACTATTCCAGTTTGATGGTAACTGATTCTATTTCTTGTTTCGGAAACAGCTTCGACATATATTATTAAAATTAATTCAGAGAGCCCATTTTTTAAAATTATTTTACTCATAATGCATTTATAACATCCTCGAAATCAACTTTAAAAGCTCATTCAATAGCTAACTAAGGCAAGTTGTAATATAAATGTTAGGAATTTTTTTCACTTACTCTCCCCTTTCTCCCCACTTACCCTATAATTAACCCTTCACTGGTCGCACGGCGTCTCACAGACGCCAATAGCACTTAGTTTACATTTTGCGTATTGTTGGACTACTCTGTATAGCCAGAAGCTGTTAGTACCTTCGAAGTGCTTATGAATGAGTCATAGCTAACAAAGAAAACTCCTGCAGTTTTTATCATTCTTTTATAGTAAACGGATATATACCAAAACAACTGATTGGCCTTTCTACAAATTTGTAAAAATTGCCGATAGAAATACATTTAAAAAAATTTCCTTTATTTTCATTTATCCTATTGTAAAAATTGCTTATTTTTTCCATTTAATTGATTTTTATTTGTAAAGATTGATTATGGAAATATTTTTTTTCATTTGCTTTAATTACTTTTATTGTAAAAAGTGATTATAAAATTGCAGCATTTAAAATAATTGATTGGTTTTCATTTACATGCATCATGTCTTTAACTTACTGTTTTATTAAGTATTTATTTTTACAACTAGAATAACCAAAACGTAAATAATACAGTGTGTCGTCTATCAGGCGCCACGTGACCGTGCCTGCAATTTTTAAATGCGCGGTTAATGAAGAATTAAAGAGCCTAGGCTCAAGCTTTACAGGCCTAGACCGTAATTAGGCCATGGTTACAACCACAGACATGTGAGTTTTATATGGTTAAATTCGGAATTTTCCCACTTTCAAACAGTACTTAAACGGTAGTTAGTTCTGAATTTATTTAAAAATTAATCATTCCGAATGACGCAAATTTAAAAAGTCTTACACAATGACTTTCAATATCCTTTTCCCATCGATTCGTCGAACAAATTTATTTAAATTTTCTAAAACTGTGACAGTGTTAAACGAACCTATACATAAATTACGAACCAGACTAAGGATGACAGTAGCAAGAAAAATAAGATTTTACTGCACAATTTTTCAGTTCAGAACAAAGGATGTTGAATGCAAATCACCATCTGTCATCGGTGGGTGATAAATGTTTAAGCATTAGATAACATAGCGACGACAATGTTGAATGAAATATTAATGAGAGTTAAAGGGAATTCTAATTCTTTTGAGGAATTTGTCATGAATTATTTCGAGATTTTTCTGGTTCGTAATTGTTTCTTCAAATCTGAGCATATTTAAATACCTTGCGATTAAGTCCTCAGTCTCAAATAAAAAATAAAATAATCCTGTCATATTGGAGAAGTATTTGGAATATTCAATACTTGTAGGGACAATGAAAACTAATATATTTTGTATAAAAATTAACATGTATTTCAGCTTGTACAGTTTATTTATTTTTTACTTATAAATTTTCGAATGTCGTGAAAAGCACAGTAGGCTGTAATTAGTGGTGTTTGTAGAGACATATCCTTAAATTAGGATAACTGCTTTATTGTTTTATAAAGGAATGAGAAATTAAAATAAATAAATGTAGTTGTTACATACGAACATGTAAATGCATACGACGATATATGCATGTTGGCGTGTATGCATGAATATATATAGTGAAAATTCTCTATGGTGGCCAGTAATGTTTCCAAAAAAAAAAGTGACCTGTTATTAGGAGTTTGTTCTTGGGACGCAGTAAATAGGGGATTTAGTCTCACAAAGTTTTATTTGTCGTTTCATACGCATTTACCCATAGGGAGGAAGCTAGATCAAGTGACATATGAAATGTAGCAAACAATATCAGAATAATTACAAGATAAAAAGAACTTTTTATAAACCACGTTTTTATATTTCCAAACGACCACACACATCCATGCCAACAGTGGGGCTTGAACCCAAAGTCTCTGGACCGAATCCCAGAGCCCTGGCTATTCGGTCTTCACATAGCGTATAAACATATATGTGGACGCATATTTGTATATGTGGAAGCATTAATGTCTGCATTCATGCACGTATGAACATGTATTTATGAATCCTGTTGCTATGTTTAGTTACATATGTTCTGTGTATTGCCATAACTTGACACACTTCAAGATTGAAAAAAATCTGATATATCTTGTAACAGAAAGTATTTTGTTTATTGGTGTGGCGAGAGCACAGAATAATTAATATATGTAACTAGGTTTTATTATGTGTCCGAATACTTTCTTAATGTATGTAGATAATTATTATGATGTTTTCTGTGCAAATAGTAGCTAACGATTAAATTTATTTTAAATAATAAGAAGGGAAATTAAATGCTAATATTATTTAATCCAATCATTTCACTCCTTTCCTATACTCTGTTTCTTTTGGTTCCCCTCTGCTTATTACCTTAAAGTCTGCAATTGAGGGCGTGGCCCAGGAATTGCAGTTGCGACCCATTTCCTATGGTTCCTATGGTAATATTATTCATTTAAATTGAGTTTGTTTTTCTAGTTATGTCAGACATGTGTCAGAATGTGTTTTCTCCAATAAGCAATTTAAAAAAAAATGACACTATACGATCATCTATTTTATTACATGTTAAAATTCCACATAATAGTGTCAAAACTTTAGAAGCAGAGTTTGAGATGTTTATTGCAGCGCAGGCCAGGTCGCGCAGTGGAACAGGAACTTTTCAATGGTGACACAATTCGTATAAGTAAAAATCATTTAATGATCTATGTGATGATCATATGCACATATAAATATAAACAAATAACTGTAAGACATAATAGCGAGCCAACTGCTCATAAATACTAAATAATTTACATGGCTCTTGAAAAGATTCTCTCTCCTCACCTCTAACCGAGAGCGGGAGATTAACAGATGCCGCAGACTGACTGGCATATTAATAAATCCTGTTCATCTTATGTACAATTAAACATTTGCATTAGAGAGACGGTCGACAGTTATATACGGCCAGGCATGGTCCACTAAAAAAAGTACTTTCTTTTGGCAAATACGTAAAAGAGAAAAAATATACTATGACGTCATATTTGCAACAGCCGACAAGCTGAATACCGTCGCGATATTTAAAAGGCTGACACCTAAAAACGCATGTTAGGAAGTGACAAGATAAAAGTAAACAAGGCAAATATTCCAACGTTCAGCAGGCACCGCGCAATTTTCCTATCAATTATACACCGCTGGCGGCATTTTTCGAGGGTTAACTAGAAACGGGAAATTCTAGAACTACGCTACGTAGGCAAAATGTGATTGGTTCTCCGACACCCAAAAAGTCCTGAAATTTATCTCGAAGCTTTTTCCAAAATTCTCGAAAACATCTCCAAGTGTCACATATTGAAATCTAACGCTCAATGACAGTAGACGGGGCCTGAGTAGTCTGGTGGTAGCTCGTCGGTTTTCGGTGCTGATGGTGCTCGGATCGAATGCGGACAAGCTCCATTAAATACCTCCGTGTCTAGGCTGGACATGGACACGTTAAATCCATGGACCGGGAAGTCTTTCTACGAGGTCAGATAGGGTGGAAAGGGTACAATCCCTCCAGATGTCGCCCCTGAAGCTGCTTGGTCAAAATTCCGCCAGGGGGCATTAGAAACAACAACAACAACAACAACAACAGTAGAAAAACAATATTTAACAAAATATAAACAATCTAAACAGAAAGAAAGATTGTTTACAAATGCAGAAAAACCTCGTTTATCCGGACTAACTGGGACCATATGCAATCCGGATAATCGAAAATCCAAATAATTCGGGTAATATAGGTAATAAGCAAAACAAAATCCTTAACTAAGCAGACTTACCGTTTATTATGATAAAAAACTATGTTTTGTAACAAAATTACATAGTATTGTTTAGAAGACATTAAAAATGTAAAAATAACTTTTCACATCATTTCTTAACAAAGAATTGGTAAGTCTAGTAAAGCTTTCTTAAACTCAACAATAAACATTTTAGTACCATGATTTATTGTACGATCTATGTAGGAACTGTACATTGAATCAAACTAAAAATCGAATATTTGGCGTACTTGTAGGTACGTTCTTGCTATCTTAGTTAACAATTATTATCTAATGTTAAAATTATTTAAAAATAATGTCTAGAAATCAAATCCGGATTATCCGGGTATCCGGATAAACGAGGGCCGGATAAACAAGGTTTTACTGTATACAGGAATATTTACAATATAAGTCTTTTAATGTTTCAGTTTCACTTCAATACTTGTAATTTCGGGATGCACCAAAAACTTTTGTTTATTATAATAAAAAGGAATCGGTGTTTCATATAAATAAATTTAATTTAATTTAATATAATTTAAATTTAATTTTTATTTATTACATTCCACAGCAATGTTCCTCCCGATATAACATTTCAACAGCTATTTTTATCATCCCCCCCCCCCCCCCACAGCACACATTAAATCCTATTCCCTGCATAGAACATCTTTCCAAGTACGTATAATGTTTAAGCAAGATAAATGATAAAAGATTATGGCTCTAAAGTTATATTTGAAAACATCGCTTTAATTTGATATATGGTGGCAGAAAAAGAAATAAAACCTGGGCTGAAATTTAAAGCACCCATAAGCTGCTCTAAATATAATGCTGGCGAAACCCCGGAGCATTAAAATTTAAAGTTAAAGTTATGGTGGATATATATATATATATATATATATATATATATATATATATATATATGTATATATATAAACTGTGCAGCAGTAATAGAAATATTAACTTAGGATGCTTTTAAAAATAGAAAACTGAAACATATTTTAAAGGGAGCCGTGTTTGTCTGTCACAAACAAATTCATGTGAAAGCACATTAAAAGTTCAAAATATGTACAAAGTACCGTATCTGTAGGGTAGTAGTATAGATACGTATGCAAATGAATATTGAAGTTTTCGACCCTAAATGTTATTTAGATAAACCCCTTGACATACAGAGACATCTGTCATACGTCAGTTTTTTATATGGCACTGAAACAATACGAATTGTAGACCGATTAAATTTGCCATTGGTGCACTTATAAAATATACATTACAGAAATATAATCACACACACACACACACACACACACACATATATATATATATATATATATATATATGTCACGATGCTTACATCGCGTAACCTTTATCTAAATAATTGATTTAAAAGGCACTCATCATTAAGTCCTGTGGCAAATAACTAGGACTTGTATAAAAATTAAAGACTTTCTTTATTACACTAGTTAAAAGCCAATTCAATCCGCTCCGAATTCCAATCATCTCTCGGTTCACGAGACGCGACTTCGTCCAACGGCGGAAAATTCTAATCTATGCTTTATTCTTTTTCGCACTCTGCAATTACGCGGGCGAAGCATCTTGTGACATGGATGAGTCAGCCATCACGCGCTTTCGAACATTCGAGAATGGCATCAGTCCGAGCGCGCGCTAGGCAATTAATCATTGATGACCTCATATTCTTGTTAATTCTTCACTACATTAAAAAATAACGCTACTTCCTCAATTGGAAAACACTAAAATCTCTAACTGTAAATTACCGTTTGACGCTAATTTGCCTAATTTTAACCCAATTAAATCTAGTTAATTATAGTTTACGTCCCTAAAAATTATATATATATATAAACTAGCATTATTGCCCGACGTTGCCCGGGTAGATATATAGATATAAAATTTTTGATGCATTCCATCAAAAAAATACTGCGCTGCACCCCCCGCTCTTCATGTTCATCTGGCTAGACAGAATGCCCTTAGCACGTTTCTACTGAAATGATATACAAACAATAAGAAAGAAAGAAACTTTGACCCTGCGGAACTTCGTCTGATTTTAATGAGAATTAATAACACAGTGTTGCGTGATTCGCACGTTTGGAATCAATGAGTTTACTGTTTAATTAGATTTGTTTGATCCATTGTTTAATTAGAAATAATTTTTATAATTTACATTTGCTTTTATTATTTATTTTTCCCTTAAAAGCTCAGTTTTTTCCACATCACCCAAGAGACGCACTTTTTTCCACATCACACAAGAGGTAAAGTGCAAGATGCATTATCCCCTTTATTTATTCAAAGTAAGGCGGGATTCTTTATGAAGCCTATTTTCCTTACTTTGGTGATTCGGTTTTTTTATTGTCGACAGGCCAAAAACCGTACCGGTTTTTAATTTTACCAAGGCCAAAAACCGTTGAAAAAGCGAATTGTAATTCGGTTTATAATTTTCCTAAGGCCAAAAGCCGTAGAAAAAGCAAATTATAAATCGGTTCAATCGATGAGAAAAACTGCAAATAACAAAGGACACAAAGCAGAGCCGGGAAAGTTGTGTTAAAATATACTTATTTGATCTGCATTCTTAAAAAAATCCCATCCCAGATAGTCTAGTGGTTAAATTTTATCTTTTACCATATTTTAATATTTATTTTGTCAATTTATTTCGTTGTTATGCTCTTGACGCAAAATTAATTTAAAGCATCGCAAAAAGAAAAGAAACCACGTGATCAGCATGTCATAAATTAAATTCTAAAAATTAATCTTTAAAAATTCACCAAAAATCAGAAAAGGGAGCTAGAGATTCGAAAAAGATTTCGTTTTAAAGGAATTTTTATGTTCTTTCTCGTGATATAAATTTTATTACCCTCGAATTATCATTTTAAATGGAAACTTAGAAAAATTAGAAAAGTAGCTTATAAATTCAATTTTAAAATATCTAAGAAGAATTTTTCAAAAATCTTTCTCAGTGTACCCCTCCACTATAGACTGCACTATAAAAGAATCGCCATGCAAAATTTCACCTCTTTATGTCCAACGGTTTGGATTGAGCGTTATCTGTCAGTCAGTCAGTCAGTTAGGCAGGGCCAAAGGTTATTACCATGAAGCTCTGTAGCTTCATGGTTATTACCAAACCCTCTTCCACCGCGCAGGGGAAGAGGGGTTGGTAATAACCGCGCGGGGGATAGGTTCGGGATTTCACTGATAAAATGTTGTGGGGAACGTTCTGTATCCACATTGGGGTACGCGCACCTGTTAGTGGCACACAAAATCATTAAACAATTAATTAAAAAGAAACTGATTGAGCCCCAAACTTCGTTTTTGCTGCGTTAAATTTCTCGGGTCCTAAACATTAACTGTGCCGAATTTGGTCCAGGAGGGTGAAACAGTCTATGAATCTATAGCGGATATATATATATATATATATATATATATCCCAAGCTCCTAATACTTTACTACTATAAATTCGTCGTGCTATGACCCTGCAGTGCCACCCCCTGTGACGCAGGATTACTTGGCAGACGAGATGTAAACTCTCTGCTGGGATGTAAGTTTTCTATATGTTTCAATAAATACGTTGTCTCCGTCGGTTTGTCTATAAGTATTCGTCTCGAGATCCCTACATATATATACATAAATATATACATATATATCACGAAGAAGAAAGAAAAAAAGAAAAGTACATGGTGAAATATGTGGGGTTCTACTCTAAGCGCGAATACCGCCCATATATTATAGTGGTTATCGTTCTGATATGTCGCGCAGTGGGCTTGGGTTCAGATCCTTAATTGGATTTTGTCTTTTCCGTTTCGTCCCCTTCATAAGGAGCATTAGTTCACCTAAATGGAGCTCGCATAATAAAGTAGCCAGCAAAACTTCTAGGATCTTCATGGGACAATAGCGCCCTTTACACGTACGTTCTTTCGCGAGTGCTTGAAGCGTACGGGGTTGCCCGCACGCTCCAAGCACTCGCAAAAGAACGTACGAATTTGCGCGCGGGAAAGCTTGCAGTACGTTCCAAAACAGCTTTCCATTCGACTCCGACACCTTCACACGTGCACTCAAT
>OU015490.1:69336275-69351275 GCA_907164885.2 Dolomedes plantarius
CCTAACCTCCATAGCGCATGATTTATAAATTACAAATCACAAGTATAAACAAAGTGATTGACCCACACATTCCAGTAGAGCTTGTAGCGCTGCTTTCCTTAGAATTGTTGACTCCCGAGGCCATAAGGTTCCACGCGAAGGAAGTATGAATACTTAAAAGTACACGTATATACAAAGTATTGTGTGAACCCACATACCCCTGACTATGACTCTCGCTTCTAGAATTTTTCATCCAAGCTATCCTTAACTCATGTGTGGATAAATGATAGTATATGCAAATGCATAAACAAAGTAATGAACCCTCACACTGAAATGTGATTATGGATTTCTTCATTGACTTCAACTGCCATAGGTTCCTACGAAAAAAAATTATAATAGCATAAACATATGGAATTAAATTAATCAGTGTAAAGGCTTCAAATTTTGTACACATACTATTCAAGACATGGGAAAACGGATTTCACGAGAAAAGATTTGTTCCAAAAACACCGATAAGTGGTGCTGTACAATAGAAAATATGAAAAAAAAACTAAAATAATAATAGAAAAACCAAACACTTGCGAAATTAAATTTTTCATCTTTATTTTCTACTAGGGGATTCGCTCCTAGGCTTGCTGCGCTCGCCCCTCTGTTATGGCTAATAGCGAGATGCATAGGGGTAATTCTCGGGCAATGTAACAACTTCCACCCATTTATTGTTGTCACCCTTAATGCAAAGGGCGTTTCATCACTGCTG
Organism: Dolomedes plantarius; assembly: GCA_907164885.2. Taxonomy (NCBI): domain Eukaryota; kingdom Metazoa; phylum Arthropoda; class Arachnida; order Araneae; family Dolomedidae; genus Dolomedes; species Dolomedes plantarius. The sequence goes on from OU015490.1 coordinate 69,337,012, forward strand.
AGTTATCAGATTTAAAATCCAATTAAAAATCGAAAATTTAAGATAGAGACTTGAAATGAGGTTTATATGAATGAGATAGCTTTCAGCTTCCAGATGATGTAAATATTTTCTTTGTAAGATAAAAACTCGAGGAGCATCGATATTACATCAACATATGTGACGATATTTCTTGAAAAACTGTGTTTAATTTTTTGATGAAAATATTAGACTGTTTTAGAATATTTTTAAACAAATGAGGTCTAGTTTGAAAGAAAATGTCTGTAGTCTTAGATTGTAAAAAGATCAAAATTCTACGATCATTTTTTGGCGAGTTATCGTAATCTGAAGATGAAAAAGGTCAATATTTCTTGAAAAACTGTGTTTAATTTTTTGATGAAAATATTAGTCTGTTTTAAAATATTTTTAAACAAATGAGGTCTAGTTTGAAAGAGAAATGTCTGTAATCTTAGACTGTAAAAAGATCAAAATCTACGATACTTTTTTGGCGAGTTATCGTAATCTAGAGATGAAAAAAGTTAATATTTTCCCTCAAAACATAAAATAAAACAAATTTAAAGTCCGATGAAGATGAGACATGTCTTACTTTGTTCCCCACATTTTTCTGCATCTATTGGTATCTGCCTCGACTCCATACCCCCAGCGGTTTCGGAGGAGTTAGCGTGACAAGCTTTTGACAGCGGCGGCAGCGGGGGTTACTTTTTTTTTAGAACAGAGAGATTACCCTTATGGAGAAAGAGAAAATAAAAAAAGTAAAGAAGCTTAAACTGCCGTTGTAACTACAATTTCGCGCTGTAAGCACAAAAATTTGCGTAAACCCATGGTTTGCAGTCATATTCTGGGTATAAAAGAGGATTGTGGCTCGAGGGTTTGCTGTTTATTCAAATTAGTAACGCCGCTTATTCGAATTTACGTCTACGAATTAGTGATGACGTCACTTGACAAATCCGACGTCGCGAACTCAACTGTAGTATAAACTAGCAGCCGCAGTCCTCAGCAGCTCAGATACTTCCCCGTTTTTTTCACGCCGTGCTCGTGCCGGCAGTTTGCTTGGCTGCATGTGTAGACACTTCGCATAAGTTTTATTACGTATTAATTTCTTTTTTAACGAGCAGTTAGAATGTAACTTTTGTTTTAATTTTTAATCTTGTAAAATAAACAAGGTGGAGTCAAATGAGTCTGTTTTCTCAAATACTAGCATACTTACAACTACAGAACCACTACAGAACGGGGGGCTACAGGATAAAAACTGGGGAATGTCATTCTTATCAGTGATGGTTCTCCCGTTGCCATAAAGCGCTTTGCTTTTGAAGCTCTTTCATGAAAACAAAGGAAATGCTGCAACTGCACCTCGAGAGTTTCACCGACTTAAGAATTTGCGCAAAGGACCATTTCTTCCCACTAGGTACCAGGAGATTAATCGCTCGGTTCGTGAAACCTAGACATCTTGGACTTCAACCAGGTCGAAGACGCAAACTGGTTCATTCAGATGTCGTTGAAGATGTTGCCACCGCTATTGTTGAACAGTCAATGGATAATGTTGTAGGCTATAGGTGTGCATGTGCAGTGTCACGAAACTTCGGTGTTCCCAATAGCCCAGTGTGGAAAGTACTGGGGAAAATGGGGCATTGTTTCCCGCACAAAATCAGTCTTAATCAACAGTTGCTGGCCACCGACAGGGAGAAGCAACTGACCTTTGCATTGACATATCTTGCTAGAGTTGAAGCGGATGCATTGTGGCCATGGCAGATTCTGTGGCGTGACGAGGCCCATTTCCACCTTAGTGGAAAACTGAACACACAGAAATGTCGCATTTGGGACACGGGAAATCCCCGTACCTTCCAAACGATTCCACTCCACTCACCGAAAGTTACAGACTGGTGTGGATTCCCAGCCACATTCTTTCTTGGACCTTTCTTTTTCGAAGAGGCTACTCGCAATGACCACAGGACATGCAACGTGACGGCTAACAGTTACAAAAGGATGCTCGAAACTTTTGTTGCATCCCATTTGCAACAGCGGAAGTGTCTTGACTGAATTACTTTTATGCAAGATGGAGCGCGTCCACACATTGGCCTCTGTGCACAGAAGTTTCTTCGGCAGCATTTCATTAATGACGGAATAATCAGTCGTGCGTTCCCGACAACCTGGCCACCTCGTTCTCCGGATCTTAATCCGTGCGATTTTTGGATGTGGGGACATTTAAAAAAATCTTGTTTACCAAGCACATCTAGTAACCTTCGCAGACTTGAAAGAAATTTCAGTAGACCAGCTATGATCCTTAGTTGGTGAAGCTGTCCACAGACTGCAGACTTTGCACCTACAAAAAAGGAACCATATTGAGCAACACTCTCTGCGTCGGTCAAGGTGTTTGTCCCGTGAATGTTTGATACGTTCAAATAAAATGTGTTTAAAATGATTTTTGTGTATTTTCAGCATATGTTTAGTTAAACAGCGCCCTCTTTCGGTGATTTCCGGAACTAAATATTTTTTCGGTAATCCGTTTCCCTAAGTCTTGAATAGTATGTGTACATAATTTAAAGCCTTTGCACCGAGTAGTTTAATGCACAGGGTGGTCAAAGCAGGGGTGTTTTTACTCTGGTCAACCGGTATATATATATATATATATATGTGTGTGTGTGTGTGTGTGTGTGTGTGTGAATGAATGAATAAGGTTCTGTGTGCATGTTTGTGAGTGCGTGTGTGTGTGCAAAGTTAAAACAGAAATTTGAACATGAGTAATAACCATATACAAAAGATCCTCTAAGAAATTAAGAGACGATATTTATATTATAAAGAGACCGACATTATCGTTTACAAAACATAGGTTACAGAAACAATCCGTTGTTTCAGAGGTAGCGTTCGAAAGTTTATAGGAATTTCATATTCCTACAATTGCATAAATGTATATTGTTATAAAAAGTAATGCCTTTCCTAGACAAAAAAGTAAATTATATTATTTATATTATAAATTATATTATATTATATTATAATATATATTATATTATCTCGATATTTATATTATAAAGAGACCGACATTATCATTTACAAAACATAATGCCTTTCCTAGACAAGAAAGTAAATTATATTATTTATATTATAAATTATATTATATTATATTATAATATATATTATATTATATATTATATTATATTATATTATTTCGATATTTATATTATAAAGAGACCGACATTATCGTTTACAAAACATAGGTTACAGAAACAATCCTTTGTTTCAGAGGTAGCGTTCGAAAGTTTATATGAATTTCATATTCCTACAATTTCATAAATATATATTGTTATAATAAGTAATGCCTTTCCTAGACAAGAAAGTAAAAGTCAATAAGAACTATAACAATGAAAAACTTAACAGATTTTTACTTCTGGTAATATCTGTATCAGTGAATATTTATCTAAAAACACTCCTAGATGAAGAAAAATCTATAAATTTTTATGGTCTAACAATTAAAAGGCTGATAGGAAACAGAATAATACCATTATTCCTTTTAAGCTACTCATTAAATTTCTTTCGAAATCTTTTTAGAATTAATAAACTGAATGATCATCCCAAGTACTAGAGAAGAAAAAAATACTTTTTTAATAACTGTTTACAAAAATATTCCGAAATGAGTATTTGCATATCGGTACATTTATTTTACTCCCCTTTCAAGAGGATGCGTGTAAAATTTTGATTGTGTCTCATTTCAATTCATAACGAAATAAAATATTGAAATCTCACTCAATGTCTCTCAATTACAGTCCGCATGAATTTCTTTCCTAATAACTTTTCGCCAAAATACTTTCGCCTGGTTGATTTAAACATCTATATTTATTTGTATCGCATTTAAAAATAATTTTTCAGCATCGAATCAACGAGGAGAAAATTTTCATCACTCTCAACAAATATCGCGAAAAAGAAAAAAAAAACTGTGTCATTAAGGAACGCGGCGCAGCGATTAACAAAACGAAACTTATGTTTGTTTTGACAAGTTTCTTTTTTTCTTCCCACGCGCCAGTTCTCGTTGCATTTATTGCAGGTAATGCGCTCCCCGGAATGAATGGCCCGGCAAGTATCGCCACGCTCTATTTACTCTCTGTCTCTCTTGTAGAATTAGTTTTCCGGCGTGAAATCTCTTGAGAGATATTTTGGACTTAACAAAAAAAAAGTACTTTAAAATACGGTGTGCATGATTTAAAATTTTCGATTTTCTTCTTTTACAGAATGTTTGTTTCTTTTTGCTAGATGCAGGGAGAATATGTTATTCGATTCAATGCTACATCATGAATGAAATTGATTGTCTTAGATCTTTAGGTTTAAAGTCAGAATTATACCTTGAGAGCTATTTTATTATCGACAACTAGAAGGTAACCCGTCATTTTGACGTCATAATACTAATAATGACTTCATAATGGAAAAAGTATATGAAAGTTAAAAAATGTCCCGAATTATCTAACAATATTGCATTTTATCCACACCTTGTAAAAGCAAACCCTTTCATTATTTTTTATTTATTTACTTCTTCATGCGATTGGAGTAGTAGATTGCTACCCAGTTTTTTATAGTTCAGTACGCGATATGAATACTTGAGCTACTTGATTCATTCACATTCAAGTTTGTTTACTTTCAGAATTCATCGCGAAAGTAAACAGATTTTTAAAAACTGTTACATATACAGCGAAAAGCATCCATTTTTTTTAGTTCTGAATGTTTTATAGAAAAATAGGCTGAACAAACGTGGTCTGATGGAGAAGATATTAGTTTTTAGGTAAGAAAAAATTCTGATCCACATCTGAAATTGAAATTAAGCCTAACCGTCCGTTTGTTTACTGAGGGCTTCAATTGAAAGATGAGTACAGCCCGGAACATGTTATACAGAGTGGTGTTATACAGAGTGAACGGTGTTATACAGAGACAACAGCTATTATATATATATAATACTAACAAATTATAACTAGGAAAACACTGTGAAATTGTAAGCATCTTGTATAAGAATATATTTCATAAGCCTGGTGTGTTCTGTAACCCTTCAGCTGGCGCGCCCGTGTACAAAGTGTAACATTTTCGAAATTTTGAATGGTTTGTTTTTACAAGTAAGGTTTGGATGTTCTAAGCAGTTTCTATTTATAGCTACACCCTTTCTAATTCAGGTCTGATTTTCTGGCCCTTGTATTCCTTCCCGTTCGTTGTTAGCTGTGATTTAACCGTGGTAAACAAGCAATTATACTGAATTACAATAAGACAAAATTAGGAGTTGATGCACTCGATCAAATGTGCAGCTATTACACGGTATCCCGCATATCACGAAGATGGACAATCTCATTGATTTTTAGGTTTTTAGATATAATAGGAATCGATTCGCAAGTTGTCCTTAGATGCATTAAACCAGCGATTAAACCAGCGATTAAACCAGCGATTATACTGGATTAGAATACGACATAATTAGGAGTTGATGTACTCGATCAAATGTGCAGCTATTACCCAGCATCCTGAATATCATGAAGATGGACAATTTCATTGATTTTTTAGGTTTTTAGATATAATAGGAAACGATTCGCAAGTTGCCCTTAGATGCATTAAACCAACGATTAAACCAGCGATTATACTGGATTTCAATTCGACAAAATTGGGAGTTGATGTACTAGATCAAATGTGCAGCTATTACCCGGCATTCTGAATATCATGAAGATGGACAATCTCATTGATTTTTTAGGTTTTTGGACATAATAGGAATCGATTCGCAAGTTGCCCTTAGATGCATTAAACCAGCGATTATACTAGAATACAATACGCCAAAATTAGGAGTTGATGTACTCGATCAAATGTGCAGCTATTACACGGCATCCCACCTATCACGAAGATGGACAATATCATTGCTTTTTAGATTTTTGGACATAGTAGGAATCGATTCTCAAGTTGCCCTTAGATGCATTAAACCAAACAGTTTTGCAATAAGGCGATTGTATCTGCATTCTTTGGCCTTTAATTATAAATATATCTCAATGGTATCAACATTTTATATCTTGTCATAAAACGCAGAATTATTATTTCAATATGAAAAAAAAGTTTATTTCAAAAGGAATAATCAAGGTTGAAAGAGACGTTGCACTTTGTGCAACGCGCGCCTGCTAGTGTTCCAAAAATTGTCGCGCCCGCTGAAGGGTTAAAAAAATATGTGTTGAAAACTGCGGTTATTTATTCCTGCTATTAGACAGAAAATTGGGAAAATAATTGGAATGTTTGGTAAACTGACTTGGTGTACAGATATTTCTCGACATACGACCGAGACATTGGTCGTAAGTAGAGTTTCAAACAATTTTTTTTGTACATGTACATACATATATTTTTACTTTTATACATAAAATTACAATTAAGTGTTGTAATCTAAAATACATTGAACTTTATTTAGAAGGTATAAATTATTCTTCCCCATCATTGGATAATATGATAGTACAATCGAATGGTTCATAATTTGGGACAGAAGATAACGTTGCTAGTTTTTTTAACGAAGTTATACATAGTTGTTTTTAATACTCGTGTAATACGTATAGGTATGTACTGTACATTCAAGGAACAATATTTTCGAGAAATAAATAAAAATAAGTAAAAATATAAAATAAAAATTTCGGTCGTAAATGCGAGCGGTCGTATGTCGAGTGGTTGTAGGTCGAGAAATACCTGAACTTCAATTGGTGAAAAATCGACATATAATTAAGTCTTATTTATTTATCATCACCATCATCATCTTAATAAAGATTAAGGGCATGCAGTACCCTTTGTAAAAAATACTTTGTCCAAAGCTTGTTTTCTTTAACTTCTAAAATTTCTTGAATATATAGTTTTAAATATAATGTCTTTTTCAAATATTATAAATTAGCTAATCATCGATAACAAATTACTAGCGAATTTTCATCTGTGTAAAGATCTGTCTAAGTGCTACTAGTATTTGATTATAAATATTTATAAATATTTATAGATAAACGTAAATCTATAAATATTTCGGGTATAAGGGTTAAATTGTTCATAGAAAAAGAACAATACCGTTGTTCCGTTTAAAGTTCTCATTAAAAGTTTAAAGTTTCTCGTTAAAATTACAGCAAATTTTTTTAAAAATTAATAAATAGAATAATCGTCTTATGACTACTGGGGAAATAAAAACATCATTTTTAATAACTGCTGTGCAAAATATTCGAAACAGAATACATTTATAACATGATTTTTCCCCCATAAATTTCTAGAGAATGCGTGTAAAATTTCAACTGTATGCCAGTTCATTTCATAACCAATAAAATAATAAAATATTTGAATGTTTCTTAGGGCAATATTAGAGTGTTGCAGTTACAGCTCTCATGAATTTCTTTCTTCGGAAAATTCTCCCACCAAAATATTTCCGGCTGGTTGCTTCAAACATATTTGTATCGCATCTGATAGAAATTTTTAAGCACTCAAGCAATGAGGAGAAATTTTTCATTGCGCTCAGAAAATATCGCTAAAAAAGAAAATCTGAGTCATTACAGAGCGCGTTCGCAGCGAACGAAACGAAACTTACATTTGTTTTCACCAGTTTCTTTTTTCCCCACGTGCAAGTTCTCGTTGCATTATTGCAGGTAATGCGTTTCCCGGACTGAATGACCCGCCAAGTATCACACGTTCTATTTACTATCTCTCTCTCTCTCTCTCTACAATAAAAGTCAGTGTCAGTTTTCCGGAGTGAAATCTCCGGAGAGATATTTTGGAATTACAAAAACAGTCTTTTAAAATACAACTTATAGGGCGTTTGCAATTTTTCCATTTACTTCTTTTGATGACGAATTTTTCGTTTTGCTGCATGCTGGCCGAATATGAATGTCGATTAGTTATCACGTTAATGAGATTTCGTTTCTGAAATCGGGAAGATTTCAGACAGAAGTATAACCCTTAGGGAATTTATAAAATTGATTATCCTCGCAAACAATAATTAAGACAATACGGTGAAATTTTAAGCTTCTTGTGTAAGAGAATTTAAAACAATCAAAACAAAAAAACTTGGCATGTTGCATTAACAAAAGGATAATTCATACATTACAAAGATTTATCAGCGCTACGCAGTTAAAATATATTTAAGATATTCTAAGTTTCCGGTTACTTGACCTGTTGTAATTTTCAAAACTGTCCCGACTCAAAAAAAAAAAAAAAGAAACAATAATTCGATCTGGATTCAGATTAAGGTGGGACCGTGATTAAAGTGGAGAGGTGTAGCTGAATTATAAAGCAAAAGTATTTCATTAAATAAATTAAATGTTGAAATATGAATAACTGGCTCTCTGCCAAATTATTTTTGTATTTTACGAAAAATCACAATCTGTGGATAAGCATAGTTTTCGCACTCACCACCTCACACACACACACACACATACATATATATATATATATATATATATATATATATATATATATATACATACATACATACATATATATATATATATATATATATATATATATATATATATATATATATATATATATATATATATATATATATATATATATATACACACATTTTAGGATAATTACAATGAAAAAGTAATGAAATTGCTTTTTAGAGGATTTTCTTATGAACAATATATTTTGTTTCTTCATTGGGCAGAACTAATATTACCAGGCTCGTCCGTGAACTTACGCGTGAGCAAGCTACGTAAAACTGACCGTGGGAGAAACAATTTTCTCGTAAATGTATGCCAGCATATTTTAAAGTTTGGCCTTGGGACTTATTTATCGTCATGGCGAAGCATATTTTGGTAGGAAATTACAGTTTTATATATAGATTTGATTTAATATCCATAAAACATACTAATTTGAACTAAATTTTTAAAAATTTCCATCTCAATTAGTCGAGTGGTTAAATTTTATCTTTTACTGTATTTTAATATTTTCTTTGTCAAGTAATTTCGTTGTTATGCACGTGACGCAAAATTAATTTAAAGTATCACAAAAAGAAAAGAAATCTCGTGATCAGCATTTAATAAATTAAATTCAAAACTTTCCTAACGATTACTGTTTTGGAAGCTAATGTTCTGCTAATTTCCAGTAAAAGCTAAAATCATTTGAAAACCACACACCAGTGTTCCACTCACACACAGCACTATAAACCCCTAAAAGAATGCAAGAATAAAACGTTTAAAAAATATAAATCTATTAATTTAAAGAATTAAACACACACAAATGTATAAATTACACAAAAGTTTACTTGAATTCTTTAATCTGTCTACATCTCCAGTATAGAAATATTTTCGGGGCATACAGAACATGGTATATTTAACGTTTGAAAACACGCATTAAATGAGCATCATCTGAATGAGAAATTTCTGAAATGAGCATGGCAATGAAGATCGTGTCTTTACAAACAACAGCAGTAACCGAAATGTGTTTAAATATAAATTTTAAGAGTATTATGGTAGTGAGTTGTGTATATAAATAAAAACTTTCCTAACGATTACTGTTTTGGAAGCTAATGTTCTGCTAATTTCCAGTAAAAGCTAAAATCATTTGAAAACCACACACCAGTGTTCCACTCACACACAGCACTATAAACCCCTAAAAGAATGCAAGAATGAAACGTTTAAAAAATATAAATCTATTAATTTAAAGAATTAAACACACACAAATGTATAAATTACACAAAAGTTTACTTGAATTCTTTAATCTGGCTACATCTCCAGTATAGAAATATTTTCGGGGCATACAGAACATGGTATATTTAACGTTTGAAAACACGCATTTAATGAGCATCATCTGAATGAGAAATTTCTGAAATGAGCATGGCCTTGAAGATCTTGTGTTTACAAACAACAGCAGTAACCGAAATGTGTTTAAATATAAATTTTAAGAGTATTATGGTAGTGAGTTGTGTATATAAATAAAAACTTTCCAAACGATTACTGTTTTGGAAGCTAATGTTCTGCTAATTTCCAGTAAAAGCTAAAATCATTAATATTATCATTATTTAATATTATATACATATAAACATATATATATATATATATGTGTGTGTGTGTGTGTGTGTGTGAGGTGGCTATTGTCAAAACAAAGCTTATCCGCAGATAGTTATTTTTTGTAAATAAAAAAATAATTTAGCACATAGCCACTTATTCATATTTTAACATTTAACTTCTTAACGAAATACTTTTGCTTCAAAATTCAGTTACACACCCACGCCTTAATCAGGGTCCCACCTTAATCACATACCAGATCTAATTAGCATTTCTTTCTTAAAATTTTTGGATAAGGACAGTTTTGAAAATTACAACAGGTCAATTAACGGGACACTTAGAATATCTTAATTATATATTGACTACGTAGCTAGGATAAATCATTGTAAACTATGAAATACCCTTTTCATGAAGCAAGACACTTAGTTTTTTTTTTTAATTCTCTTACCCAAGAAGCTTAAAATTTCACCGTATTGTCTTAATTATTGTTTGCGAGGATAATCAATTTTAAAAATTCCCTAAGGGTTATACTTTTGTCCGAAATCGGAAAGATTTCAGACACGAAATCTCATTAACGTAATATAAAATCGAAATGCATATTCCTCCAGCATAATGCGAAATGAAAAATTCATCTTCAAAAGAAGGAAATGGAAATATTGAAATCGTCATATACGTTGTATTTTAAAAGACTGTTTTTGTAATTCCGAAATAACTCTCTCCGGATATTTCACGCTGAAAATATGACACTGACTTTTACTGGAGAGAAGGGGGGGGGGGGGTAAATAGAGCGTGTCATGCTTGCCGGGCCATACATTTCGGGGAACGCGTTACCTGCAATAATGCTGACGAGAACTGGCGCGTGGGAAAAAAAGAAACTTGTTAAAACAAATATGTTTCGTTTTGTTAATCGTTGCGAATGTGCTCCTTAATGACCCAAATTTTCTTCTTTGGCGATATTTGTTGAGCGCAATCAAGAATTTCTCCTCATTCCTTCGGTGCTTAAAAATTTTCTTCCAGATGCGATACAAATATGTATGTTTGAAGCAACCAGCCGTAAATATTTTGGTGTGAGAATTTTAAAGAAAGAACCTCACGATTGCTAAAACGGTAGTTGTCGTATTACCTTGAGAGACATTCAGATATTTTATTATTTGATTGCGTTATGAAATGAACTGACATTCAATTGAAATTTTTCACGCATTCTCCAGAAAGATATGGGAAAAAAATTCTTACTAAAGTATTCTGTTTCGAATATTTTGGAGAGCAGTTATTAAAAATGATGTTTTTTTTATCCAAGAAGTCATAAGGCGGCCATTCAGCTTATTAATTTTAAAAAGATTTTGTAGCAGTTTTAATGAAATGCTTCAAAAAGAACAGCAGTATATCTAACAACCATTTAACCCTTATACCATAAACATATAAAGATTTACGTTTATCCATAAGAATTTATCAATATCTATAGAAAAATATAAGTAGTACTCAGACGGATATTTACACAGATTAATATTTGTTAAATATTTGTTATTGACGCCCATTATTTTATTTTTGCTATCTCGAAAAAGCATTACTTTAAAAACTATATTTTCAAAAAGTTTTAGATGGAAAGTAAAACCAAATTTCAGACAAACTAATTTTTACAAAGTGTACCTCAAGCTCTTAATCTTTATTAAAATGATGGTGATGATAAATAAAGAGATATAAGACATTTATTTATATGTCGATTTTTCAACAATTAAAGTACACCATGTCGATTAAACGGGCACTCCGATTTTTTCCCTAATCTTTTTGTCTAATAATAGTTGTAATAAATAACTACAGTATTAAACACCCCTTTTTTTAAAGAACACATTAGACTTCTGAAATGTATTCTTATACAAGATGCTTACTATTACAAAAACTAAGTATAATTAATATTATTAAATAACATAACATAAATATTATTATATATTTATATATTATTATTATTATTTTATGTATAGTAATATATATATATATATATATATATATATATATATATATATATATATATATATATATATATATATATATATCTTATTAATAAAAGCAATTGTTTGTACGTGTGTGTGTGTGTGTGTGTGCGGCCCCCAGGCGAATCTTTGAAACTTACAGCCGTGAAATTTGGCACACGGGTAGTGCAGACTATGGGAAGTGCACCTCGAAGCCGGAATTTTAAATTTTATTCTAGAAATTTTTTTTATTTTATGTTTTGTGGGATATTTTATGTTTTTTTAACTTCAGATTATGTTATCTCGGCAAAAAATGATCGTAGAATTTTGATCTTTTTTACAATCTAAGACTACAGACATGTCTCCTTCAAACAAGACCTCATTTGTTTAAAAATAATTTAAATAAGACTAATATTTTCATCAAAATATTAAACCCACTTTTTCGAGAAATTTACTCACTTTTGAGGATCCACGGTCGATACTCTTCGAGTTTTTATCTTAAAAAGAAAATATTTACATCATCTGGAAGATGAAAGCTTTCTCATTCATATAAACCTCATTTCAAGTCTCTATCTTAAAATTTCGATTTTTAATTGAATTTTAAAAAACGATACTTCAACACAAACTTTATGTGGTTCTTCCAACGTGGTACTCTAGGCGTAACTTGTAATAGGCGTAACTTGTATACTAATGCATTTCAGAAGCCTGGTTTGTTCTTTAAAAAACTAGTGGGTGTTTAATACTATAGTTATTTATTCCAACAGTTAGACAAAATGATTAAGGATAAAATCTGAGTGTCCGTTTAATTGACTTGGTGTACTTTAATTGAGGAAATATCTACATATAATTCAATCTGTCTTATTTATCTACATATTTATCATAACCATCATCTTAATCTTGATGCAAAGGGCATGAGGTACCCTTTGTAAAAAGTAGTTTGTCTGAAACTGGTTTTCATATTCCGTGTAAAATTTCTTGAAAATATAGTTTTTTATGTAATGTCGAGATAACAAAAATAAGAAAATAAGCGTCAATAACAAATATTTAACAAATATTGATCTGTGTAAATATCCGTCTGAGTACTACTTATATTTTTCTATGGATATTTATAAATTCTTATGGCTAAACGTAAATCTATAAATATTTATGGTATAAGGGTTAAATGGTTGCGAGAAACAGATCTATACTATTGTATCTTTTACTTATTTATTTTTTTGAGAAGCTTTAAGCTTCTCATTAAAATTCCTACAAAATCTTTTTAAAATTAATGAGCTGAATGTCCGTCTTATGACTTCTTGGATAGAAAAACATCATTTTTAATAAATGCTTTCTAAAATATTCGAAAGAGGATACTTTCGTAACATAATTTTTTCCCCATATATTTCTGGAGAATGCATGTAAAATTTCAACAGCATGTCAGTTCATTTCATAACGCAATCAAATAATAAAATATCTGAATGTCTCTCAAGGTAATATGACTACTACAGTTTTAGCTATCGAGAGGTTCTTTATTTAAAATTTTCCCCAAAAAATATTTCCGTCTGGTTGCTTCAAACATATTTGTATCGCATCTGAAAGAAAATTTTTAAGCACCGAAGGAATGAGGAAATATTTTTCATTGCGTTCAACATATATCGCCAAAAAAGAAAACCTGACTCATTAAGGAGCACGTTCGCAGCGATTAACAAAACGAAACTTATATTTGTTTTAAGAAGTTTCTTTTTTTTCCCACGCGCCAGTTCTCGCCAGCAGTATAGCAGGTAATGCGTTCCCCGAAATGCATGGCCCGGCAAGTATCACTCGCTCTATTTACCCTCTCTAATTCTCCAGTAAAAGTTAGTGTCAGTTTCCCGGCGTGAAAACTTCGTAGAGATATTTCGGAATTACAAAAGCAGTTTTTTAAAATACAACGTACTACATGTCGATTTCAATATTTCCATTTCCTTCTTTAGAAGATGAATTTTTCATTTTCCTTTATGATGGAGGAATATGTATTTCGATTAGAAATTACGTTAATGAGATTTCGTATCTGAAATATTTCCGAGTTCAGACACAAGTTTAAACCTTAGGGAATTTTGAAAATTGATTGTCCTCGTAAATAATAATTAAGACAATACTGCGAAATTTCAAGCTTCTTGAATAAGAGAATTTTTAAAATAACTTGGTGTGTTCCTCGAACACAAGGGAAAGTCTTACTTTACAAAGATAGATCAGATCTACGTAGCCAGAATATAATTAAGATATTCATAAATTTCCTATTAATTGACCTGCTGTAATTTTCAAAACTGTCTTTATCCAAAAATGTGAAGAAAAGAAAAACTAATTAGTTCTG
>OU015490.1:69353775-69413775 GCA_907164885.2 Dolomedes plantarius
CGGGAGGTGGACAGACCATCGAGAGATGGACAAACCATTAATAAAGAGTTCTACCGTGATGTGCTCAGGCAACTTCGTGATTCCGTGAGGAGGAAACGACCAGCAAAGTTGAAATCTGGTAAATGGATGCTTCACCATGGTAATGCCCCTGCTCACTCCTCACATGTGGTTCAAAATTTTTTAACCAAACATGGCAAGTCCCGCAACCTCCCTACTCACCAGACCTCGCTCCGTGCGACTTTTTCGCATTTCCAAAGCTAAAGAAAACGCTTAAAGGACGACGGTTTGAGGATGTGCGAACATCAAACAAAAAGCGATCGAACAGCTGTTGACCATTCCAAAGACCGACTTCCAATTCTGCTTCTAAGAGTGGCAACAACGTTGGGCTAAGTGTGTTGCTTCTCAAGAACAATACTTTGAAGGGGATTAAACTGAAGTATGTATATCCATTATATTTTTTTTAGTTATAAATTAAATTCGGATACTTTACGGACAGCTCCCGTATATATATATATATATATATATATATATATATATATATATATGTACGCATGCAATGTGTACTAACGTCAAATGCTGGTCTAACCTCTTATTAATAAAGATTTTCTCTTATTTCCCAGGCGTTCCTATTATTTCGTATCCCATTTGTACATAGAAATATATATTATTTAAACTGAAATTTTAACATGAAAATTCAGCATTTTCAAAAGCACTTTTAAGGAACTATGTGAGGATATTTCTTTATAAAAAACCCTAATATTATGGTGAAAGAAGATAGGTTGCAGAAACAATCCTATCTTTCAGCGTCTGAAAGTTTGTTTAAAATTTGTTTTTCTTCTTCAGGATTTAAATTACTTGCTCGAATATAGTATTAAATGTAATGTATTTTTCACACGAGGAAATTAAACATCAATAAGCCACTATAACATGTACATAAAGGATTTTATCTGTGTAAATATCTATAAAAATAAAATTTACATTTTTTATCTATTTATATTTTAAATATTTGCATACAACAGTAAATCTATAAAAAGATTTATGGTCTAACAGTTAAAAGGTTGACAGAAACAGAATAATTCCATTATCCTTTATAAAATATTCAGGTAAGTTCTTGCAAAATGTTTGAGAGCACGAAATATGAGAAAATATGAGAACTCGAAAAGAAATTTCATTACTTATTTGGCGAAATATTCAAAAGCTGGTATTTGTATTCCAGAATTTTAATTTTTTACTATTTCTTTCTGAAGGCGGTTTCTAAAATTTCATTTGTATATCAGTTCATTTCATAAACCAATAAAGTAACAAAATACTGGAATGTGTCTCAAGGCAATATGTGCGCTTCAGTTAGAGCTTTCCACCGAAATATTTTTGGCTGGTTGCTTCACACATATTTGTATCGCATATGAAACAATTTTTAAGCACCGAAGAAAAGAGGAAACGGTTTTAATTGCGTTCAATAGAAATTAAAAGTTACAGCTTCATTAAGAAAGCTTCGCAACGATTAACAAAAAGAAATTCCAATTGTACATCAGTTCATTTCAACGCAATAATAAAGGGCGTCTCAAGGAAATATGAGAGTGCTTCAATTACAGGTCCCATGAAATTTTTACCTGAAATTCTCCAGCCAAAATATTTTCGGCTAGTTGCTTCAAACATATTTGTATCGCATATGAAACAATTTTTAAACACCGAAGAAAAGAGGAAACGGTTTTAATTGCGCTCAATAGAAATTAAAAGATACTGCTGCATTAAGAAAGCTTCGCAACGATTAACAAAAAGAAATTCCAATTGTACATCAGTTCATTTCAACGCAATAATAAAGGGCGTCTCAAGGAAATATGAGAGTGCTTCAATTACAGGTCCCATGAAATTTTTACCTGAAATTCTCCAGCCAAAATATTTTCGGCTAGTTGTGTCAAACATATTTGTATCGCATATGGAACAATTTTTAAGCACCGAAGAAATATTAATAAAAAATTTCATTCGCTCAATAGAAATTTAAGAAAAAAAACCTGCTTCATTAAGGAACACTGCGCAGCGATTAACAAAACGATATTCCGATTGTATATCAGTTCATTTCATAACGCAATACTAAAAGTCATCTCATTGTAATAAAGAGTGCTTCAATTACAGCTCGCATGAAATTTTTACCTGGAATTCTCCAACCAAAATATTTTCGGCTGGTTGCTTCAAACATATTTGTATCGCATCCAAAAGAATTTTTAAGCACCGAAACAATAAGGACTAATTTTTCATTGCGTTTAACAGATATCGGCAAGAAAGAAAAAACCTGCGTCATCAAGGAACGCGGCGCTACGATTAACACAACGAAACTTATGTTTCTTTTAACAAGTTTCGTTTTCCCCCGCGCCAGTTCTCGTTGCATTATTGCAGGTAATGCGTTCCCCGGAATGAATGATTCGGCAAGTATAGCATGTTCTATTTACTCTCTATCCATTAAAACTCTGCATTAGTTATCTGGCGTGAAATCTCCGGAGAGGTATTCTGTAAACACAAAAAAGTCTTTTAAAATGCAGTGTGTATGACGATTTCAAATGTTCGCTCTTCTTCTTTTGAAGAAAAAAAATTTCTGTTGGATAAGGCGTAATGTGTATTTTGATTTGATGTTACATTAATGGTACTGACTGTCTCAAATATTTCCGTTTCAGAAATAAGTATATCCTTGGGGAATTTCTAAAATTTAAAATCCTAGCGCATAATAATACTAGTCAACAGCCATTTTGTATTTGATTTGCAATAAACATTTTTTTTAATGGAGTTTTGCATGGAGAATCCGAATTTGCCATCAAAAATTTTGTATCACGTAAGGGTTTTACAAAATTTTAGAATGTAATTTTTACATACATGTTAAAATACGTGCTGAAATGAAAATTATTATTTGCATTATTTTGTGGTTAAATAATGAGGAAATGAATAACTATTTAGGTTATAACCTTTATTTGGATGCATTCTGCTGTAAAAATAACTACCAAAACATTCGCCAGAGGGCAGTGTGGTGTTGAGAGGAAATTGCGAAATTTGATTTGTGGCATTGACACACCTCGTGTTGAACCGCGTTTGTATTCGGGGATGTTTTAACCCTTTCAGGGGCAACAACCTGCACGGTTTGCACAGTGCAGATATTTTTCCCGATTTCTTTTAACCCCAAATTCTTGAATTTTTTTTTTCCAATTAAAGGTTGCAAAATGTTTTTATTTCTTTAAACTGATAACAGATGGCATTACTAACCATTTTTCTGCTCATTTAACGGGAATACATTGAATGCAAATGAAAAAAAGAGTAGATTTAGGCGTATGCACTGCGCAAACGGCGTCCCTCAAAGGTTTAAAGGGGAAGTTAATTTCCGACGAATGGCATCGCATAATTTAATTTTCTCTGAATGGCAACACGTTGCATATAAATAATTATTGTATCAATAATCCCGACGTGCCTTCAGCACTGACACCTGTACCTGATGGAGATGGGTTAAACCATTCCTGACACTCACATGAAAAGTACTAATGCGGGATCCTCATCGGAAGGAAGTGAGCCAGAATCTGCGCAACCTATGGAAGTGTATATTCTAGAATCACATGAGAGATTGCCTCATCTCATAGGACAAACAGAATTTAACGATTTAGTACGTGACTTAAAACTCTCTAAACAACAGTCAGAACTGCCAAGTTCTAGGTTGCAACACTGGAATCTAATAGCTGAATGCACAAATATTTCAATTTTAGAAGAATACATGCATCTTTAAGGGAACGGTGGACATTAAAATTTATTTTTTTTAGTTTTCATCATAGAGATACGAAATTTTGTGCATATATACATTTCACTATAAATAAATAGAATACCTTAAAAGAAATTTCCAATCTCATTATTATTTTAGGATTTTTTAAAAAATTTGAAATTTATAAACAAAATTTTTAAATGCTCCTTGCTACTTAATTTTTAAGATATTTCCTGTATTTTGCATTTTAATCTCTTTAAACTGTATAACAAACAAATCTGCGTATCAATTATTTAATCCCTTAAATAGTTAATTTTTGAGAGATTTTTTTATGAATTCCATCCCGATTTTCATCAAAATTTTGCCTTTTCAAAAGTTATAGATCAAATTTAATTACCTTAATGAAGTCGAATTGTAAAATGCATATCCAGTTTTTTTGTAAACAGTATCAGGATTCTTCCTTATCAATTTCATGAATTTTGAAGAAAAATTAAGTAGCATGCAGCATTTAAAAAATCTTAAAACCTTGAAAAATCTGGTTTGAGAAATACAGATTTAAAATTTATTACTACATTATAAATTACTTTGTAAAAGCTTCATAAATGATTTTTTACTTGAAAAAAATTATTTTGGTACTAATAATCTACAGAAATATACATATATTATTGACAATAACACAATCAGTATTACAATGACGAGATTTGCTGAAATAAAGGTCCACCCTTCCCTTAAGTGTATTTTTTAAACGAAAAATTCAATGTGTGTGTGCGTACAGACGTAAAGGATTTATTGACAGAGTTGGATATTCAGTATGATTTCAACTAATGGAGAATTTTTAAAGATTCCACGAAAGCTAGCCTGAAAGTAGTGCTTTTGCATAATGGCAACAAACTACCATCAGTACCTTTGGCGCATGGAGTGAGCGTGAAGGAAATTTGCAATAATTACAAGATAAAAGGAACTTTTTATATACCATGTTTTTAAATTTTATGTTGAATCATATAAACTCGACAATTCTATGTATTAATAAATACTTTTATAAAATTTTTTTGATGAGTTATCCCATCAACTTGAAAGAAAATGAAGTTAATTGGAAGTTAACTTGCGTTTAACTTTTCGTTCCCGTCGCGGCCGATATATGGCTGCTCCAGTCTATAAAACAAAATTAACTGAAAAAGAATTCACTTCTTCTTAAAGATGGCTAAAAGTATCAAAATAATGGATTGTCATCGTGTTCTGAGCAATTCTAAAAGTTTCAAATGTCTAGCTAGTCGGGGAGTTAGTTAAAAATCGATTGCAAGATTTGTACGGGGCAAACACACAAACACACAAATAAGAAAGCGAGTTAATAAAAACATGTAAAAAATATGGCTCTGCTGCTGGCGGCAGTCATATAGTATAAATATCATGGATGATAGAATTGCTGCGATTTAAAAGGTTTACAGGGTGGGTTTAGAAAATTATGCTGTTTTTTGTGTCTGTGGGACTGCCGCGATACAAACAACCACTACAAAGGCAAACAATGGTCTATAAGGGAATCATACGTTCCTGGAGAGAAAATTGTCAAAAATACATAACTAGTTGAGCCGATCAAAATGGTTTAGCCTTCCCTTCAGATAAGGTTAGGATTGATGAAAAACTTTGTCAAAGCTCTAGATAATAATTACAAGATAAAAAGACTTTTTATATATCATGTTTTAAATTTTCTCTTGAATCATATAAACTTGACAATTCTATATATTAATAAATACTTTTTAAATTTTTTTTTTATGAGTTATCCCATCAACTTGAAAGAAAATGGAGTTATATGGAAGTTAACTTGCATTTAACTTTTCATTCCCGTCGAGGCCGATAGATGCCTGCACCAGTCTACTAAACAAAATTAACTGAAAATGAATTTAATTATGCTTAAAGATGGCTAAAAGTATTAAAAGAATGCATTGTCATCGTGTTCTGAGCTATTCTAAAATATTCAAATGTCTAGCTAGTCGGCAAGTTTGTTAAAAATCGATTGCAAGATTTGTGCTGGACAAACAGACACACAAACAAGAAAGCGAGTTAATAAATACATGATAAAAATGCACAAATGGTTCAGCCGAGCAAAATTGTTTAGCTTTCCCTTCAGATAAGGTTAGGATTAATGAAAATCTTTGACAAAGCTCTAGATAAAAATGGCCCCGGCTTTAAGAATTTGCGGGAACTGTTTCCCAAATGGAGTGAAGCAAAGGTGAAGGAGGTTATATTTATTGGGCATCAAATTAAAAAAAATGATGAAAGACTAAACGTTCTTTAGCTAAGCTCACGAATCTGTAGTCAGTTGATAGGGCGCCTTTCAGAGTCCATTGTTCAAGTATTTTTGGGTATCATAAAAGACGATGGATGTGCGTCTATAGTGACTGATCTACTTGACCACTAAAAGAATATGGGTTGTAAAATGTCACTAAAAATTCTTTTTTTTGCCCTCCCACCTAGTGTTTTTCCCAGAAAACTTGGATGCCGTGAGTGATGAACAGGGTGAACGTTTTCACCAAGACATCCGTACTATGGAACATCGTTTTCAAAGGTGCTGGGACCCTGCAATGATGAGCGACTACTGTTGGTTTCTATTTAGGAAGAATCATCAGACCTCTTACAAAAGGAAAGCACTGTCATCAAGGAAGAAATCATCCTATTTTGAAAAAGATAACATTGTTAATATTAATATTATGGGTTGTTATGCAAAAGTTTCTTGCTCGTACCAGTTCATAGATTTTAGTTAAGTAATAAAGAAAACATTCTTACTGATGAATATTATTTTTTGTTTGCGTTTAAGGGGACAGTGGACCTTCAAACTTAACATTTTTTGTTTTGGATGGATTTGCTTGAAATTTGAATATGAGATTAGTACCATAGATATGTAAAAGTGGTTAAAATTTAAAGATGAAATATTAATAATTTATGAATTATGAATTATTAATTATATCAATATTTGGCCTCATTAAAAATGTTCCATGTGCATTTCTTTTGCATATAATAAGGTAATTTTTATTTACAGGATACCTTATAGAACTAGCAATGAAACTTATTGCTTATCTTAAGCATTCATTAAAAATATAAAGAGAAAAAATAATAACAGTGAAAACACCCTTTTTATGGCGCAAAATACCTATAAATCATATTTTCAAGTACAAAATTAAGAAATTCTGAGCTACGAAGCATAAATATTTTCATTAAGATTTATTTTATATACAAATAAGTCTATAAAACTTAAATTTCAAAGCGATACGATCATTAGAAATGCGCCCGGAGCAGTTTGAATATTCGTATGACATGAAAATATTTATTTTGAGAAAAACGCATTTAAAGTTATTGCTATTAGTAACCGCATAAAATATCGAAATATACCGCATAAGTATCGAAATTAAATAAAAAATGTCTATAACTAGGAGAGTAATCACAGAAATTAAAAAAACTTTTTGCAACACATTCCTACTCGTTCGTAGTTTCCCAATTCAATAAAATAAGAAAATCGAATTTTCGGACAAATTTCACAATTATGAAAGTCCACTTTCCCCTTAAAACGGTAACTGTTTGTCAAATATTTCACTGTTGAATTTATGTAACTGTTGTATGTGACGTGAAATTCATAAACTGATTATTCCACCCGAATTCCGCACCCTAAAATGAATTAAATTAACCCATCTACACGCCAGATACAGAAAAAAGTGAAAATTTGTAGATTAATGTAATTAGAACAGTAGGGTGAAATTGTAAGCTTCTGGCATGAGAATATTTTTAAACAGCTCGGAGTGTTTCTTTAAGAAAATGCTATTTTGAATTTTGCAGTGATTTATTTGAGCTATGTATTCAAAATATAAGTAAGCTATTCAGATTACATGGTTAAAGGACCTGCTGCAGTATAATTGAAAGCAAATCTACAAAGAATTAAATTATCTATTTATTTATATTATTACTAACTGAAAACCCGAGCTTCGCTACGGAGTACATTCAAATTAATTACAACGGTCAACGTATGCAATTTATGCCAAAAAATAAATATATATATTTATAATAAATGCGATGATCAATGTATACAATTGATGTAAAATATATATCTATCTGTATATATATATATTTATAAAAAAATCGTAAGGGATATGCATTTTTTTTGGATAATATCCAATCGTCTGCTGCATTAGAAAGAGAAAAAAATAGTTTTTTTTTGTCTATTTAGTTGTTACGCACGTGACGATAAATTTATTGAAAGTACCAGAAAAAGAAATCACGTGATCAGCATTTAATAAATTAAATTCTAAAAATTAATCTTTAAAAATTCACCAAAAATCAGGAAATGGAGCTAAAAATTCGAAAAAAATTTCATTTTGAAGGAATTTTTATAATCTTTCTCGTGATATAAATTTTATAACCCTCAATGTATTATTTTAAATGCAAACGTAAAAAAAGTTTAAAAAACAGCTTAAAAATTTAATTTTAAAAAATCTAAGAAGAATTTTTGAAAAATCTTTCTTAGTGCACCCCTACACTATTAGAAGAATCGCCATGAAAAATTAGAGCCCTTTAGGTCCATCGGTTTGGTCTGTGCGTTGTATGTCAGTCAGTCAGTCAGTGAATGAATTAGTCAGTTACGGAACTGTTTTATATATATAGATTATTATGATTATCATAGTAATTATCATTATCACTGTTATCGTTGTTGTTATTACTATTATAGAGAATATGTTCGTGAGGATCACATTGTAAAAAATAGCATATTTTTACATACTTTCCTTTAAACCTAGTTTAGAACATTTTCCAATCAAATGATACAAATTTCATGCTTTTACCGTGTTTATATTGGCAGGTACAAATATTTTACATTTAAATATTATGTCTTTGTGAACCCACCGTACTTTACATCAATACTTTTCTATATCCAAACTGTCTGATGAGAAAAACAGTTTTAGAAAGTTATAATTTTCAGAAAGAATAATTAGGAGAATAGGGTGCAATTTTAAGCATCTTGTATAGAAATATTTTTAAATATTCCTATACAAGAATATAAGAAAAATATTCGCATATTTTACATAAAGAAAATATTCGCAGCCTCCGGAAATTGACCTTTTGTAATACAGTTGAGACAGTGAGTTCCAAGCTGTCATGATTTAAATATTAAAATAATTACAAGATAAAAAGAATGTTTTATATACCATTTTTTAAAAATTTCTGTTGAATCATATTAACTTGACAATTCTATGTATTAATAAATGTTAAAAAATTTTTTTTTTATGAATAATCCCATCAACGTGAAAGAATATGAAGTTAATTGGAAGTTAACTTGCGTTTAACTTTTCATTCCCGTCCCTACCGATAGATGGCTGCACCAGTCTACAAAACAAAATTAACTGAAAATGAATTCAATTTTGCTTAAAGATGGCTAAAAGTATTATAATAATGCATTGTCATCGTGTTCTGAGCTATTCTAAAAGTTTCAAATGTTTAGCTAGTCGGAAAGTTAGTTAAAAATAGATTGCAAGATTTGTACTGGACAAACATACACACAAACAAGAAAGCGATTTAATAAAAACATGGTAAAAAGAAATCTGCGTGTGTGTGTTTGAGTGTATAAAGTTTAAACTTGAGTAATAACTTATACAAAAGAAGGTTAACAAGTAAATTGATGATATTTCATTCTAAAGAAAGCGATATTTTAGTTAAAATGTAGGTTTATAGAAATAAACCTTTGCTTTCCAGATCGACTTAAAAAGTTTATCGGAATTTTTTCTTCAAATTTCATGGATGTGTACAGTTTTGAAAATTATGTCGTTTCTAGATAATAGAAATAAAAGTCAATTAGGAACTATAGCGCCAAAACTCAACTGATCTTTATTCAGGAAAATAATATCTCTCTCTCTTTGTATATATATATATATATATATATATATATATATATATATACCGTAATTTCGCATGTATGCGCCGCACCCACCGTAAGCGCCGCAGGGACTGAAATTTCCTTTTAGAAAAACGAAATCGGGGTAAGCGCCGCACCGGCGTAAACGCCGCATATAATTTTTTCTTAGTTACCGTACCGCAACCAAATATTGAGACACTAGCAGAAATTTTAGGTTATTTCCGTAACAAACTAATACATTTTAATGTAATAAATTCAATATAATTCTAATTTTGAATATTTCTCTTATTAAATTACACTTTAACACTAGAAGCGCCGAATGACACCCTGTTAGCCTAAACACATATGCAAATCTTGTCACTTACGTGTTCGAGTGAAACCTCGGCTCATCGCTCTGCCCGCTAGTCGGCGTGCAGCACATGCGTAGTAGCCGTACGGGGGAGTCGCCCGTTTCCGGCTTTCACGATAAATACGTGGCCGGGAAAAAAATACTCGCCGATGTGTTGTTCGTTCTCACTCGCTCGCTCGATTTGTATGCGTTGATATTATTTTCTGCTTTTAATAAAAAAAGGAATTCTCAAACCCTACATTTACTTCTTTTTTTAAAACCTCTGCCTAACACACCCCATACCTATAAGCGCGGTACATAGTCATTTTGACCCGTAAGATTTACTTTACTTAAAACTGTCTTTTTTTAAAATGAAATGTTACGTACTACTACACGTCTACCGTAGTACAATGCAAAAAAAAAAAAGAATGAAACCTGAAACTGTACAAACGTATTTTTATTTCACAGTAACACATGATAAATTATTAAAAAAGAAAAAAAGAAACGTAATCATGGAACATCAAACGAGCAAAACACATAAAGCATACAAATATGAATAAAAGTAATAAAGATATTAGGTAATACAGAAAATCGTCAAAATGAAAATCTAAGATATACGGGTAAGAATTACCGATCAATCAAAACCATCAAAGTCCTCTTCTTCCGTATCAGAATTGAAAAGTGGCAAAATTTCTGGATAAATTTTTGTATCTGGATCATCTGGATCTTCCTCGTTGGAAGAACTGTTATCGTCGGAACTGTTAACGTCGCTGGCATTGGGAACAATTATTTCCGCCTTTCTAAAACAGGAAATTATTGTCTTAATGGAGACACCTTTCCATGCTTCAGAGACCCACTTCGTGACTTCTACGAAAGTTGCCTTTCGCAAAGTTCCGCTTTTTGTGTAGGAATGTAGACCTTCAGTTATCCACGATTCCCAGAGACTTCGCATTCGGCATTTGAATACTTTGTTTATAGCCAAATCAAGTGGTTGAATTAATTTTGTCAAACCTCCGGGAATTATCGCTAAATTTGCAGACACAGTCTTCGCTGCAACTTTAACAGGCTCTGACAAGTGGGCTTTCATCGAATCCATTATAAGTAGCCCTTTTGGATTGAAAAAAGCCCCTTTCCTTTTCCGCCAGACTTCGTTCAACCAATCTCGCATTACTATTTCGTTCATCCATCCTTTCTCGTTCACGCGAATCACAGCGTCATTAGGAAATTCTCCTTTGGGGAGAGTTTTTCTTTTAAAAATCAACAGAGGTTTCAGTTTCTCACCGCTTGCTGTGCAAGACAAGACACAAGTAAATGACGTTTTCTCGTCACCAGTAGTAACAATACTCACTGTACTTTCGCCAGCCTTGTTGACAGTTCTGCTTGGAGGACAGTCGAAAGTCAAAGGTACCTCGTCCATGTTGAACACCTGATCGGTGGAAAACTTGTTGTCCTTTAATTCGTCCCCTATAAACTTTAGGAAAGAAGATTTCTTTACCTCCCAATCAACAGGCAATTTTTGCCCCACGGTTGTGCGGGCCCGAACGGAGAGGTTTTTCCGCTTCATGAATCGGTAGCACCAGTTGGATCCAGCTTTGAAATCGTCTAATTCCATCTTCGCCGCTATAACTCTGGCTTGTAAACGTATCTTTACTGTTGATATTGGAATGCTCTTACTTCTCTGGGATAAAATCCATTTCTCAAGACTAGTTTCCAGCTGAGGCCAAGCAGCTTTCCCTCTTCTGCGTGCTCTCTTACTTTTCGGCATCTTTAGTAAAACTTTCTTTTCGGAGCGCCATCGCCGAACACAACGTTCATCAACACTGAACTCTCTGCCTGCTGCTCTATTTCCGATTTCTTCTGCTTTGGCAATAACATTCAACTTAAAATTCGCACAGTAGCTTTTGTTTCTGCGTTTTGGAGCCATTTTGTTAAATAGTTTCACAGTACGGGGGGGGGGGAACTATTTTCGCAGAGAGAGAGCGACAGCAATGCACGTGCGCCGTCGCCAAAGTGTGTATGACATCATCGTCATTCTTTTCTAAAATTAGTCAAGAACTTCCCGCATGCGCAGTGATAAACGCCGGTTCAAGTAATGCGTTAGGCTCAATTTTAGTAGAAAAGTGCAAGCTGAAAAGATTTTAAAATCCGAAATCGGCGTAAAGGCCGCACCGGCGTAAGCGCCGCGCCCAACAATTTTTGAACTTTTTTTTACGTATTCGCCGCCGCGCTTACGTGCGAAATTACGGTATATATATATATATATATATATATATATATATATATATATATATATATATATATATACACATATATGTGTGTGACAGTGACAGGATAGCCGTGCGGCGCTTCAAATAACTAAACTATTATAATCTGAACTAACATTTAATGAATATTTCTTATTTACAAAGATTATTATATATAAGGCTACGTCGTTAAATATTAAAATTCTGTAGGCTAATGAATTAGCAGTAGTAAACTGCTATCAGACAAACGCGTCATTCTTCTAGCATCGTCTCCGTCCAGCCGCTGACTGGGGTTGCCAGATCTCTCATTCTTTCGTTAGGCTGGAGCAGCGCAAACGGATAATAGTGCCATCTATTGGCATATTCAGGTACCACATTCCGATGTAGGCTCAATTACCACCCCCCCCACATATATATATATATATATATATATATATATATATATATATATATATATATATATATATATATATATATATATATATATATATATATATATATATATATATATATATATATATATATTAGAGATAAGAGTAAATGTAAAAATATTTGTGGTCTAATACTTAAAAGATTGATAAAATAGTAACGTAATTTCTTTTTTAGCTTTTGCTCAAATTTCCCGAATTTGTCTGTAAATCAGTAAACTATGCACAATTCAGAAATTTCGAAAAGGAAAGCGTTATTTTTAGCAGTTGTTTCCAAAAATACACAGAAAAGAGTATCTATACACCTGCTTATTTATTTTTCAGCTCTCTTTCCAGAGGCGGCCTCTAAAAATGCAAATTCTATATCAGTTCCTCCCGTAACGTAATAAAATAATAAAAATCTTAAAATGCCTCTCGAGGTAATATGAGTGCTTCAGTTACATCTCTCATGAATTTCTTTCCAGAAATTTCTCCGGCCGAAACACTTATGGCTGGATGCTTCAAATATCTATATTTGCATCGCATCTGAAAGAATTTTTAAGCAACGAAGCAATGAGGAGAAATTTTTCATTGCGCTCAACAAATATCGCCAAGATTAAAAACAAAAACAGAAAAAAAAAGAAACTGAGTCATTAAGGTACGCGGCGCAGCGATTAAGAAAACGAAACTTATGTTTGTTTTAACAAGTTTATTTTTTTCCCTCGCGCCAGTTCTTGTTGCATTATTGCAGGTAATGTGTTCCCCGGAATGAATGGCCGGGCAAGTATCGCCACGCTCTATTTACTTACTCTCTCTCTTTCTAGTAGAAGTCTGTATCAGTTTTCCGGCGTGAAATCTCCGGAGATATATTTTGGACTTAGAAGAAAAAAAGTATTTTAAAATACAGTGTGCATATGATTTAAAATTTTCGCTTTTCCTCTTGTGAAGAATTATTTTTCATTTCGCTGGATGCTAGCGTAATTTGTATTTCGATTAAAGGCTAAATTACTGATACCGACTGTCTGATTTTTTTTCTGATTTCAAACTGAAGAATGCACTTATAGAATTATTTAAGGCGACAATGGAACTTCAGATTGGCAAAAATATGTCCCCCAAAACGATTTTTTTCTCTTTCAGAAAATGATTCTGCAGCCCATCAGCTTTAAATTAAAAAGAAAAGTATGTCGATCCGACCATTATTAACTGAGTTATAAGTATTTTTTCAAAAGTAAACAATGGAAATGTTACGTTACATTAAAACTTTAAATGCTATATTCTCAAAACAAGTTTTCATGTCATTTCGGTAAGTTCAAAATGTTCCGTGCATCATAATTTTTCTTGATTTTTCATAAAATTTCATAAAATCATTATTTATATATCTTAGAATAAAACCTACTAAAAAATTCATTATACTATTTTAAAACAACTTAAAATTTTTACAATAAAAAAAATGTTGATAAAATTTTGCATAAAATGACCTATTTTTATCCATTTCTTTTCTAGTTTTTATAAATATGATTGTAAATCAAATATTGCTAGTAACTTTTATTATAACTATATATAGCTAGCTTAAGAAAGAAAATTAGAGATCTGAGACAAAAATTCATCCGCATGGAGCATTTTTAAATAGAGTAATTAACAAACTGATTTTAATTAATATCTTAATTAATTACATTCTGACTTTTTTATTTAGAATTTGCACCTCTAAACAACACTGTATAAGTATACAATATGTCATAGCAATTGGTTGATAAATAAAAAAAAGTTTTTCATGGTCTATTGTTTAGATTTGTAATGTTCCTTAAATTTGTAATCTTCAAAAAAAAATAATAGTAGGATCAAATTATCAGCATCTTGTGCAAGAACATTATTAAAAAGCCTGATGGGTTAACAAAAGCCTTTTTTGAAATTCTTCGATGATTTATCCGAGCTTATTAGTCAAAACATAATTTTCTAGTTAAATGACTTGTTGTAATATAACTGAAGAAAAATTTGCATAGAATTGAATAATTTATTTTCTTATTTGTATACTTATTTCCATATTAACTATTTCCATCATCATCATCATTATCATTTTTATTTTTTTAAGTTTCCAGTTTAGATATTTGTTATATAATTGAAGACTAATCTGAATATAACTAAATCATTTATTTTCTTATATATATATATATTTTTTTTTACTGTACTTACTAACATCATTATCATCATGTTTTCCATAATTAACATTACTGTTAATTAGGAAGCTATTATAAAGAATGAATATTGATAATAATGAATTAATGATTACAATTTTAAATAATAGGGGTGCCCGAAACACATTGTAAAAAAAAAGAGTTCATTTTGATATACAGTAGAGTCCCGATAATCGGAAATGATTGAGACCAGACCCTTTTCGGATTAACGAATTTTCCGAATTAAGCGAAATCATTCTTAAAATAAACTTAAATTACATAGTAACATGTGATTACATAAATATTACACATTACGTGTGATTACACAGTTTATTTTATAAGGTCTGTCTAAACCAGTGGTTCCCAACCGGTGGTCTGAGCACCAGAGGTGGTCCGTGAGAGCCTTGGGAGTGGTCCGGCACCATTATATAAAAAAGTTTCCACATAAATAGGGATTTTGAAAGCAATGCTCATTGAACTAGATGTGCCGAATATATCCGATGACTATCAGGTGTTGAAATAAAATTTCTGAAAAGTTTAACATAATTATTTTGCTATTAGAATATAATACGTTAGAATGTGAGTACGTTAATCCTGTTTCCCTTTTGCCTGAGGGATATTCTATAAACCCGGACCTCCCCGGAAGGTTCTCCTCTCAAGTCAGTGAGATGTGGTGGTCCGCACATGATCCAATTTCTGGCTTAGTGGTCCGCAGTGTTTCTACGGGTTGGGAACCACTGGTCTAAACATTACCAAATATCGGAACGAAATGGGTGATAAGAGAGCGGAACGCTGACTAGTACAGTACAGTAGAGTGTAAGATTTTAGACGATCAGCAAATTGTTGAAGAGGCTTTGAAAGAACCTGTCAACATCTCAGACGAGAGTGAAGGTGAAGCAGACGTTGACAGGGAGCAGAGGGTATCCCACCCAGACGAGGTGGCCACAATTTATGTATCGCTACGCTACGTAGAGCAACACTCAGCCGCGACCCCAGCGGATACCCTTTTTCTAACTCGCTGTCGTAATTTGGCTTCAAGGGAGAAGTATTTTTTTCTTCGACAAAATATATTTAACAGATTTTTTTCAAACCAATGTAGCTCAGTAATAATTAGTTAAGTACATTGTCTAATTTTGAATTTTCTTGTAATTTTCAGAAATATACTTTATATTACTTAGTATCACTGTCGTTTTATTGTAAGCGTAGTTCTTTATCAGTTTTGGTTTCGGATTAAGCGGACTTTCGGATTACCGAAGTTCGGATTATCGGGACTCTACTGTACTTTACTTTGAACCTGAGCTTCTTCAAACTATTACCATAAAATCATTTTTATATCGCGTTTATATTGTTCGATACAACATTTTTATACTTTAATATGCCTATGTGTCCCCACCCCGCTGTGCATCAAAATTTTTCCTGTTCCAGATTCTGAAGATGAAAAAAATGTAGTTTTGGAAAGTTATAATCCCCCCAAATATGCAGGGGGGAAATTACAAGTGTCTTATATAAAGATATTTTTTGGTAACTTGGAGTTTTGTTTAAGTGGACCGACTACGTTGAAAACACTGATTTTCGACCTGTAGGTCGAATTTGTTTTCATTTGTGTTTCTTATAGTTTGGACTTTTCTCTTTCCAAAACCATTTTACCTTCCTCTTTACGTGATGTAGAAGAAAAGTTATAGCCATTATAAAGCATGATGTGTCCAGCAAAATGAAATCGGAAGTAGTAGCTCCAAACCGGAAGTTGTTCTAAAATTGCAGTATTTAGGTAAGTTTCAGTCCTAAAGCTAATTTTTTTTTGTAATTTTAAGTTATTCTAATGTTTTTACATTATTTTTACATGTTTTTACAAATTATATTATTTGTTTATTAATGAAAAACTGGCGACAAATTAGTTCACGAGTTCGTTTGTATACATCGTCACGCTGATATTTCTCTCACTTTGCTTTTGCTATTTTCTAATATAAAATACTGTTTTTTGTTTAAAAACCATTTTTAATTTTACGGGAAACATCATAAGAAATGGGTCAACGCAAAATTTATCGCTCTACAAAGCGAAAATTTACTGGAAATCAGTACAACATTTCAAAGAGAAATTAAACTGTTGCAGTTGATTGGAGTTGTGTAAATACTGCACGTTCATCGAAACTCGAGAGCAAGAAAGATGTTTCTTTGGATGAAAGTTCAAAGATCATTTAACTTTTCTAAAGCAGAATAATGGATATTGACATTTTAGTTTCTGTATTTGCAATATTATGTTGTCCAGTCTGTTTCAGCAATAAACTCTCACTGACTGAAGATTCACGGTTTGGTACGTGCTAAAATTTTTTGCTAGAATGCAACAACTGTTCTTTCTCAAAAGGGTTTGCATCTTCAAAAAAGCTGGATAAGTCTAATAGTATAAAAACCCTTGCTGTTTTTGCTTTAAGACGTATAGGAAAAGGCTATACAGCAGGAAAAAATTGATCTCAGTACTGGATATGCCTTTCCTTTCTAAAGGAACTTTCAGACAACAAGAACTGAAAATTCATCAAGCTGCATATAAAGCTGTTGAAGAAAGTATGTGTAATGCTTCAAAAGAAACTAAAGATTTGAAATGCACGAAAAAAGCAGTGGTGAATTGTGGGGTCTCTGTTAATGGTACATGGTAGAAGAGGGGTTATTCATCACTGAATGGTCAAGTCTATCCCAATTAAAACTGGCAAAATATTAGATTTAGAAACAAAGACACAATTCTGCAGGATATGTAGTACCACGTCTAGAACACCAGATACTGTTTCTAAACCACATATCTGTCGAAATCATACCGGTTCATCTTCAAATATGGAGACTGTTGGTGTTTACCGTATTTTCGAGAGATCAAAACATTCGAGGAATTTATGCTATACTGAGTACTATGGTGATGGTGACACTAAAGCATTTAATGCTGTGCAAAAACATATATGGCGAGAACTCAGTAAATAAAATGGAATGCATTGGTCATATCCAGAAGATAGTTGGTACTCACCTTCGAAAATTAAAAAAGTGCACTAAAGGACTCGGAGGTAAAGGAAAACTGACTGATCGCTTTATTGATAAACTTGAAAATTACTAAGGAATTGCAATCCGTAGTAATGTTGGTAGTTTACAAAACATGCAACAAGCAGTTATTGCAGATTTTTACCACTCATGTTCTAGCAACAAGCACCCAATGCATGGTCAGTGCCCAGAAGGACTTGACAGTTGGTGCAAGTTCAAACGGGCAAATTCATTAAATACAACCTATAACGATAAATCCGTTGGACTTCCAAAAAGTATTAGCAACATTGTGAAACCCACCTACATGAAGCTGTGTGATCAGAAGTTGTTAGAGAAGTGTCTGCAAGGGAAAACACAGAATGTAAATGAAAGTCTCAACGGTGTTATGTGGAATTTCATACAAAAACTTCATTTTATTGAATTAAAAACTTTGCAACTGGGGTCATACATAGCTGTCCTTCAATTTAATGATGTTGCTAAAGGTAATCTTTCAGTTTTAAACAATTTACATTTACAGACAGGCTATTATATATTAAGCGGATTGGAATCCAGTGATTTCGACAGAGATTACGACTCAAAAAGAAAATCTTTGCCTAAAGCAAAATCTCGAAGAAAAAATCTGTGTGCACGCCGAAAGAAAAAAATGCATACTGAATGAAGAAACAGAAGGCCTATCTTACCATCCTGGGGCATTTTAGACACCTAACTTTAATTGCAGTTTCTCAAAACATTTTTTTTCACAAAACCCATATACCTTTTTCACGATATTTGAAAATATAATGAATGTATTGTCATGAAAATTTCAGTGTATATTTTAAGTAAATTAACAATTAAATGAAGCAAAATTTTTAAGGTAAGTGAAATACTTTTCATTTAGCAGGTGCATTTATATAGATTGAGCAACTAAAATTTCGAAAAATTGCATGTTAGAATATATTTTCCATTGTTATTTTTTTGTACCTAAAATGTTCTCATTGATTTTGGGTTATTTTGAAGATTGTTGTCATTTATAACTAATAACGAAAATGATTAAGATTGCTGCAATATTTTTCTTGTAGAGTGTAAACCGTTTTGATGAAATTTAGCTAAAATATCACTTAAATTACCCAATTTTTCAAAAAATGCAATACATATGGATAAAGTTTTAAGTTGTTTATGCTTATAATTCATTGTTTCACCAAAAAGAGTATAAGATGGGAAGACATTGAATTATTTTAAAAGATTTGTTCCGAACGTAACACTGTAGTGATTTTTAAGAAGTACGTAGTCAAACTAGACGAAACATAATATATATATATATATATATATATATATATATATATATATATATATATATATATATATATATATGTATGTATGACACGAAGCTTCTTTTACTCCTATGTTTAAATATTACTTATGCAGTCAACATAATCTTTGATCACTTTGGCCAATGGCAGGGAACGGATCACAGGACAGACAATACTTTTTAAATCTTCTTTATTACGTTCCTTAATCGAACAAAGCTCCAGGTTAATCCTTTCGCATAGCCATTTAGTTAATTTCCACTGCACGCCTGCCGCGGGCATCCGCTCTCAACAAAATTCTCATTCAATCTACCACCAAAACTCCCCTTTCTCAGCAAACTTGCTGCACAGCCAATGTGCAGACCTCTTCCCTGGGCATCTGGAACCTCAATTCTGCTGATCATACACTTTAACTACGCGCCAAAAACCCGTACTCTTCTAAAAAGAAATCATCTCGCTAGATTATTCTCTTTCTGCTCAAAGTGTCGCTATTAAAGGATAATTCCCCCCACAGAAAAATACGCGCGCTTTGTCAATGGATTGTTAGATTCTTATTATTTTAAACCCCCCCCCCTCTTTCCCGTACTTCTTAATTATATTTTGACAGCTCAGTCATATTCTTATACACACCCACCCACCCACACCCACACCCACCCACCCACCCACCCACACCCACACACACACACACACACACACACACACATATATATATATATATATATATATATATATATATATATATATATATATGTATATACATACATATATATATACATATATACATATACATATATACATATATACATATATATATACATATATATATACATATATATATACATATATATATACACTGCTGGCCACTATAAATGCAACACCCTGAAGGAAACATGCAAATAACATGAAATTTACAATATGCATTAGCGGAGGTGAGATATGCAAAAAATTAGAATTTCAGCGCAGACGCACATCACGCGCGTCTGTGGCGCCACTTCAAAGCGCTATTTAAGGCTTGGAGATTTTGACGATTTCAAGTTCGGCAATTGTGTTTTTCTTGTGGTTTTTTCAAAAAAACGATCAATTATGCCTCGTCGAAAACAGCGATCATCTTTTGATCAAGTATCCTAGTTCGACAGAGGAAGGATAGTGGCCTACCGAGATTGTGGATTATCTTTCAGAGAAATCGGTAGTCGTGTTGGACGAAACCAAACAACTGTAATGCGGATATGTGATCTTTGGATGCAGGAGGGTACGACGGACCGGCGTGTTCGATCGCATCCACCTCAGCGCACCACTTCACGTGATGACAGGCAAATTGTGCGCATTGCAGTGACGGATCGCTCAGTCACATTACGAACCATAGCACAGCACATGCAGTCTGTAACGCATCATCCAGTGTCTGCGCGTACCATTCAACGCCGTTTACAGCAGAGTGGTCTGTCCGCAAGGCGTCCATTGCTTTGTCTACCCTTGACGCAGAACCACAGACGTCTCTGCCGCCAATGGTGCGATGACAGAAGGATGTGGACGGCAGAATGGAATGAAATTGTCTTTACTGACGAGTCACGCTTCTGTCTGCAACACCACGATGGTCGCATTCGAGTCTGGAGACACCGTCAAGAGAGGATGCTGAACAGCTGCGTTATGCACCGCCACACTGGTCCTGCACCGGGTATTATGGTATGGGGCGGTATTGGATATCACTCTCGCACACCTCTAGTACGCATTGCCGGTACTTTAAACAGCCAGCGCTACATCTCCGAGGTGTTGGAGCCAGTTGTCCTTCCTTACCTTCAGGGCTTGCCCACAGCCATATTTCAACAGGATAATGCGCGACCACACGTGGTACGCATTGTCCAACGGTTCTTCGTCAATCGCCAGATTGAATTGCTTCCCTGGCCGCCTCGCTCTCCGGATCTTTCACCGAAAGAAAACGTGTGGTCCATGGTTGCTCTACGATTGACCCAGATTCCATCCCCAGCTGCCACAGCAGATCAATTTTGGCAACGTGTGGAAGCTGCTTGGTCTGCTGTACCCCAAGAACTCATCCAAAGTCTCTTTGAATCAATGCCGAGGCGTGTGGCAGCAGTGATCTCCAACAATGGCTACTGATTTTGGCTACTGATTACTCTGGCTACTGATTTTGGCAGGAACCACACTTCACAGAAGTCTATAAATTTAATCATTTGATACTTGTTCAACATGTTATCTGCAAAATAAATTTTGTTGTGATATCTCTTGTCTTTCTTGGTGTTGCAATTTGGGTGGCCAGCAGTGTACATATATACATATACATATATACATATATATATATATATATATATATATATATATATATATATATATATATATATATATATATATATATATATATATATATATATATATATATATATATATATATATATATATATATATATACTAGAAGGTAACCCGTTATTTTGACGTCATAATACTAATAATGACGTCATAATGGAAAAAGTATATGGAAGTTAAAAAATATCCCGTATTATCTAACAATATTGCATTTAATCCCCACTTTGTAAAATCAAACCCTTTCATTATTTTTTAATTATTTAGTTTTTCATGCGATTGGAGTAGTAGACTGCCATCATTTTTTTTACAGCTCACTACCCGATATGAATACTTGAGCTATTCATTCATATTTAAGTTTGTTTACTTTCAGAATTCATCGAAAAAGTAAACAGATTTATAAAAACTGTTAAATATACAGCTAAAAACATCCAATTTTTTTTAG
This sequence comes from Dolomedes plantarius, assembly GCA_907164885.2. Taxonomy (NCBI): domain Eukaryota; kingdom Metazoa; phylum Arthropoda; class Arachnida; order Araneae; family Dolomedidae; genus Dolomedes; species Dolomedes plantarius. The sequence continues at coordinate 69,375,610 of OU015490.1, forward strand.
TTCTGAATGCTTTATAGAAAAATAAGCCGAACAAACGTGATTTGATGGAGAAGATAATAGTTTTTAGGTAACAAAAAATTCTGATCCACATATGAAATTGAAATTAAGCCTAACCGGCCGTTTGTTTACTGAGGACTTCAATTGAAAGATAAGTACAGCCCGGAAGTGTTATACAGATACAAGGTCTATTATATATATAATATACATACACACACACACACACACACACACACACATATATATATATATATATATATATATATATATATATATATATATATATATATATATATATATTATCAACAAGTGTCAGCGTGCGAACTGTTCAACAGACTGTCATTGATATGGGCTTTCGGAACCCAAGTGTACCGTTGTCAAATGCACGGCACAAAGCTTCACGCTCACCCGGGCCCGTCACCCCCTCCATTGGACTGTTGATGACTGGAAACACGTTTCCTTGTCTGACGAGTCTCGTTTCCAATTGAATTGTGTGGATGGGCGTGTACGCCTATGGAGACAATCTCATGAATCCATGGACGACACATGTCAGCCAGGGACTGTTCAAACTTTTGCAGCCTGTGTCATGGTATAGGGCGTGTGCATTTGGAGTAATATGGGACTCCTAATACGTCTAGAAACGACTCTGACAGGTGAGGGGTACATAAGCATCCTGTCCGATGATCTACACTTATTCATGTCCATTGTTCATTCCGATGGACTTGGACAATTCTAGCAGGACAATACGACACCCCACACTTCGAGAGTTGCTACCGAGTAGCTCCAGGATCAGTCTTCTGACTTTAGACACTTTCATTTGCCACCTGAATCCCCAAACATGAACATTATTGAGCACATCTGGGATGCCTTGCAACGTACTCTTCACAAGAGATTCTGCCCGCCCCCTCCCCTCACACTCCTATGGATTTGTGGACTACTCTGCAGGATTCGTGGTGTGAATTGCCTATAGCTGGGGAGGACAAATGTTTTGGCTCGGGGACCACTTTATGTAAGTGGAGGTTAGCGGAGGGCCACATCTTTTAAAATTATTGCATTCATTAGTTAAATTTGCATTTCAGAAAAGGTATAAAGTGTATCATAAAAATCAATAAATATAAATAAAATAAAATATTGGCAGCTTTTCTGGCTGGCCGGATTTTTCTGGGTGTCTTGGAGGGCCACAAAAATATCTGTAGCGGGCCGCAATTTGCCCACCCCTGGCCTATAGGATACCTCCAGATATTAGTCGAGTCCGTGCCACGTCGTGTTGCAGAACTTCTGCATGCTCATGGTTGCCCTGTACGATATTAGGCAGGCGTACCAATTTTGTTTGCTCTTCAGTGTACATATAGACACACACACACACACACACACACACACACACACACACACATATATATATATATATATATATATATATATATATATATATATATATATATATATATATACGAAGAAATAAATAGTTTCCGGATAATTGACATGTTGTAATGTAATTGAGTCAATGAGTTTCAAAACAGTCCATGTAAAAAAAAATTTAAAAAAAAATTGTTCGCACCGGATTCTGACTCAGGTGGCACTCCTGAAGGTATATGTAGCTGAATTATGTATTAAAACCCTATTTTCTTAAATTTAATGTTAAAATATTGGGTTTCAGTAAAAGTTCTGTTTTTCTGAAATTATTTTAGTAGTTTATGAATAATCACTTATAGCGGATAAGGGCAATCTTGACACTCACCTCCCCAATCGAAACCAATCTACAAATAATTACATTATTCATTTCCATATTTATTTTATCATTTTATTTCTATTATGATTATTATTTTATTATTATTACTATCATCATCATCATTTTCATTTTTATCATAATTACCATTGTTATTACTGTTATTATAATACTGAGTATGGCAATAATGGAGATATGGAGATTAGAGGCAGGTGGACAATAATATAAAACAGCACTAGACAAAAATATAAAAAACAATGACAATAATATAGAAAAGCACATTTCTAAATTCTTCCCTTTGAGCGCAATATAGAGATTTTTTATTGTAATAAAACATACATATATGTTGGTACGCCATTTATATTTCCTGATAGAACACTTTTATACTTTACTGTGTATGTGTCCCCTCCCCCTTCCCCTGTACATCCATACGTCTGAAGATCCAGACATACTCCAGATGAAGATATCAGTGTGGGTTTACGAACTTCGAATTAAGATCCTTTTCGCTGCCAATTATAGCTAATTTTTAAGAGTAAATTCTGTTCCAGGCACAATTTCACCACTAGTAGAGCTTATTTTCTCCCAATTTAGAAGTATTCACTGATTTCGTAACTTTTACTATTGCTCCTACAGTGAAAGAAAACGTGGGTTTAAGGGAACAAGGGATCTTCAATATCGTTCTTCTTTGATTTTCAATATTTTACTCTATATACCACATGAATATAATTAATATTCTTTTCTACTATATTGAAAATAGTTAGAATTCACAAATAATGTATTTTGTGGAGGAATTAGATCTGTTTATCAAAAAAATCTTCAAAAATGCAAGAATTTTTCAAAATGCTCCATGCATATTCATTTTCTTCTGATATCTTCCAAATTTCTCAGACTTGTTTACTGAAGTGTTTGTCACAAAACTGAGCATAATTCTTTGAAATCACAAATATTTTTCAAATTTATAGACTATAAAATAAGTTAAAAATGTTTAAAAAAACAAAAAAATAACAGGCAGAATTGAAAAAAAAATATTTAAGACTTTAGATTCCTACAAAAAAAAATTAAATGCACATTTCTATTTATATATATATTGTAAACTTATAATAAAAAATTTAAAGACTTTAATTAATATAGAATGCGCACAGAGCATTTTGAATAAGCTTAGCATTTTTGAAAAATTTTGAAAAACAGTCATGATTTTGCAAAAAATTCCTAATTTTGATTTCTAAGGGTTTTCGATGTAGTAAAAAAGAAAATTAATTATTCCCATTTTGTATATAGAGTTAAAAATTGAAAATTAAAAAATTCTAGTTTCAAGGCCCCTCGTCCCCTTAAGAACTCAAAGATGAGAAAATGGTGTTTTGATTTTGACAAGCGTTTCTTTTTTCTCTTTTTCAATGCGTTTACGTCATTCACATAAATATCGAATAAATCTTAATGTAAGTGGAAAATACCTTGATATCCTAAGATGACAATTTTCTGCGATTTAGTGGAGTATATGCGTTACGCTAGCGTGAATTTCCATTACCGATGTAATATCAACTTCCTACAAACGTGCAAAATAAACGCAAGGAAAGTTTCGACTATCAGATGTGCGCCAAATTGCCAGTCCACAGTCTTCCCTCAGTCACTTAATCAGTATCACTTCAGTCACTTCACCTCAATTACTTAATCAGTTCCCAATTATTTTCCATGTCCGAGACAGTGACACCATCTATGAAGCACAAACACTACAAAATGTTAGTTTCCCAAATTCATGGAGACAAGCTTCGACATTAACTTTCAAATTTGTCTTCTGTGGCGAAAAGTGGGAAAGTTTTCACTTGCATAATATTAAGGTAGTCACCGTAATCATTTTAAATCTGGCTTACTAAGGAAATAAAGTATGGCCGCAATAGAAAGCCTAAAGGGTTTGATTAGGTAATCAGAAATAAAGTGCAGATGAATTACATCCAAGAGACCTGGACAACTGCTACTGGAAATGAGCAAAGCTGGCTTTTGAGAGAAAGATTTTGAGCGTTAGAGGTTGACGTAATTTGGGCAAAAAGGTACAAACATGACATTTATAGACAGTATTGGGAAACCAAATAGTATCAATTTCATAAAGGTAAACAAAATGAATTGGGCCTCAGCAAAGACTGGGTAACTCTCAAATAACAAAATAAATATACAATACTAGCTGAAAACCCGCGCTTCGCTACGGAGTACATTGAAATTAAATACAACGGTCAATGTATGCAATTAATTCCAAAAAAAATAAATATATATATATATATATATTTATAATAAATACGACGATCAATGTATACAATTGATGTAAAAAAAACATATTTATAAAAAAATCGTAAGGGATATTTTTATAGACAAAATAAAGTCCAATCGTCTGCCGCATTAGCAAGAAAAAAATATTTTTTTGTCTATTTTTGTTTTGCACGTGACGATAAATTTATTTAAAGTACCAGAAAAAGAAATCACGTGATCAGCATTTAATAAATTAAATTCTAAAAATTAATCTTTAAAAATTCACCAAAAATCAGAAAATGGAGGTAAAAATTTGAAAAAAATTTCATTTTGAAGGAATTTTTATGATCTTTCTTATGATATAAATTTTATAACCCTCAATGTATTATTTTAAATAAAAACGTAAAAAAAGTTTAAAAAACAGCTTAAAAATTTAATTTAAAAAAATCTAAGAAGAATTTTTGAAAAATCTTTCTTAGTGCACCCCTACACTATTACAGTAGAAGAATCGCCATGCAAAATTTCAGCCCTTTAGGTCCAGCGGTTTGGTTTGTGCGTTGTATGTCAGTCAGTCAGTGAATGAATGAGTCAGTTACGGAACTGTTTTATATATATAGATTACTCCAATGAAAAAAAACGGTCAAGGGGAATACCACTGCTTAGTTTGTGTGGGGAAGTCCAAATATGATTTTGATTTAATTTTGAAGTCAGGAACTACAGAGTCAAGGATTTCGCGAGTGGAGAGGAGGAGGCCGTAATGAGGAATTTCGTTACAGGGTCTTTGGATTAATATTAACTGTGCTAAATTCAATTCAGTAATCAAAATTCGAAGGTCAACTAATGTCAAGATTTGTTTAACCTTTACAATGAAAGCACATTTTTAATTAAATCTAGTTTAAAAAGATGTGCCTCCATTATAAATTTTGATTCTGATTGCACGTATGGTCTGTTTCCGTTTTCCTAGGTTCTGCTGTGTCGGTTTTTGAATTATCCCGAGATCTCTCTTTCTGAGACTGAACTGCAGTAGACAGACTGATTATCGTAAAGATGCAGTCGGCCACTTGCCAAAAATGATCCATTTTTATGCTTTTAAAAGATCACTACGATCGACTGATATGTTTATGTTTGATGTATAACCGGGAAAAATTAAATGTAATTTAAGTATGAATTTAAAGAAAGTTGCTCAAAAATTCCTATTTATACAAAATGAAAAAGAAAAAATTAACAAGAAAATCTTTTTTAATGTAAACATGAGATTTCGATGTTATAATTTCAACTTTCAAATAAAATATTCCATTTTCTGCATTATATAGAGTTAAAAATCCGTAACGAAAAACGAAACAAAATCTTGTTTGTTCATAGAAACCAAAGAAATGCATATAATTAAATGGAAATTGCAATTTTAACTAATAATGCAGACAAGATTTTTTTTTAAAAAAGCAACTTTTGGCTCTATGCCAGTACACTGATTATAGTTATTTTTTAGAGAAAATTGGAAGCAATTTATTAATCTAAAAAGCCCTGAAGGCAATTTAATGAGAAGAAAATAAAAGAACGCCGTGCCCAATATCATACACATTCTTTGCAAGGAATATTTTTTTCCCCAATGCGGAGACACTTGTCGTCAAACATTCGCATATACCACACCGCAGTTATACTGTCCATTTTATTATGGGGGTACCATATAGGCGGACAGCATTACCCCCTATGAAGGGATGACACAAACGGAGGCATTTTTCGTGGCGCAACGCCGGGATTCGATCCAAGCACCCTCAGCACCGAAAACCAGCGCGCTCTACCACAGGGCCGCCACAAGCCCTATAAGGAAAATAAGCTATATCTGAAAACGAAATACGAGTATCTCGAAAGATTCTATTCCGCTATAAATAGTATAAATTGCACAGAGACAATAATACTGCTTAAACGTAGTACATATCTGGCAATGTAACAATCCTTTGTTTGGGTTATTTGATTTCAAAAGTTCAATATCATATTTTAAGCTTAAAATTAAAACTAACTTTTCAGGAATTTTTTACTATACCTTTTTAATTTTAAAGATTTAATTTGAAGGCAGTAGATTTGGAATCCTGTATTCAGTAAGTTCAAAATTTATAATTGTTATATCTGACATTGTAATCATCCCTTGGATGGGTTATTTGATTTCATAAGCTCAATATTATCTATTAAGATTAAAATTTAAAGTATTTTTTCAGAAAATATTTTACTATACCTTTTTAATTTTTAAAGCTTCAATTTGAAGGCGGAAAATTTGGAATCAGGTATTCAGATAGATCATATATTATACTTGTTATATCTGACTTTGTAATCATCCTTTGTTGGGGTTATTTGATTTCCAAAGCTCAATGTCACTTTTTAAGCTTAAAATTAAAAGTATTCTTTCAGAATTCCTTTTACTATGCCTTTATAATGTTAAGGCTTTAATTTGAGGGCGGCAAATTTGGAATCATGTATTCAGTTAGATCAAAATTTTTACTTGACATATCTGACATTGTAAACTTCCTTTGGTTGGGTTACTTGATTTTAAAAGATTAATGGGCATGTTTTAGGCTTAAAATAAAATGTGCCTTTTCAGATGATTATTTCCTATATCCTTAAAATTTCATAACTTTAATTTGCGGAGAAAACTTTGGAACCAAATATTCAGTTAGATCACAATTGATATTTGATATATCTGACATTGTAATCATGCTTTGTTTGGGTTACTTGATTTTAAAACATTAATGTGTATCTTTTACGCTTAAAATAAAAAGTGCCTTTTCAGAAGATTATATCTTATATCCTTTTGATTTAATAGCTTTAATTTACGGAGGAAACTTTGGAACCAAATATCTATTTGGATCACAATTGATATTTGTTATATCTGACATTGTAATCATCCTTTGATTGGGTTACTTGATTTTAAAACATCAATGTGTATCTTTTAGGCTTAAAATAAAAAGGGCCTTTTCAGAAGATTATATCCTATATCCTTTTAATTTCATAGCTTTAATTTACGGAGGAAACTTTGGAACCAAATATTCAGTTAGATCACAATAGATATTTGTTATATCTGACATTCTAATCATCCTTTGTTTGGGTCATTTGTTTTCAAAACCTCAATAGTATATTTTAAGCTTAAATTAGAAAGTGCCTTTTTAGAAAATTTCTTCGTATACCTCTTTAATTACAAATCTTTGATATAAGTTCGGAATATTTGGCAATTTTTTCAAAATGGATGTTTTGCATACTCGACATTGTAATCATCCCTTTGTTTGGGCTATAGTTTTGAAAGGTTTAATAGTATATTTTAAGATTACAATTAAAAGTGCGTTTTTGGAAAAAAATTTCTTATACATTTTTTTAAAATTTTAAAGCTTTAATTTATGAAAGGAACCATTGGAACCAAATATTCCGTTATGTTAAAATTGATATTTAGCATATCTGACAATGCAATCATTGATTTTAATACCTCAATAGTATCTTTAAGCTTAATTTTTTTTAAAATTTACCTTTTTTAAGGTTTTTTCATGTGCTCATTTTCTATCATAGCTTTAATCTAAGAACCAAAATCCTGGAACCAAGCATTCAGTTAGGTCAAATTGATATTTGGTACATCTGGCAATGAAATCCTGTTTCGTGTGTTACTTGATTTTAAAAGCACAGAAGTATCGTATTAAGCTTAAAACTATAAAGTTCCTTTCAAGATATTTTGTCCCATACTTAATAAAATATTCATATATTCATATCCAATTTTTAAAATAAAGGAAATTATTCAATTGAAAACAAAATGAGGAAAAATATGCGATATGGGATAAAATTGGGAAAAAAAAAGAAAATGAAAAAAAAAAAATATTAAAATTATTATGGGAAAATTTCCATATTCCCATATCCTTTTTCATAACTTTAATCCAAGAACCAAAAGTTTTGGAACCCAATATTCACTTAGATCCAAATTAATATTCTTAACAACCTTTGAGAAAAACACTTTTGAAATAAAATCAAAATCGAAGTTCCAATAAGAAACATTCGAACGAGCTTAACAAGTATAAAAGTGCGTCATTACGGAACACGCAGCAATACAATAATAAAAAGGAGTTGAATTTATTTTTACAAGTCTCGTTTTCCCTCCAGTCCTATTATATCATTGTAGGTAATCTGTTGAACGAAATGAATGGCGCTCGAATCCTTCAACGGTCTATTTACTTTTTCCAGTAAAAGTCTATTAGTTTTCCAGCATTAACTTGAAAGAGTTTTTCCCCTTTTCTAAACATTTCTTTTCCTAAATGCATTTTCCTGAATCCCACTTCTTTTGAAAGATAAAACCTTCGCTATTTTATTTGCTTTCTACCAGATTAAATTTTGAGCAGAATTTAATATTCTAGTAAAGAAAAAAATCTCGTAGTGCTTCATAAGCAATGAAAATCTTTTGACAAATCCGTGGTAAGCCTCTCCACTTATTTCGCCCTGTTGCCATGCAGATAAATAGAAAAAAAAATTATTAAAATCTCAAAATACCAATTATAAATATTTCGATATGTGGGTAGTATGAAGATTTAAAAATATTTCTCGAAACAAGTAATAAATGTACATATACTTTATGGTGCATTTTAAAACTTATCTTCAATATTTTGAATTTTTAAATATAATCTTTCCGTCTAATACAATAATAAGCCGTTCTTGGGAATTTTACGGGCATTTTTCAGATAAATTTTCTCATATTTTTACAGTTTCAGTTTTTAATTCTAAATGAACAATAAGATTTAGAGTCTTAATTGTAATTTTAATTATTGCCTTAAGAATTATTACAGTATATCTAAATGTGTGGTAAGAACTATTGTCTTAATTTAAGTTACAATTTTTTTTGTTCAATTTCTTTGCTTATACCATCTTAAGGCCGATATATCATTGGAATAGTTAACCAGAATTCAAAAAGCTGCCCAAAAAGGCGGCCTAGCAACTTAAATATATACAGTGGACGCTCGTTAATTCGAACTCGGTTAATTCGAACTTTCGGTTAATTCGAACTAATTCAAAGGCCCCCAAAAACTTGTATTGGAGTTAATGTTAAAAATATCTCATTAATTCGAACTACATTTTTATCACTTCGGTTAATTCAAACTAAAAATTTGACAAAAAAAAAATTCTTTTTCCGTTTTTCCCCAAAGTGTAATTCATATTTTTAATAAAAGTTTACTTTATACTGCATATCTTCTGCTTCATTTTATGATTAAGGTAAGTCTGTATTGCTTTTTAATATGTTTAACTTTAGATAACATAGTATAATATATTTTCTGGGGTTATACATACTAGGAGAGTTTCTTCTTCAGTGATACACATTTAAAGTTATATATTTTCTCTTAACATCGGATAATTCGAACTTCGGATAATTCGAACTTTTTCTGAGGACCTTCGAGTTCGAATTAACGAGCGTCCACTGTAGATAGTTGATGATGACCGTCTTTGTGATGGTCTGTTGTCTTCAAAACATGATTTCATGTCTTTAGTTTAGAGGTTCTTTGCTTCATTGGGCAGCCAAAATTCTCAGGTATTTGACTTGCTTAGATGAGGTTAAAGGGTTAAAAACTCTACTAACTGAGGCATCACTGATTGCGGTTTCTGTGGGTGAAGACGCTGAAGTTATAGCTGATTATGAATCATCTTCGGATAATATCTCCAGTCCTTAACTTGGAGATAGATTGCGTGGTGCAGGAGATTTGCCTCCGATACTGGAGTTTTTAAGATTAGATTTAATGAGTAGAAATTCTTCTAGCTGAGGAATCTTGGAGGCTTCCATAGCTGAAGATACTTAATGCATAAATGATAATTAATCGACTTCGGAAAATGACTTCTGTTCTTTGTTTGAAGGTTGAATGCGAAATACCCCGATGTTTTAGTTATATAGACGATGTTAGTTATATAGATTAGTTATGTAGACACTATACCAGCCTAGGTACCATGGGATAAGTAGGATACCAGAACTGAAGATGTTGAATATACAGCTGATGATGGATGGTATTCGGATAAGAATCTCTTGTCCTTAGTTTAAGGGTCGATTGCAGGATTAAGGGACAGAATTTCTCCAATATTTGTGCTATAAAGATAAGATTAAACGACTAGAAATTCAACTAGCTGAGGAATTTTGGATGAGGTTTGCATAGCTAAAGATGCTGAATATATAGCTGATGATATATTGTCTTAAAAAAAAAAAAGAATTTCTTGTGCTTAATGTGAAGGCTAATTGCATGGTTCAGAATCCGATTCTTGAATTAAGATAAGGTGAAACTCTCAAAACTTATCTATCCGATATGTTCCATAAATACTAATGCTGAAGACGCGCTGGAGGAAGAATATTTGAGCGATGAAGACATTGTTTTCGGAGAATAATCTCCTGCCCCTGTTAGGTGGTTTGTGAGGGTCAGGGAAACGGGAATTTCTCGATTGAGTTATTAAAACGACATAAAATGGGAAAAAACTTTGCTAGTTGAGGTTTCATTGAATGACTATAATAAAAAATGCTGAATGCATTTTCTCAAATAAGTAATTTAATGATGATTAATGGTCTTTGGAAAAAAGAATCCTGTCCTTCGTTAGGAGGAAAATTATCAGAAACCGAAATTCCCTTCATTTCAGTTTTAAGTACAAGAATAAATGGTTAAAACTCAACAGCTTATTTATCGAAGAATAATGATTCCTTTACGAAAAGGATGAAGATGTAGTTGAGGATTATTCCAGTAATATTCAGTAGTCATCGGAAGGACTTGGCGTCGATGACACGGATGATACTTTACTTGATGACTACTTCAAAGAAAAAGAAAAAAGTCAAAAATGGCTCAAAATTGACAGAATGCAAATACGTTTGAAAGTGAAGCTAACACTGCAACTTCTTTCACGGAATTTCTAGTGATGTCATATGATGATTATACCGTTTTATCGAATATTGAGAACTTCAGAAATATACACGGGATGCAGTTTAACTGCTCTTAAAGCAAAACAAAAACGAAAACACACCAAATAAACACGTGAAATTTTTTAAAGAAATAAAATTTTTATGCACCTCCCACATTTTTTGTTTGTTTGTTGTCGTTACCCACGCTCTACTTTCGAAGTTTCGCTCCAGCCAAATTTCCACTTTTCCACTCCGTTCCCATTTCCTTGAACTCTCGACGCATTTTTGTGTCTCATGCTATCTATTCTCTTTTCTGTGTTCGTTTATCTATTTGATCGCCAAAGTTCAGCATACATTGCTAAATTATCTACAAAGGAGACCCATGGATTTTAGTTTCCACAACACTTCCCAAAGGTCCTAAAGATTATTTTGTGTCTAACATTTTGTATAACTACACCATTTTAAGTTAGATGTGACCAGATAAAAGGAGAATAGCATAATTCTTTCGCAAGTTGTCGAGTTCCTAAAACTGTTCATTAAATTTATGCACTGTACCTGATTATTTTAATAAAAAATGCATATAAAGAAACCCCTTTAAAAGAAGAAAAAAACCCTACTTATTTTCCTTTGATGAATTACTACCAAATAAAATACAATAACACTAAAAGTTTTATGCACAGAAAAATATCTTTCAAGCTCGTTCTAAAAAAAATTCTAATCTAAAAAATTCTATTCTAAAAAAAAAAAAATTTTTTTTAGAATAAAAATAAATAGACCGTTCCAACATGTCAGACATTATAGTTTTACGCAACATATCACCTGCTCCAAATGTAACAGAACTGAAGAATTTTTTGAAAATGTATAACTTTATTTTCAGCACTAACTTCTCAAATGGCATGGAGAGATGTCACATTTATAGGTATATACGTCTACGGTTTCAAATATTTATGCAATGCTAACAGAATAAATAATCCAACAGAGATAGATAAAAATAATGTGAATATAGACAAGAAACAAACAGAAATCAAGCACTCTGGGCATCCACGCACCAACGGCAAGATTCTGTAAAAGTGCCGGAACTGAACCATAAAACAACAGAGGTAACCGACAGGTCTCGTCATCAGGGAGCCTAACCATATCAGTTACCTCAAGGGGAACTTTCTGAATAGGATGCAGGTAAGCCCGAAAGACATCCCAAGGCCCCGAGTCCCCGAAAGAAGCAATAAGTCAAAAAGAAAATGAAAAGACAAACACAACTTACAGTATGTTATTGTAGTCTATTGTTTACATTGTATATGTAGTCTATTGATTACATTTTACATGCTAACAGAATTTAATTTATCATTAAAACGCATGTTTTGAATATTTGAAAATGTTCAAAATAATGCGGAAAATTATATATCAGTCTATTTTTGCAGTTATCCATATGTTAAAAAACGAATAAAAGGGGACATGTATATAAATACATATAACTGTAATATAGTTCGAATATAAGCAAAACTAAACACCATCGTAACCCATTTTCAAAGGTTGTGAAGAATTCAAAGTAATTTTCTTACAACTACACAATAAACGTTATTTTCGGTAGCAGGTATATATCATAGTTCAACATCTTATATGGTTATGTTTCTTATTTACCCTGTGAATCCTCTAACAGTCTAGGCACACTATAAAGTAAGAGGAATAAACATAAATAATTTCTTTTTTATTCTACGTAGAGGTAGACTAACATAGACCGACTTGGGGCTTCGAATAATAACACAACAGTACCGCAACTTGCGGTACTAAGAAACTGAACTTTAAAGTCGTAATGAACCCTTTCAGGCAGAATATACGTTCACTAACAATACCCGTAACCATCGGGGTCTGAAATAACTATGAAACTCGTGAAGCCACCTAGGCTAAATACTAATACGTGCTCTATCAGTTAAATACCGCTATCACCTTCAATCTAACTTTTCTCGCCTCTCCGTATCCCTACTAATAGCGTAGCGTACTACCGCACAAATCTCCACTCCCTTCTTGGGCTCTTGCCAACTCAGCGTGTGTCCCTTAAATAGACCAGACACCTGCTCTGAACTCACTTCGACTGGCCTGCACTGCGCAGCTACCAGAAATTTGCATCTGAGCAACACGCGAACCCTACAATCTGAGCTATGAGGGCGCGATTTCCCAGTTGGCAAGGGCAGCGGACCTGCGATCTGAACTCCGCTGGTTCAATGCCCGTCGCTGACAACTCCACCGTGTACACTAATGGTGGCTGGTGCACGTAAAATCCATCGTGGCTGCAATGTCCTCAAAGTACTCAATTTTAGCTCTGGAGGTGCGGGGTCAAGTGTTCCGGTCTCGGCACTTGAATCGGTTCTAAATTACGGGACCGGCTTGTAGTGGGTAATGCTGGCCACTTATACCATGCCACCTTACCACTAGAAAGATGGGAATTTTTTTCTTACTAAAAAGACTGAACGCCGTCAATTTGACGGTTAAAAATAAATTCAAGAATTCAAAATATTTGATGATTTTTTCAAATGGTTAAATACTTTAAATTTTGAACTATTTCAAACCAATATATAATAAATTAGTATATAATTAGATATATTTTTATACAGGTATGCCTAGAAGAAAACCTGGTATGGTTTATCCGTAAAAATATATGCATGGTTTTTGCAGTTCTTATTTTTCAACACCAATATTTCCGAAGAGACAATATTTCTGTTATCTGCAAAAAGGAGACGAGACGAAAAGTAACTAACATTTTTCCTGCATTATTTTAAAGATTTCTGCCTGTTTTTTATACTGCTGTCAAATTGACGGCTTTCAGCTTTAGTAGGTATACAAACACATTTTCTCCCCCCCCCCCTTTACTATCCAATACAATTTTGTAAACCTGTGTGTAGATTTCACGTAAAATTAGGAAAAAAGTCATAAAATTTCAGAAGCCTGATTACATAAATATAGATACACCACGTAATAGTATGTCCGAAACTGTCAGTATGACGGCAGCTGTCTTTAAAAGTGTTAAATAATTTTCCAGCAGTCTTGGCTGGAAGTTTATTTGGATTAAGTTCCAAAATTGCCATAAGTAACAGCAACATTTCAGCTATTCGCAAGCCAAATCGGTTAAGTCACACTTCTTGAAATTTTAGTGTCAAAGAACTTGATGGACTCCTGACTTTTACATTCATAATAAATTTCCCAAATTATAAAGATTAACACCACTCAACGACAAAAAAAAAATTTGGGGGGTTATCTAAAAAGTTACCTTCTTCAGAAGCCAATAGAGTTAAGTCCACACTCTAATGTTAATGGTTGCGATAATGCAATTCAAACGCAGAAAGCAAGTACTCGGTGAAAACGGTAAATCAATTAGTGCACTGTTTCAGGAGAAAAAAAATCTATACTAATATATAAAGAGAGAGAGCGGATTTTGTATGTGGAGGGTAATCTCCGGAACCACTGCACCTATTTGAAAAATACTTTCACTGTTTGAAAGGTACATTATTCCAGCTGGCCATAGGCTATATATTATGCATATCTGATCAGCTAAAAGAAAGTTAGGGGCCTAAATGTTGAGCTGATGCTTCACATTTACAACTTTTCCTTTGTCAACCATAGTCAAGTAACCATAGCAACACATCAAACTACATTTTCATTTATTATCAGTAATACATTTAATATTTTAAAGATTCAAGTGGAGGAGGTATTGATACATATAAAAAGGGTTTTTGAAATTGGCAACGTTTAAGGGTTTATTGAAGAAAATTACATTTGGAACTACGCTTTTTATTGGACATTTAAGGTAAAAAAAAAGATTTACAATTTATTGGTTATCAACTGGAAATTTATTGGTATAATATTACAGAAGTTTATTTAACTTTATGTTCTTGAATTTATGTACAATTTTATGCACAATTTGCTTAAATCGAACCTGAATTATTGAACTTTATTCAAAAATCAGTGTGTTTCATTGAAACTGTGAAATTTATTGATTATTTCGAATAGGCCTATGTTTGTTCCTTTATAAGAGAAAAAGTATTGCTTTAATTGAGTTGAAATTTTGTATAGATATAGTTGATAGTTCAGATTAAAACATAGGCATATTATTTTTTGAAAATCGTGCCCCGGAGTTTTTTAATTAATGTTTTAATGATTTTGCCCCTAAAAGTTGCTTATTTAGACAGCTTCCACGGCTTTTCTCGTTTACAGCGAGACTATGGTGCCGAATCGTACCAAAAACGGCACGCGGGCGCTGGTAGCCCCGGACACGATTCAGTGACTGACTGACAGATAACGCACAGACTAAACCGCTGGACCTAAAGGGCTGAAATTTTGCATGGCGATTCTTCTTATAGTGTAGGGCTGCACTAAGAAAGATTTTTGAAAAATTCTTCTTATATTTTTTAAAATTAAATTTTTAAGCTGTTTTTTAACTTTTTTAAAGTTTGCATTTAAAATAATAATCTGAAGGTTATAAAATTTATATCACGAGAAAGATCATAACAATTTCTTTAAAATGAAATGTTTTACGAATCTTTACCTCTATTTTCTGATTTTGGGTGAATTTTTAAAGATTAATTTTTAGAATTTAATTTATTAAATGTTGATCACGTGGTTTCTTTTTGTGGTACTTTAAATTAATTTTACGTCACGTGCATAGCAACGAAATAAATTGACATAAAAAATATACTTTTTTCTTCCTAATGCGGCAGACGATTGGACATTATCCAAAAAAAATATTAAAATACAGTAAAAGAAATGTTACTCAAACTGTACTATATTAACTGTGCTATATTCTTTAGTATGTTCTATTAGATTTAATTTTAATATATTTTCTTCTACATCATTTTGGCTATACGAATTTTTTTTATAAATATATTTTTTTGTTTTTTTTTTGGCTTTAATTGAATAAATTGACCGTTGTATTTATAATAAATATATATTTTTTTTCTTCTTTTGGCATTAATTACATACATTGACCGTTGTATTTAATTTGAATGTACTCCGTAACGAAGCACGGGTATTCACCTAGTGTAAAATAAATTAGTAAGATGCAGTCTAACTGCTGCAGAAGTAAGTACCCGTGAATCATTACACAATTATATCAGTTTTTCTTTAGTAAACAAAATAATTTAAAGACTGAATTGGATATAATTACCTTTTTGCACTTGCCAAATCTGTTAAGTCCCTTATTTACGCATAAAGTGTCACAATATTAACGATGTCTCCAAGTATATTCTATGTTATACAAGGTGCGTCCATTAATTTCCAGGACTGATCAAATAACTCCAGAAAATATTACTTGAAATACACACTCATTTAATATGTTTCGAAGTAACTCCCACCTGCCTAAATGCACTTCTGTGCTCGGTTGTATAAGTTTCGGAAACAACTCTCAAAGTCCTCCTTCGGAATGATCTTTAATGTGGACGTCATCGTTTTCTTGATGGATTCGACATCCTCAAATCTTGTTCCCTTCAGCAAATTGGCCCAGCATGAGGTCGTGGAGATGCAGCATCCTTCTTACTCTCCGAACTTAGCACCGGCAAACTTTTTATTGTTTCCAAAACTGAAAGATTTGCTGAAGGGAACAAGATTTGACGATGTCGAAGCTATTAAGAAAACGGTGACGTCCACATTAAAGAGCATTCCGAAAGAGGACTTTAAAAGTTGTTTCCGAAACTTATAAAGCCGAGCACAGAAGTGCATTACGGCAGGTGATAGTTACTTCGAAACATTAAATAGATATGTATTTCATGTAATATTTTCAGGAGTTATTAGATCAGTCCTGGAAATTAAGGTGACTGCATACGTTGAAAATGTCATTTTTTGACTATTTTGGTCAATTTTAATTTTTATAAGGATCGTGTAATTCAATCTTTTCTCTTTTCAAAACTGTTTGGATTTTCGTTCTACATCAATTAGAAGCAGAGTTATAGCTATTTATAAAACATCGTCGGCTACAAAATTGCAGTGACAAACAACTTAAAATGCGTTTTTCTCAGAATTTTGTTTTTTAGCACATATCTCTACCGTTATCATGATATCTCACATAATAATGGATATAATTTGATAAAATTTTCAGGTAATGTTTTAGAAGTTATTATTAATGAAATGAAGCACAATAATTGATGTATAATAAATGGTTTTTTATTTGGGGTGGTTTTTATAAAGAGAGGGATGACGAATCGAGGAAGTTTTCATATTGGATCATAAAATTGTCTGTATTATTTTTGAATTTTAAAATTTCACTTAGACTGTGGGTCATTTTCAAGAACACTGTCATATTTATCATGTGTGAGAAGGAAATTAAAATAGTAGCAATTTTGTGCATAGTGGTTGTTTTAGCTATATTTCATTGAAAATTACTGCAAATTGACCAATTTATAAAAAAAGTATGATATTAACAGGTGAGTTTTTGTTCATTTTTTTAATTTTAAGTGCAATTTTACCAAAAATGATAGAAAAATCCTTTAAAAAATTATTTTAAAAAATTGGCTCCTAACGAAGGCAGTCAATTTAATGGCCGCATCTTGTATGTCGTCAGATAAAAGCTACATCTGCAATAATCCATTCTAGAATGTTTATTTGAATTTATATTTTGAGAGGAATTTTAAAAAAATGCAATGCATAATATTTTACCTCTTTTCTCTGCTTTGTTTATTTTACGGACTTAACCGATTTGGAAAGTAAGTGGTTCATTTAATTCGTTGAATTAAAACATGCGTAAAACTTTTTTTTTCCCACTCGATGTTAGAATATTAGCGCATTGCATTAAAATTCTGCAGCCAATGTTTTCGACGCCAGTTAATAGCCGAAAGCATTCTCTGTTATTCCAGATAGCATTTTATAAGCTCCTCGTTTATGTTATCACGCCAAGAAATAATTCCCAGTGAAACGAAACTTTGATTTACTTTTAAAATAAAAGGGTATATTTATTTTTTTGAGGCTTATCAAACAAACTTTAGCATCACGAATCGTTTGAGTCACGAACGGATTCTGGGAAAAATGTTTGATACAAAATAAGCAGGTTTGGGAACAGTTGACTATAGGGATTATCCTCTAATAATATTACCTCAGAAAAATATTGTTTATGTTTTTGATTTTCTGAAGTAATCTTCAGTCGCCTTGAAGTCAAATTTCTTAGATGTCTTTTTAGTTTTATTTAAGCAAAGATAAGCAAGAATTTTTGGAGACGTAACTACAGTTAAGATAATGATAGAATACAGATAATTCGGCTAAAAAACATTAAGATAATTTCAAAGATTTTTCTTCCCGACACAATTTTTGTGACGTTTCCATCACCTTACTCTAGAATATTCTTTAAAAGAAGCATCGTAAAACTTCTTGATTTGTTATATATGATACAATTCTAGCGTTTGTAAAATAATGATAAAATACAGAATCATTACAATACAGTAATGATACAATACAGTATCATTACAATAGAGTAATGATACAATACAGTATCATTACAATACAGTAATGACACAATACAGTATCATTACAATACAATAATGATGCAATACAATATCATTAAAATACAGTAATGATACAAAACAGTTTGTAAGATAATGATACAATAGAGATAATTCAGCTAAAAAAAAATTAAGATAATTTCTATGATTTTTCTTCCTGACATATTATTGTGATGTTTCCATCATCTTACTCAAGAATATTCTTTAAAAGAAGCATTAAAAAAACTTCTTGATTTGTTATACATAATAAAATTCTAGCGCTTGTAAGATGATGATACAATACAGTATCATTACAATACAGTAATGATACAATACAGATAGTTTAACTAACAAACATTAAAATAATTTCGATGAGTTTTCTTCGCGGCACATTTTTTTATGACGTTTCCATCATCTTACTCGAGAATATTCTTTAAAAGAGGCATCGTAAAACTTCTTGATTTGTTATACATAATAAAGTTCTAGTGTTTGAATGAATGGGATAGGATATCAACACTTTAGACAGGAACGCAGTTTCACATGAAATTCTTGAAAGATAAAGACTGTTAACTCTAATGAAGACGCATATTTGAATAAAATGCATCCTGTTTCGATAACTGCACAAATCTAGAGCTGCAGAACTGTGGGAATGCCAACTTGATTGCAGAAACAGTATTAAAAAGGGAACATAATAGGAATGCAGCGCCCTTAATTTTAAGAAAATTGATCAGAGTTGCAAAAATTTATCTAACAAACATTAATATAAATAAATATATGCCCACTTTTTGTATAACGATAAGCCCTCTATCGAAGTTTTAAACTTCAAATTAAAGAATCCTGTTCGACACAACTTGTAACTTATGATTCTTTTAAAACCTGATTCAGCTGTTGGAATTAGTGAATTTCACTAAAAGCCACTAATATGAATTTCTCTTCTCCGTGATGATGTACATTAAATTTCTTTGAAGCTAATAATGCATTTTACGTACATTGCCGCAGAAGTTATAATTCCTTCCACCGATTCTAACAGGTTTAACAATTCACAGCAATTCTGGTGACACTTAAATCTTATACGACTCCAATAGGTCGTACGCTGGTTTAGATCACATTGCAGTTCGGGTGTCAATTAATATTGATACGGCTCCAAACGGGCCAAATGTTGGTTTAGGTTATGTTGTAATGCGGAGCACTTAACATTCATCCGTCCGTCGTTAATGAGCCTTATAGATAAGTCAGATCTGTCGAACTGTTTAATAACAAATTGATGAGGGTATTGGCGATACAATCCAATGTCCCCACATTGGATACATTGGATTAAATCTAATTCCATAATGAGTATTAAATGAGTAATAGAACTAATTCCATAATGAGTTCTTACTCCTACTTTCAGCACTGGAGATTTTCAACGAATTTTCAGGCCATAAACTATAAATAATTTTTACGGTTGTTTTAAAAAATGAGATTTGTGTTTTGTATCTTTTTTTCGTGAGATCCGTGTTTTGTATATAAAATAACAAATTTACAACTGCACCTGTTTTATATTTGAACAATTAAGTTACGATATTGTAATTATAAAGTGGCTTGCTAAGCCAGAACTTCCTAAGTTAAGTACACGTTTGACTTGAGTAAAATTTTAGAAAATTGATTAAGGTTCCATAGTTTGTAACAGATTAACGAATGAAGCAAATTGAATGAAAATTTCTGGATTTTTAGATGAAATATAAATTGATACAACAATAATATTATATTGATGTAAATTATTTATATGATGTATGTTATTTAAACTAATTCGGAAAATAAATTCATTAACACATGTTTCATAATTACAATTTATCACTGCGCACATGAAAACAGATGTTAGTTTAATTTATTAACATGAAACACACTTAAACTTAAAGAAAACATTTAGCTTAACATATTGAACTAAAATATTTTAATTACCTTAATTTTTAATTTTTATAATTAACAGTTAGTTAAAAAAAAAAAGATTTTCTTCACAAAACTTTTTCATAAAGCGTTTTGTAAAATTTTATTACCTAAGATAATTCTATGCTTTTAGTTCATTATATATAAAAAGTAACCATTAATGTGTGTAGAATATTTAAAGCATTTATCTTGAATAACTTTTGAGACATCATGCGCACAAAGTACAAAAATCTTATTTTGAGATAAATGTATCTAAAGTTAAATTTGTATAAAAAAATCACTGTTTGTATGTTCACAATTATTTTAATACTAGATTTATTACCCGGCTTCGCTCTGAATTCAGTTTATGTTATTATTTTTTTCAATGATTAGCCTCATGTTATGATATTCTTAAGTTATATAAACTCTATTAGGTTTTTTTCAGCAATAAAAAATTCATTTATTAACTAATTTGTTGTTATTTTAATACTTGCCAGTACATAACATTTTTTGTTTCTTTCTTATCACTGCGACAATGTGTAATTCTGATTGATTCCTTGCACTAGACATTCCCACATATAGCTGACCATGCGAAAAACATATACATGGGATATAAACGTATATACTACATAAACATGTAGTTCATATACGTGGCAACGTCGGAATATTTATTTTTAAAAATGAAAATGTAAAGATGGAAAGTCATTCATTTTCAATGAATGTGTTCTAAGTCCATAGCAGACGATTTAGTTTTGAGAAAGAATTACAATCATGAAATACGTGTATATTCTAATTAAGAAAGTCTCAAAGAGGCATTGAAACGTAGCAGACGATTTAGTTTTGAGACAGAATTCCGAGCATGAAATATGTGCATATATTTTTTCTATATGAATAAATCTGCCAATATATGAGTAAATCACGTTTTAAATTCATGTCTATTTATTTTTACGCAAATGTTATAATTTAATTGGCAACAATGAAATGTTACAATGGCTTTGAAGAAAAATACCCGTTGATACCGCTCAAACTTGTTCTAACATCATTCGGGGATGGAACGTCGTAACGGGATGAAAATAGTCACATTCATCCTGATTTTCCAAGCACATTAAACCGTGTAAATTTCATCAAGGTAGGACTCACGGTTCTTGAGTTTTTGTGACTCACCCACACATACAGACACGACCCATTTCCCTTTTCTGCTTTATATGTAAGTTATCATGATGTGATTGTCGTATCACAAAAAGAGTAGTACTAATTTGCTCACAATATATCCGGATTTCGATTAATATGAAAAACAAAAAATCGATTTTTTTGGCAATTTTGAAGGATTAAAGTCTTCTTAAAATCCCCAATAAAATGAAAGGACCGATTGCTTGTCTCGGACTAATTAATAGTTCAGCATCAGGCCGAGGTGTATTAGGTTTTATTGTCACATTGAAGCATTTGTGATTTCTTTTGAACCTCAGCAAATATTTAATTAAATGTTAAACGAAATTAATACATTCAAGCTATTCCAGTTGTGAACCCGGAAAAGATAGTAGAATTCCTTATTAAAAGAATGACATCTAATACCTTAATTAAATGGTTCAAATAGTAACATCAAATACTGCAAATCCAAATCAAATACTGCAAATACTGCAATAGTACTGCAAATCTGTTTATAAAAAGGATACAAAACTCGAACATCATGTACACAAGTCACGCGCAAAATAAGATACAAAGCATTAACTTCCTTTTAAAAATCTTCGAATATTTAATTACACCGACTGCTTTAGAGCCTTCCTTATTAAAAGAATGAAAGCCAATTACAACATCTGAATTGTTGTTGTTGTAGTTTCTTATGTCCTCTGGCTGGAAGTTTCAAACCAGGTCCATATAGGCTACGGGCTGAAGTGTGGGGCTACAGTTTGGAAAAACACCACAAAGGTCGGAGTCCGTCTTAGCTAGTTACTACCTCAATTTTAACCGAGACCACCCAGGGGAGACATCTAGAGGGACCATACCCTATCTCACCCTCACTGACCTTCATAGAGGGAATTCCCGGTCTACGGATTTAATGTGCTCATATCCGGCCTAGACACGGAGATATTTTAACGGGTGGCTCCGGGATTCGATGCGAGCACCCTCAGCACCGAAAGCCAGAACGTTATCGCAAAGCCACCTCGAGCCTACACCTTAATTAAATGGCTCAAATAATAACATGTACCGCTGCAAATTAGTTTGTAAAAGGATACAAAACCTGAATCTCATCTAAACAAATCACATGAAAAATAAAAGATACAAATCACATATCTCGATTTAAAAACGCTTCAAATATTTATTTACATTGTTACGACCATGAGATACGTTGAAAATCTCCACTTTCAAAAGTAATAGCCATATCATTAAATTATTATTAAATTTTTCAGTCAGGTAACGTGTATAACTGCATATTTGTTTTTAAAATGATAAAAACAACACAACAGCACAAATAAACGTGCTCCCCAATGAATATAAGATGATCTCAAGAAAACCTTTTCTAAAGTAAAACACATAATATCAATAAACATTTATTTTCAGTACATGTAGCAAGCAGCTGGCGCCAAACTTTTGCTGACGCTAAATTGTTTATAAAAGGATACAAAACACGAATTGCATGTAAACAAATCACACTAAAAAAAATGCAAAGCACAAACCTCATTTTAAAAATTCTTCATATATTTAAAAACATTGTTATCATCAGGATATACGAAGAAAATCTTCAGTTTTGAAAGTAATAGACATATCATCATTAAATTGTTATTAAACTGTCCAAGCAGGTCACGTGTATAACTTCATATTTCTTTTTAAAATGATAAAAAAACACAAAACTCATGAAAAAGCATGCTCTCCAATGAATATAAGATCATCTCAAAACCTTTATAAAATAAAACACATAACATAAATATTTCTTTTCGATAAATGTAGCAAGCAGTTGGCGCCAATTTGTTTATAAAAGGATACAGGCGCGAATCTCATGTAAACAAATCACACGCAAAAAAAGATACAAAGCACAAACCTCATTTTCGAAATATCTCCAGTTTCGAAAATAATAGCCATATCATCATTAAATTATTATTAAATTGTTCAATGAGGAAACGTGTATAACTACAAATTTATTTTTAAAATGATAAAAAACACGAACTGCATAAATATACATGCTCGCCAGTGAATAAAAAATGATCTAGTGATCCAGTGAATAAAAGAAAACCTTTCTAAAGTAAAACACTTAACATCAATAAATATTTATTTTCAGTAAATGTAGCAAGTAGCTGGTGCTAAATCTACACACACACACACACACACACACATATATATATATATATATAAATGTATGTATGTATGTATGTGCGTGTGTGTCTGTGTGTGTGTTCGTTCCACCATCAGTATGGAACGTCTGGAGCAATTTCATCCAAACTTGGTACACATATCACTTACAATCTGGAAAGAAACACTGGGAGGGTAAGACCCTCCCAGTGACCCTAGCACCCATAGGGGGGCACATGTAAAAATAATCGAAAACGACTGATATTACTGTCGAATCCATAGTTTTCGGGGTCTCTGGGATTAATAGTGACACTCCAGATGCCATCTATGTGCAAGTTCAGCCCCACCATTAGCATAGGGGGAGGGGGAAGGGGAAGAAGGGGTGAATATAAAATGTCCATAATAACGAGAGTAGCGTTAAAACCATAGTTTTCAAGGTCGCTGAGACGAATAGTGACATTTCTGATGCCGCAAGTGCAAGTTCAGCCCCCCCCCCCAGCAGTATTGTTGGGAGAGGGGGAGGGGGAAGAAGGGGGGATTATAAAATGTCTAAAATGGCTGAGAATAGTGTAAAAAACCATAGTTTTCGGGGTCGCTGAAACAAATAGTGACGTTTCTGATGCCGTTTAAGTGCAAGTTCAACCACCCCCATTAGCATAGGGGGAGAGGGAAGGGGGAGGGAAGATGGGGTGAATATATATATATATATATATATATATATATATCCAAAATGATCGAGAATAGTGTTGATTCCGTAGTTTTCAGGTTCTCTGCGACGAATAGGGACACTCCCGATGACGTTTAAATGCAAGTTCAGCCTCCTACTACCATTAAGGGGAGAGAGAAGAAGGGGTAAAAATAAAATGTTCAAAATGACCGAGAATGTGTCGAATCAATAGTTTCCCAAGGTCACAGAGATGAGTAGTGATATTCCCGATGCTATTTAAGTGGAAAGTTCATCCATCAGCATGGGGGTTGGGAGAAGGGGTAAGACGGGGGAATATAAAATGTCCATAATGACCGAGAGTAGTGTCAAATCCATAATTTCATATGTCGCTGAGATGAATAGGGACACTACCGATACCATTTAAGTGATAGTGCAGCCCCCCATCAGCATTGTTGGGTGCAGGTGGGGTGAGACAGTGTGAATATAAAATGTCCAAAATGAGCGTGAATAGTGTCAAATCCATAGTTTTCGGGTTCGCTGCGACGAATAGGGATACTCCCGATATCGTTTAAATGCAAGTTGAAGCTCCCAACACCACTGGGGGGTAGAAATAAAATGTCCAAAATTACCGTGAGTAGTGTCAAATCCATAGTTTTTGTGTAGCTGAGATGTATAGGGCTTTCCCGATGCTTTTTAAGTGCAAGTACAGCCTCCCATCACCATTGGTGTGGGAGAAGGGGTAAAAAATCCAAACTGACCGATATTAGTGTCAAATCCATAGTTTTTGAAGTCACTGAGGGGAATATAGGAAACTAAAAATGTTGTTTTAATCAAGTTTTGAGTTAAATTAATAATATAGTGAATTTGTAATTTTACTTTATCATTTGTATACTGTACTTTCTTTTAAAATACCTGTAAATTAAATTACTTAGATTTTACACTATAGGTAGAATCCATTCCTTTTCCTGTGTAATAAATTAATTGGGATAAATAAATACCCCGGCAACGCCGGGCAAATAGCTAGTTGTTTATAAAAGGATACAACACACGAATCTCATGTAAACAAATCATACGAAAAAAAATGTACAAATCACAAACCTCATTTTAAAAACTCAAATATTTATTTACATTGATATGTTCAGGAAATACGTAGAAAATCTTTAGTTTCGAAAGTAATAGCCATATCATCATTAAATTGTTATTAAATTGTTCAAACAGGTAACATGTAAAACTGCATATTTGTTTTTAAAATGATAAAATACGCAAAACTCATGACAAAAACATGCTCTCCAATGAATATAAGATAATCTCAAAACTTTTTTTAAGTAAAACACATAACATCAATAAATATTTCTTTTTGGTAAATGTAGCAAGCAGCTGCCGCCAATTTGTTTATAAAAGGATACAAACACGAATCTCGTGTAAACAAATCACACGCAAAAAAAAAAGATACAAAGCACAAACCTCATTTTAAAATCTTTTCAAATATTTAATTACATTGTTTTTCAGCAAATACATTGAAAATCCCCAGTTTCGAAAGTAATAGCCATGTCATCATTAAATTGTCATTAAATTGTTCAAACAGGTAACGTGTATAACTGCAGATTTGTTTTCAAAATGATTAAAAAAAAATTCCCACAAACCTCATGAAAAAACATGCTCCCCAATGAATATATGATGATCTCAAGTAAACCTTTCCAAAGTAAAACACATAACATCAATAAATATTTATTTTCAGTAAATGTAGCAAGCAGCTGGTGCCAAGATTTCTTAATACGATGCAGAAAAAAAAACTATCCCAAGAATCCTGCATTGTATCGGTGTGCTTTTTCATTTTTCCCCTGAATAAATACTAAACGCCAAACCTTCCGCGGATTTTCTATGCGGTGCGTGGTCCCGGTGTAATTAGCATCGACTGCTTTTGAGAGCTCTCTCCGTTTGGATAAATAAAAAAACATATTTCTACCTAAAGTTCCTTCCATTACATGATAATTTGATTTATTTCAACGAAGGTTATTGTGGAAAAAAAATAAAGAAAGAAATCCGGGAAAGTAATGCTGAGATTATAGTTAGTGTACGAACAAACCGATTACTTCTAGCGCAGTGTGTCAGAGAAAGGAAAACAATTTTATACAGAGGCTGTTCACAGATTTTTTAGACAATGTATATTGTATTCACAAAACTAAATTAAATAAAATTCTTGTGTTCTAAATGTTCTATTTGACATCCCTTATTCTGAACTATCTTTCGACACCGCAATTTCCAGGATAATAATGCCTTTTGAAGTGTCAGAAGAGGTATTCTATCCCATTCCTCCTGAACAGCTTTCCAGAGTCCTGTAAGGGTTTTGGGACGACGTTTGGATAATGCAGATTTTAAAAGTCCGAAAGCACAAAAATCCATAGGTGATACATCGGGAGATTTAGTAGGGATATCATTGAAGGGTATTACCTTGATACCAGTTTTTTGTTCCATTTCTTTTAGGAAATTTACAGTGGATTTTGATGTGTGACTGCTAGCTTTGTCCCGATGGACTCTCACAGATTGATGGCACTGTGGGTAAAGCGATGGTATTTCATTCAGAAAAATTGGCGATAAAATATGTTCCTGATAGTATTTGGAGTTAATCTTTTTTTCCACTCTCTTTATTTTTAACTTGCCATTATAAGAAAAACCAGCAACAATCATGAATCCCTTAGAAAAACTTTCTTTCGATTCTTTGAACCATGTACTTAAATTTTTTTCTCCCCTTTTATGATAATAAATGGCTCTTTTTTTGTTGCAATCATTTAAATACACCCATGATTCATCTAGTGTGACAATTGTTTTCCATTTTTCTTTGGATAAGTGTTTCTCATATAGAATTCTGCAGCGTATCGTGCGTTTAGCGATATGATTTGGAAGAAGACGATGCACATTGCGTTTTTTCGTTTTCTCAAGATTTAAATCAACGTTTATCATTTTGTTTACAGTGGACACAGAACATTTTAATGATTTTGCAACTGTCCTTTGACTAGGGGGATTTTCTTTTAACATTAAACAACGTACCTTTGCAATAGTCGAAGATGTCCGTTTATTACTTGGATACTTGTTTGGAATTTTTGTCCCACTTGAGGCTCCAATTTGACGTTTTTTTTTCCTTTCTTGTTGACGATATTACCTATCGACGCTTTAGATATCACAAAACCATGACTCTCACATCGTTTTTGGATAACGGAGTATGCATATTTCTCTTCGGAAAGAGCATAAATGTAGCCTTCGAGCCACTGCTTTGTTAAAAACGCCATTTTGAATAAAAACAAAACTTTCAAGCCCTAGACGATGATTTTGACTTTTAAAAACATAGTACAATTGCAATTATTTCTTTTGCACCAAACGATTTTTTATTACCGCTTACCAAAATCGCCTAAAAAATGTGCGAACAGCCTCTGTATAAGCATAAAAAACGAGTTAAATAAATTAATATTTTGGATTTGTATTATAATAAAATCTCAGATGAGTTTATTGTTAGTTAAAATAACGACTGACTAACGTTAGTATGTTTTTAAATATCCTAAATGCTGGCCTGACGTAAAATGGACGCAAGGCCTGAAATGTCAATACTAAAACTGTAAGACTGCTTTTACCGTAAAAATGTATCTAGAATTTTAATAAAGAATCAAATGTTTCTTGTACCTCATAAGATATAAATAACAATACTTGCCTTTGCCAAGGCAAAAAGCAATTAAAAATTTTATAAAATAAAATAAAAATCTATATTCTATCATTAAACTTCCTTCTAGCACTTATATTTTTGTCTCTGAGTAAATCCTTTTGGATTTGCTCAATTTCGTAGTATTAGTACTAACGGATTCTGAACCTTATCTCTCTATCCAATCACTTTTCTTCCTCTTCTGTCTACTTGCCAATTGTAAACCAGCTTACAGACAGCCATTGACTCCACCCCCATCAGTGAAACATCACGAAGATCCTGGAGAAATCCAATGAGAACTCTTCTTTTCACCCTCCAATGTTCTGACCAAAAGACTCTCTGCTTCACTTTTGTGTTTCATTTTTCGGTACAGAAGAAGATAATTTCGAACGTCCCATTTCTCATTTCGGTGAAACTTTCGCTCTCCGTTGACAATCTCCAGAAATATATGTGTTAGAAAGCGTTGGCCTAGGCAACACAGTTAATTAATTACACGTTCCTATGGTCCTACGGTACCTCATAAGAATTGCCATAATTTGTAATCATAATTTAATAAAATCAAATAAATTATTTTTATGAATTCTTTTAAAACAAAAAAATATGAAGTCATACATAGTTAATCACTCCTTTTTCTATCTATTAAATTTTTGTTTATATGAAACAAAAAAATGAAAGATTATCGTGGAAATCAAACCTTATATGAGGTGATACGGTACAGGAGATGGATTCACACCGTAGAAGGCAGACAGCAAACATAAAAAAGCCCGTGAAATACATTTGCAGGACGCTTTATTGTACGAAGGCCCCAGGAGTTCAAAATATCCTCAACTGGCCAGAATCGAACACGTGAATGTACACTCATGGACAAAAAAATTAGCGCACCAAGAAATAATTGCGGGATCGTAACGAAACTTGCAATGAAGGTACATGTCGGGGAGATATGCAAATGATTAGAAATGCAGCGTGATTGCGCATTGCGTATAGCCGGTAGAGGGCGTTGAACATCGTACTCTGTGGAGTATAAAACAGGTAACCAAAGCTTGTTTGAGTGTGCTGAATCATTTACAAAGGAAGAGCTGAGATAGACATGCCATTACGCCGTGTTCGAAGACAATATAAGCAGTTGTCGCAGTTTGAGAGGGGGAGAATCGTCGGGATGATGGAAGCTGGGTGGTCAGCTAGGCGAGTAGCTCGTCAATTAGGCTGCTCTGATTGTGTTGTGAGGAGGTGTTGGGACCAGTGGACCCGAGAGATGTCATGTACACGAAGACCAGGCTCAGGACGCCCTCGACAGACCAGTTGTCGAGAAGACCGCCACATCGTAAGAAATGCACGCGTACAGCCAACTGCTTCATCGGCCGCCATCCAGGCACAGGTAGCACCTTCACTAGGGGCCTCTGTGTCTTCTCGAACCATACGAAGGCAACTGGCTGAAGGACAGTTGGTATTGCGGCGCCCATTACGTGTGCTGCCCTTGACGCCCACCCATCGACGCCTCCGTTTGAAGTTTTGCCGCGCACGAGGAAACTGGACTGCAGCGGAATGGAACCAGGTCGTCTTTAGCGATGAATCCAGATTCAATCTAGGCAGTGATGACAATCGTGTTCGTGTGTGGAGAGCCCGTGGTGAACGCTTCAATCCTGCCTTTTCTGTACAGCGACACATCGCTCCCACAGCTGGTGTGATGGTATGGGGTGCCATTGTCTGCAATACACGGTCACCCCTAGTATTGTTCCGTGGCACCATGACAGCCCAGCGGTATGTTCATGAAATCCTGCAACCACATGTGTTGCCACTCATGCAACGGCTCCCAGGAGCCATTTTTCAACAAGACAATGCTCGGCCTCATACGGCAAGGGTGTCACAAGACTGTCTCCGCACTGTTACTACCCTTCCTTGGCCTGCCCGATCCTCAGATTTGTCTCCAATCGAGCATATCTGGGATCATTTGGGACGACGAGTTGGGCATCCCACGAGTTTGAACGAACTAGAGGCAAGGTTACAGCAAATATGGAACGAAATGTCTCAAGACATCATACAGAACTTGTATGACTCAATACCCGATCGTATCGCATCGTGCATTCGCGCTAGAGGGGGGTCCAACGGAGTATTAACTCCTCCGTTCTTTTGCCTTTTTCTCTGAAATAAATTATCCTTTTTCTTTGATTTTCTTATCATTTACCTATATCAAAGTAGTCATTACGTATGTAAAATTTCGTTTCATTTTGACGACTCCTTCTTGGTGCGCTAATTTTTTTGTCCATGAGTGTATGATTAATCGTCGGAAGACTTTTCGCGACGAACTAAGCGCGCGCGCCTCTGACTCATGTCTGATTTATGAGTAAAAAATAACTTTACCGCTCTTTCAAAAGAAATTAATAATAGTGCGGCGTTATTATATATATATATATATATAAAAGAGCTTGTCTGTTTGTTTGTCCGCTATAGAATCATAGACTGTTTCACCCACCGGGACCAAATTCGGCACAGTTAATGTTTTGGACCCTAGAAACTTAAATCAGGAAAAACGAAATTTGGGGCTCAATTAGTTTTTTAAAATTAATTTTTTAATGATTTTTGTGCCCCTAAGCGCACCTCTTAAATGTGGATACAGCCCCTTTACGACAACCCTTCAAATTCGTTACGCGGGGGAAAAAGCGGTTTATTCTGAGGGGTGATCTGGGGTGGTTTGATTGGTCTGGGGGTAACGGGGGGGGAGGACGAGGTGTTTATTTTTCTTACGTTTAGTGGAATCGTGAGTCTAAAAAGGTTGAGAACCGCTGATTTAAACAATTTTAGACAATGGCGTTCAAACTAATAGAACTTAATAAAATTTGAAAAAAAAGCAAGAAAAAAAAAGAAAAATTAAGTTTGGAAGTTTTTGGAAGCCTTCTGCTGATCTAAATATATTAATTGTTTGAGGATCATAAAATGGGAAGAAGTTTAAGAGTTCTACAGGTTTTTTTCCCCTAAGTTCGCGAAACAAAGTTAACATACGATATGTATTTAAATTACTTATTCCGTGAAATCATATAAGATAATCATATAAGATAATCATATAAGATCTTTTAGATTTTTGGGGTTTTTTAAGCAGTGGGAGGAAAAGCTCTTTAAACAGAGAAACATAACAACACATAACTTTCATTCCGAACTGTTAGTCCATTAGTTATATTAAGCCATAAGAAAATTAATGAAGTAATTTTTAAAGAATGATTTCCCGGGTAGATATATAGATATAAAATTTTTCATGCTTTCCATCAAAAGAATACTGGGTATATCATTTCAGTAGAAACGCGCTAAGCGCATTGTGTCTGGCCAGATGAACATGAAGAGCGAGGGTTGCAGCCCAGTATTTTTTTGATGGAATGCATGAAAAATTGTATATCTATATATCTACCCGGGCAACGCCGCCAATAATGCTTGTATATATATATATATATATATATATATATATATATATATATATATATATATATAAACACAGAATTTCAGTGGAAGCTGAACTTGTTTAACTTTAGGTCTGCAACTTTATGCATTAGTTGATTGTTATCATTAGAATACTTATGTAATCCAACAGTATCGGCAAAAGATAGGGTCATTTTTATATTTCTATTATATCCAGTGCCCGGATGTGAACATAAAATTATGAATTTGTAAATTCACGCATTTTCTTTTAAATGCTCGCAAACCCACGAATTATGATCTTCAAAACCCCTGACCCCACATTATCGTCTCAAACATACATCTATCCAGTGGAATCATTGAAGCAGTAGTCTGTAATTGCATAAAAACATAAAACTGTGGTAGCATGAGACAGAGGTTGAAGGTTTTGGAAAAAGCAATGTCATTGGATGATCAAATGTGCAAACACAAGTCTCATTCCTAGCTGAGAAATTGTCATCTTTAAGGACTTATCTTCCTCCAATTGCACGAATTTAATGCAGTTCCTTTTCTACTTGAAGTGATCTATTATTTTTTATTTATTTATTTATTTATTTATTTACTTATTTATTCATTTATTTATTTATTTATTGGGGGAGGGGGGGTTTCATGCTTACTTTTTTTATTTTATATGCTCATCGCACAGCCTGTAAGGGTCTTTTGGAGGAACCCTGAAATGTAAATTGAATTTTGTTTCGAAAATGCTTGATAATAGTAAATTTAATTCAATGGCCGTCATTAAACTTCAGAACGTCGATATCGTGTGTTTCGTGTTTAATGTTAAGGGTACGATGCAGATACTTTTTGTTGCCATGACAGTTTCGTGAGTAGTGACTCTTGCAGCAAGGGAAATATTTGATGTGGGCAACGACATCAGAATCCTCAGATATGTTTGAAGTTGTCTTACCCTTGTTGTAAATCACTCTAAAATCTTTGAATGATAATCTATAAATATTAAACAGTTCCGTGACTGACTGACTGATTGACTGACAGATCATGCACAGATCAAACCGCTGGATCTAAAGGGCTGAAGTTTTGCATGGCGATTCTTGTTATAGTGTAAAGGTGCACTAAGAAAGACTTTTGAAAAATTCTTACGATTTTTTTAGTTAAATTTTTAAGCTGTTTTTGTAACTTTTTTTAAGTTTGAATTAAAAAAAAATAATCTGTGGGTTATAAAATTTATATCAGGAGAAAGAACCTGAAAATCCCTTTAAAATGAAATATCTTTTTAATCTTAACCTCCATTTTCTGATTTTTGGTGAATTTTTAAAGATTAATTTTTAGAATTTAATTTATTAAATGCCGATCACGTGGTTTATTTTCTTTTTGTGATGCTTTAAATTAATTTCGCGTCACATGCATAACAATGAAATAAATTGACAAAAAAAATTAAAATTCGGTAAAAGATAAAATTTTGACGACTAGACTAATTGATATGGAAATTTTTTAAGAATTTTATTCGCATTAGTAGGTTTTATGGATGTTAAATTAAACCTATATATAAAACAGTTCTGTGACTGACTGACAGACCTCGCACAGGCCAAACCGCTGGACCTAAAGGGCTGAAATTTCGACAGTGCGTTCCTATAATGACATGGATAGCCGCTAAGAAAGGATTTTTAGAAATTCCATCCCTAAGGGGGTAAATTGGGAAACTCCATTACGTTTGTGTGGAAAATCGTATTCTCTGAGACTACAGAAGGTCGTTCGCACTTTATGGATACGAGTTTGTAGTTTATTTTTGACATTTGCATTTTGAGATAAAAACTTGAAAACTTCAGAATAATCGTCTAATACTTTTTTGTTTTGACTGGAATGTAAAATAAAAGATTTATTTTTAAAAATGGATCCTAAAATTGATAGATGGCTCAAAGGTTATGTAACTGCGTCTTCCAAGGAGAAATATTCGTATCATCAAATTATAAAACGGTGTAAAAATAGCGATTATTGCATTTAAAAAAAAAGTATTTATATTATATTATATTTGAAAGAAAAAAACGCCTAACTGAAAGTAAAAATGAAAAAATGACCGCAATACCTCATCATACGATTGGTCGAACGCAGGTAAATATAAAGAAAGTGAAGTCTCGGATCGTAAAAGAAAATTTGCCGACTCAAAGATCCATTGCATCGAAACTAGGAATGTCTTATGGCAGTGTAAGTAAAAGCATTCATAAAGATTTGAAGTTAAAAAAGATGTTTAAACCTAAAGTTCATCAGCTTTTGCCGAAGCATATTGTAAGAAAAACAAATTGTAGAAAACTATATAAAAATCACCTAGCTGCTGAAAAATGGAAATTTGTGGGAACACTCGATGAGGCATGGATGTATTTTAAGTGGCTGCAATAAAAAAAAATCAATTTTCTATTGCTCAACTGACGGGAATGACCGTACGGAAAGGCTTCGTCAGTCCACAGAAAAGTTCCCGAAGGGATTCATGATATTTGCAGGACTTTGTTGCAACGGCAAATCTATATATATAAAACAGTTCCGTAACTGACTCACTGACTGACATACAAAGCACAGACCAAACCACTGGACCTAAAGGGCTGAAATTTTGCAAGGCGATTCTTCTTATAGTGTAGGGGTGCACTAAGAGAGATTTTTGAAAAATTCTTCTTAGATTTCTTTAAAATTAAATTTTGAATCTGTTTTGGTAACTTTTTTTAAAGTTTGCATTTAAAATCATAATTTGAGGGCTATAAAATTTATATCACGAGAAAGATTATAAAATTTCCTTTAAAATGAAATCTTTTTTGAATCTTTACCTCCATTTTCTGATTTTTGGTGAATTTTTAAAGATTAATTTTTAGAATTTAATTTATTAAATGCTTATCACGTGAGTTCATTTTCTGGTACTTTAAATAAATTTATCGCCACGTCATAACAACGAAATAGACAAAAAAATATTTTTTTTCTCTTGCTAATGCGGCAGACGATTGGACATTATCTAAACAAAATATTAAAATAAATTTAAAGAAATGTTCCTCAAACTGTATTATATTAACTGTACTATGTCCTATGAGATTTAATTTGAATATTTTCTTCTACATTATTTTGTCTATAAAATATCCCTTACGATTTTTTTTATAAATATATTTTTTTACATCAATTGTATACATTGATCGTCGTATTTATTATATACATATATATATATATATATATATATATATATATATATATATATATATATATATATAAATATATTTATACATACTTTTGGCATTAATTGCATACATAGACCGTTGTATTTAATTTGAATGTACTCCGTAGCGAAGTGCGGGTTTTCAGCTAGTTAAAGATAAAAAAAGTCTCAAGTAAAGTCAAAGTTAATTCACTCTACTATCAGAAGAATATCTTAGAACCAATTTTTGAAGGAGAATTTCCAGCCTTTTGTGGAACGGACATCGATACATTTGATCTTTACATGGACAAAGCTTCTAGTCACACGTCTTAATCAACTACCGCTTATTTACCAAAGAAAGAATCAGAAACAGGAATATAGAGTATCCCATTTAATTAAATACATGTAAAATCCCCTGACGCTTCACCAATGGACTTTTGCGCTTTCGATTTATTAAAACGAGCCTTAGGAAAACGGCATCCAAGAACACTGAACGGACTTTGGAAAACGGTCCAAGAGGAATGGGGTAAAATGGACATAGCAGTACTAAGAAATAGTTTACTTTCATGGAAAATTCGAGATAGAGCTACTGTCAAGAACCATGGCTATCATACAGAAGCAAATCGTCACAAAAACTGCTGCATTTATACATAAAACTTAACTACCAAAATCGTTTCCATAAAGCGCGAACGACCTTCTGTATTCTAAACGTCTTTTCTTTGTGCAGATGTCCGTCAAAAATTGGTTGAGGGAATTTTAGTTATTGACGGGAAAATGTTTCTCAAATTGTATTATATTAACTGTACTATGTTCTTTAGTATGTTCTATTTGATTTGACTTGAGTATTTATCCTACATTATTTTTTCTCTAAAAACATTCGTGACGGTTTTAATTGTAATTATCCTAAAATGTACTCCGACGCGAAGCACAGGTATTCAGATAGTATATATATATATATATATATATATATATATATATATATATACACGCGGGTTGGGGTATAAGTCATGGCAACTATTTTTTTTCTTGAAGATACCAGTCCGGTTGGAAAATGTGACATATACAGACGAAAGGACATGTTCTTAACTACATCTGTGGACAATTAATAGCACTGAAATATCGAAACACACTAATTTATTGCGGTAGTATACAGGGCAATATGGCCTTCACTGGGGAAAAGAATGATAACACAGTACACATAAAGTTGACATGAAAAACCTGGGCTTAAAGACCCTCAATGTATTCCCCTGCCCGTGCTACTGTACGATATGTTAGGGCATTATTCCCAAGGGCTTCTACTAATTCACTGTGACATTCCATCGCATTTCTCCCTCGGAGAACGGCTATTTTGATGTAAGTGCGCTGCTCAACACGGGTTACTTCCATCTCGCACTACACTCACCAACTGACTGATTTCAGAGCCCTCGCTGCGCTACTACCAGCTATCACAGAGCCATCTGTTGTTCTGCATACACACTATGCCTGCAGAACTTCCACACGACACATATACGTTTGTGATCCGTTCACATATCTACAAGAAAAAAAATAGTTGCCATGACTTATACCCCAACCCGTATATATATATATATATATATATATATATATATATATATATATATATATATATATATATATATATATATATATATATATATATATATATATATATATATATATATATATTAATTTTATGGTTCAATATCTGGGACGCATTGATAAAGCAATAACAAAGAGACGCAATTCCACGAAAATAAAATTAATGAACGAAAATGTCCAACGGAAACAATACCCGAGAATAATGAAAAAATAATTTATAATAACCGTGGCTTATATTAGACACACTGCTTGCATTATTTCCCGAGTAACACAATGTGGAAAAAAAACAACAATTGTGAAAAAAAGACGAAGCCATCTGTTCCCCCATCATTTTTCTTTCCTCTAATGTTCTACGTCACAATGCAGAGAAAACCACTATAAATAAGTGCTTAGTGGAAGCATAATTAGCATTGATCACTTTTGAGGAGTTCTTTTTCGTGGAGATGGAAAAAAAAAAGAAATGAATTAAAAACTTAGTACTTTATTAAGTTTTTGTGGTTATTTATTTGGGAAAGGAAAAGGGCATTAAAAATTTCATTCAAAAATATGACTTGTTCCGATAAAATTCGTTCCTTCATTTTGGAAACGATATCTTTCTCAACTTTAAGTTAATGTAATTTCCAATTTTGATACTTTCATACACGGAGTAAATAATTCTTTGAAATATCCCTGAATATTATACTAAGCAAAGTAAATAAATAAATAAATTTCTATAAAATAATTTGAATGCACTTCTAAATCCATATAATTCTCAAACTGTGAGCTTCTATACATGAAATCGGTAGCAGTGATAGCGGTGTATTACATTTATCTATACTTATATATAAAGAGAGAGCGATTTTGTACGTGGAGGGTAATCTCCAGAACCACTGCACCTATTTGAAAAATTCTTTCACTGTTTGAAAGGTACATTATTCCAGATGGACATAGGCTACATATTATGTATATCTGATCAGTAGAAATAAAGTTAGGGGCTAAATCCTAACAATCTCCATTGTTACCGCTACTGTCCTCTACCGCTTTTTGTGCCGAAGTCTTCAATGATCCTTAGCGTGGTGCTATCGCCGTGGGCTTCTGTTCTTACGTTAGCGGTTCGAATCTAGCCGTTCTCTGGCACGCCTTTTTCTTTTAAAAAAATTAACTTTAATTATTAACTAACGTAATATTAATTTAAGGTATTAAGGTTATTTTTAAGGTAAAAAAAGATTTACAATTTATTGGCTATCAACTGGAAATTTATTAGTATAATATTTTGTTCAACCCGGACAAAGTCGCGACGGGACGCTAGTATAAATATAAATGCATCCCTCAATTATATTGTTCCGTCTTAATGGGTACGTTAGGATTGAATAAGAATCTCTCCAAAAAGTTCACACAAAATAAATTTATTATTTTGTAAATTCTTCAGGCGTATACACAAATTCAAACATAAAAAAAGGTAAGAACTGTCTTCTATACAGCAGAAAATTCTTAAAATACAAGTCAGGATACCAGAATTTTCAATACAATACATTCCAATTAACGCAAATACATGCCAATTAACGCAGTTACAACACATTCAATTCTCACTAGGAAATTGAACCGAGTTCCAGCTTCAGGTTCAGGTGTTTCAACTTGTCGGAGCTCCATGGTCTGTAGGACTTTATCTCCAATTGTAACACTATGCAATGCAAATGTCAGGTATATTTATAGATTTCCAAAGCGCCCTCTATAGGTGAGTCACCGCTAGATATTTCTAGAAGCTTCCAGAAAGGTTTAATCGGCAAGTTGGCGAAATATCGCTAATTAATTATTCTCATTTTGTATATCGAGTTAAAAATTGTAAATTAAAAAATTCGAATTTGAATGTCCCTTGTACCTTTAAGTATTTGTATTTATGCTGAACACCACAACACCATGACTTAATAAATATAGATTTCAGATTGAATCTCTACCAGTGAATAGGCTGCCACCAAAACTTATACCGAGCTTCTCCAGGGTCGACATTTAGTGTCCTTATACCTTTTCCCACCCTCTCTGACCTCATAGACGGATTTTAAGGACTACAGATCAAACATTTCCATATCCGGCCCAGACACGAAGGTATTTAGAAGCTACATCGGGCCACAAAGCTTTTGTATTTACGCTGAGCAACACGGCACTATGACTTTATA
>OU015490.1:69416275-69508775 GCA_907164885.2 Dolomedes plantarius
GCTCTGCACAGATTACATAAAACCACATGTGACTTATCGACAACAGCAAATCCCTAATCGCTATGATGATCACATGACAAAGTTTATATAAACCGCCTGAACGGAAACCTGTACGCTTTTTTGATCATGTAACGGTATTGAATAGACATAATAAATTCTTTTCCGTAAGAAGCCGAGTGCGTCGTTTTGATATGGAGTGAATTGTAATATTAACATCTTCTTCTCACCGTGACATGGGAGATTTCGATATCTATTGGGCCAGTGTCAGTCTCCCATGTTACACACATATATATATATATATATATATATATATATATAATGAGGAGAAAATCCTAGTGCAACATGCTTGTATTCACATAAAATCTGTAATAATTAAGGAACGTAGTTGTACTTTAGATGAATGAAATATCAAAATTAGCTGAGGAAAGGAGGAAAGGGGAAATATTTTCGTCTCTTAACTTACATCTTCCATGAAACACGAATATCATGCTTAATAAAAATTTAGAAAACTCGTTAGGAAATAAAACATTTCTTATGAAATGTTTTATTGATAAAAGTAATATATTAAAATCATACGCATTTCTTAGCAGCAATATTTCATAAGAGCAAAGTTGGCGAAATGACGTTTCCCTGTACCGAAATACGCAGTAGAGTTCGCTCGACGGTGAAATAACGTTTCCGGCTGGTCAGATACTTTGAATATTCAATGCGACGCGATGGCAGGCAGGCCGGTCGAAATTAAAGGAATACATGGAACGCATTTCTGGCATCACCTGCGGCTGGACAGGTTAATAAAAGAAACAATTTCGAGACTAGTTCAACAGGATGTTTCAATCTTAGAGTAGCCGCTATTGAAGAATCCTGTAGCTCTCATTCCTATCGATATTGTATCACTTGTATCGATGTTACAATTGTAAAGAAAACTTTATACCGCATTCCCCGGAGGTAAAAGTTTTAAAAGTGTGGGCACTGTGTATGAGATCTAAGTCTTATCTTGGCGGCTATCTTATGAGGTATTTTTCAAGAGCGATTCAATTGAGGAGGCACCTCGGTAGAAAAGAAATATTCTTATCAAAAATACAGCAAAGCTTCGGTAGAAGGAGGTTTGTTCGATTATCGCTTTCCGCCACCTTGCGCGGTTATTTTTCAAAAAATTGTCAACTGCGCTGGTTTCGTCCGTTTGGACTTTTTTGTTTTGTGTTTGGGCATATGTTTTGTACACGGATGCCACTGATTGATTAGTAGTGTTTGGAATTGATCGTTATCGGACGCGCCTTGGGACGTCAGAAATCTGAATACGAATAACACTGTACTCCCGATTATATCTGTGCCAATTAAAGCTCCATGTACGATGGGAAAAGACAGATAACCCTAATGGCTCTTAGACCCTAAATTGAGAACAATTTTTTTTTTTTTTACTTACATAAATTGCTTCAAACAGAGTTCAACCAAAATAATAACTGATACCTTAAAAAACCCAGTTCGATATTCTAAATACGCACCAAAGTATTATTATTGATAATGTTTTTAAAAATCTGTTAAATGTCGCCAAAGGATGGCTCTTTTACATTTTTTATTTGAAAATTTGGCGAACTTGCAAATGACAGAAACGCACATCTGTCAAATTGGTAACAATTTACCTCAATGCGAATAATAAAGGAAATTATTAAGAAAATCTCGGTATGAGGTTTTAAATACGCAATAAAATGTTTCTGATTAAGTTCATTATGTTTTCTTGTTCTTTTAATAGTCGAAAGTGCAATGATATACTACTTGTTTAATTGGAAATTTTGACGATCTTGAAAAAGGAAGAAACGCAAATCTGTCAAATTGGTAACAATTTACCTCAATGCGAATAATAAAGAAAACAATCAAGAAAATCTCGGTAAGATATTTTAAATATGCAATAAAGTGTTTCTGATTAAGTGCATTATGTTTTCTTGTTCTCTTAATCGTCGAAAGTGCAATGATATATTACTTGCTTTTTTGGAAATTTCGGCGATCTTGAAAAAGGAAGAAACGCAAATTTGTCAAATTGGTAACAATTTATCTGAATGCGAATAATAAAGAAAATAATTAAGAAACTCTCGGTACGAGGTTTTAAATACGTACTAAAGTGATTCTGATTAAGTTCATTATGTTTTCTTGTTCTTTTAATCGTCGAAAGTGCAATGATACATCCCTTGTTTTATTGAAAATTTTTGGCGATTTTGAAAAAGGAATAAACGTTAATCGGTCAAATTGGTATCTATTGATTCCAAAGCGAATAATAAAGAAAACAATTAAGAAAAACTCGGTACGAGGTTTTCAATACACAATAAAGTGTTTCTGATTGAGTTCATGTTTTCTTGTTCTTTTAGTCGACGCCACTGCAATGATATAATATTTGTTTTATTGGAAATTTTGGTGATGTTGAAAAAGGAAGAAACGCAAATCTGTCAAATTGGTATTAATTTACCTCAATGTGAATAAGAAACATAACTATTAAGAACATTTCTGTTTTAGGTTTTAAATAT
The DNA here is from genome assembly GCA_907164885.2 of Dolomedes plantarius. NCBI lineage: Eukaryota > Metazoa > Arthropoda > Arachnida > Araneae > Dolomedidae > Dolomedes > Dolomedes plantarius. The sequence goes on from OU015490.1 coordinate 69,418,792, forward strand.
GCACTAAGGTATTGCTGTTTAAATTCCGTATATATTTTTTATTTTGTTCAACGTCACCAGTGCATTGCTATATTCCTTGTTTTATTGGAAATTTTGGTGATATTGAAAAAGGAAGAAACGCAAATCTGTCCGCAACACAAAATGCAAAAGTGACTAGAGAGCCAAAGCATCTTAAGGGTTATCAAAAAAATCTGAAAAGGTGTCCTGCATGCGAAATTACTCTGCAAGAAAATATTTTTTTGCACTTGAAATAGATTAAAAAATTGCAATAATGAAAGATTTCTGTATCTGGAATACAAATACTTTTTACAGATTTATGCACAAAAGGGAAAAGAAATATGCTAGTGGGAATTTTTATCTCAGTAGAAATATAAAAAGCAAAATAAAATCCAAAATTTGAAAATACATTTCCTAGATATGATGAGAAAATTTTGATAGAATTGGACACAAACAGTATCCGAGTACGCAACGGTACCAAAACGCTTCAAAAAATTCATATTTGTTTTATACATAACCTATACCACTATATCATTTAGAATAAAATATCACAACAACAAATCATATGTTTCTACGATGATTTACACTCCAAGGTACAACAGGTTCACGCAGTTCAGTCTGTGCAATTACATTCTTGGCTGTACATTTCTACTGTAAGTGTCTCTATATCGGATAGAAATTCTTATGATTTGATAATTTTTTTAAATTCCTAGTAAGAAATTTACAAAAAATTGAGTGCAATATCCTTCTGTTGTAGTTTCATGAAACTATCACCAGGATTCTTGATCCGTAGAGAGAATTTTGAAAATATTTTTCGTGAAACAAAATTTACCTTAAAAATATCTACCTCCGAAATGATTTTCATGAAACTATCACAAGGATTCTTGATCTGTAGAGAGAACTTTCAAAATATTTTTCATGAAACAAAATATACCCTAAAAAAATCACTTTACCTCCGAAATGATTTTTATGAAACTATCACCAGGATTCTTGATCCGTAGAGATAATTTTGAAAATATATTTCGTGAAACAAAATTTACCCTAAAAAAATCACTTTACCTCCGAAATGATTTTCATGAAACTATCACCAGAATTCTTGATCCGTAGAGAGAATTTTGAAAATATTTTTCGTGAAACAAAATTTACCCTAAAAATCGCTTTACCTCCGAAATGATTTTAATGAAGCTATCACCTGGATTCTTGATCCGTAGAGAATTATGAAAATATTTTTTGTGAAACAAAATTTACCCTTAAAAATTCACTTTACCTCCGAAATGGTTTAATATTTTATACATAAAATTTTTCATCTGCAGGAGAAGTAAAAAAAAAATATGTAAATATAGCTGTTCGTTCAGCACATATATCAAAAACTAATCAGACTGTAAATTTGAATAAATATTTTTTTCCTACAATATTAAATTTTGAAGTATTTTTATATGACTACCGAACGCAAAACATATCTGATGTGAAAAAAAAAATTAATTTGAACTATACGTTTTAAGAAAAAAAAATTTATTTTCCGGTCACCTTTAGAAAGTGTTATCAGAAAAAAATTATGGATACCTCAAGGAACATCAAACTTCCGCAGTGGAAAAACAATAGATCAATTCAGCGGGGACAATTATGCTTAATTCTGAACCAATCTGCTTTCAGAATTCCCATCGATTCCATGGACTATATCGATACTCATATATCATTCATAACTTTTGTCAGCGACACATGTCCGATATCTCCTGCGAAGTAAACATCAGAAAAGGTATAAGTCAGGGTAATGACATGCTTATCTAAACAACCATCATTCACAGGAGTTTTAAATGACAGTTTGATGAAAGAGAATAGAGCCAGCCATCGGGAGTTTTTATCGAAAATGTGCTCGCGCCAACGCGGAGCGGGCGAGTTTAGAGTTCGATTATAACCCTCGGAGAACTTTGACGCATTGTCTTCGGGGATTTCAACGGTTATTATCCGAAATCACGGCGAAGAAGTTCCGTAATGGAATGTGGTGGAAGTATTTTTAAAGAAGGGATATTCATTTATCTATATATTGTACAATATTATTGTAAATAGCTGAAAGTGTTTTGAAACATTTTTAAATATTCTTTATTTTTTCCTAAATTTATGTTCCTCTTGGATTTAATAGCGTTTGCATATTGGCACTGAGCGTTGGATTTCAATATGGGACAATTTGGCGAAATGTTGAAGAACAGTGTCGAGTTTGAGGACACATTTTTATAAATTTGGCGGCAATTTGAGTGACAAGAGAACAAATCAGATTTCATCTAGGTGGAGTGATTATTGAGTTCTAGTAATTTCCATTTCTATAACAATCAAAAATTTCTCCAAGGGTATAGGTATGCCCAATTCAACTCTAAAATGTCATTCATTACTTATCAGTTGAACCTCTGTGTGACTGAGAACTGCTCTCTGTGAGCTGTAGATCTGTTATTGGGGCTGTATGTGTTGGCAAACGTCTTTTGCTGAACTTTGTGGTGGTCATAAGTGACTGTATGTAATATCTGTGACCTACTTAAGACTACAGAGATAAATGAACTCGTGTCTCTGTTATGTGGAGCCGTCATTTACATATATCACCTACGAAACGTTACAATTTGATTTATTAACAACAGTCTGGTATTTCATTCTCCTCTATTTTTTTCTAGTAATTTGCAGACAAGTGAGATAGGTCAAAAGTGCACTTTAAATTATTTAAGATGCTTGGTACAGCAAAGGGTCAAGTGCTTCGAATTTAAAACTGTAATTGAATACGCGATATTTTATATCCAACCGTCTTGGGAAAGATAATCAAAGAGAAAATTATTACAAGATAAAAAGAACTTTTTATGTACCATGTTTTTAAATTTTCTGTTGAATCATATAAACGTGACAATTCTATGTATTAATAAATACCTTTTTGAATTTTTTTTGATGAATTATCCCATCAACCTGAAAGAAAATGAAGTTAATTGGAAGTTAACTTGCGTTTAACTTTTCGTTCCCGGCCCGGCCGACAGATGGCTGTACCAGTCTACAAAATAAAATTAACTGAAAATAACTGAAAATGAATTTAATTCTGCTTAAAGATGGCTAAAAGTACTAAAATAATTAATTGTCATCGTGTTCTGAGTTATTCTAAAAGTTTCAAATGTCTACCTAGTCGGGAAGTTACTTAAAAATCGATTGCAAGATTTGTACTGGACAAACACACAAACACACACACAAACAAGAAAGCAAGTTAATAAAACATGGTAAAAATATATCGCTCACTCCTTTCAACAACGTCATATTTAAAAAATTGGCGATTTTTAGCTATGCTTGTTTTCAGAATGCCTTGGAAGAGTAGTATATCCCTGCAAGATCGTCATATATAACTGCTTAATATTTAGCCGCTAGAGAGCAGAATTAAAATTTATTTTCAATACATTACAATGTACTTTTAAATTTTCAAATCACCCTCCTGAAAAATCTTGTTTTTTCAGATATGACGTTGTTGAAAGGAGTGAGCGATATATACCGGGTGACCAGAATTGAAATATTCCTACTGTGACCTCCCTGTATGTCGACCTACTTGGTGTAGAGGCTTCAAATTCTTTACACTTACTTTTCATGACATGGGGAAACGGATTTCGTGAAAAAAAATAGTTCCAAAATCACCGACAGGTGGCGTTGTACAACAGAAAAGACTAGAATAATAATTGAAAAAAAAACAAACACATGCGAAATGAAATTTTTCCTTTTTAATTTCTATTACCCTTATGGAAAAAGATAAAATAAAAATAAAGAAAAGAAACTTAAACTGCCATTGTAACTGCAATTTCGTACTATAAGCACAAAAATTTTCATAAAGTCATGGTTTACAGCCATATTCTGGTTTTAGAAGAGGATAAAAACTGGGGAATGTCATTCTTATCAGTGATGATTCTCCCGTTGCCAGAAAGCGCTTTGCTTGTGAAGCTCTTTTATGAAAACAAAGGAAATGCTGCAGCTGCACCTCGAGAGTTTCGCCTCGAGATGTCGAAGACGAAAACCGGTTCATTCAGATCTCGTTGAAGATGTTGCCACCGCTATTGTTGAACAGTCAATGTATAATGTTGTAGACCAGGGGTTCCGAACCATTTTATAGTACCGTACCTGTACGGTGTAAATAATTTGATGACGTAACGGTAGACCAAAAATTTTGAAATGGGGAATAAAATGCAATGGAGAACAAAATAAATTAGGATATATGAAAAAATCATTTTAAATAAATCTCCCGAGTTTAATACACTTACCTTAATAGCTTCTTAATATTTATTGATAACACAATTACTATTGATTAATAATATGCAATTAGTTTAATGATGTTTGAAACACGAAACACAGTTTTTAGTAGAACTCAGACACAGTTAGAATTCACAAACACAGTTATAGACACAGTTATAATTCGCAGACGAGTGCCAAATTTTTATCGGGCGGCCATAGATAACACATTCCGGTATAGACCGCATCTTTTGAGATTAGGTAAATCCCAATAAAGTATTACAACATAAACAATGGATATGAAATTCCAAACTAAAATATTAAAACGTATGGATTATTGGTTATTATAGTCATTTCTTTTCTGTTTTCGTAATACAGATTGTTAATAGATTTTTGTTTTAAATTGTAAAATCATTTGCATACCGGTAGCTGCTTATCCACGTACCGGTACTGGTACACGTACCCAAGGTTGGGAACCACTGTTGTAGACTGTAGGTGTGCACGTGCAGTGTCACGACACTTGGTGAACGCGCCAAGTGTCGAAGTTATGGGTAAACAGGAAAACCAACGTAAATAAAGCACAAATAGCAATAAGATGCAATTATTTTGCATACGGCCGTTTCGAAGCTACAAAGGAGCTTCTTCATCAGTGTAACGAACTTAGTGGCAGCTCAAAAAGCCGAGGCCTAATCCAAAATGCAAAATAATTGCATCTTATTGCTATTTGTGCTTTATTTACGTTGGTTTTCCTGTTTATTCCCCGAGCACAAAGGCTGTATCTTTTCTTTTCAAAAGAAGTTATGGGTGTTCCCAATAGCACAGTGTGGAACGTACTGATGAAAATGATGCATTGTTTCCCGTACAAAATCAGTCTTAATCAGCAGTCGCTGGCCATCGACAGGGAGAATCGACTGACCTTTGCTTTGACATGTCTTGCTAGAGTTGAAGTGGATGCATCGTGGCCATGGAATATTCTGTGGAGTGACGAGGCCCATTTCCAACTCAGTGGAGCAGTGAACAAACCATAACTGTCGCATTTTGGGACACGGAAAATCACCGTACCTTCCAAGAGAGTCCACACCACTCACCGAAAGTTACAGCCTAGTGTGGATTCACAGCCACATTCTTTCTTTTTCGAAGAGTCTACTATCAATGGCCCTGTGACAGGCACCGTGACGGCCAACAGGTACAAGAGGATGCCTGAAACTTTTGTTTGCACCCGATTTGCAACAGCGGAAATGCCATGATTCAGTTACTTTTACGCAAGATGGAGCGAACCCCCACAATGGACTCTGTCTACAGCAGTTTCTTCGACAACGTTTCGCTAATGACAGAATAATCAGTCGTGCGTTTCCGACAACCTAGCCATCTCCGAATCTTAATTCGTGGGATTTTTGGCTGCGGGGACACATGAGAAGGGGTCACTCCGCATGTGAGAAGTATTTTAGTCGAACATCTACGGTCACCAGCTGTCCACAGATTTCCACATTTTACATCTACAAGAAAAGGAACCATATTGAGAAGCATTCCCTGCGTCGGTACGGTGTTTCTCACGTGAATATTTGGTACGTTCAAATAAAATGTGTTTAAAATATGTTTTGTGAATTTTCAGCTTATGTTTAGTTGTGCAGCGCCCTCAATCTTTGATTTCAGGAAGTAAATATTTTTTTGCGTAATCCGTTTCCCTATGTCTTGAATAAAATGTGTACAAAATTTGAAGTCTTTACACTGAGTAATTCGATGTACAGGGAGCTCAGATTAGGGGTGTTTTTATTGTGGTCAACCGGTATTTCAACTAGTAACGGAATTACTTCATGTTTTGGTGGTTCAAATGCAAGGTGGTAAGACTAAGCCATCTTTTGTAATCTAGAATGAATTCGTCACCTTATGGCATAAGTAGGGAAGTATTAGTTCATCTATAGGGATGATAAAAGGCATCAGTCATAATACAATATTTTTTCAATAAATATAATGTACGGTGAACCCCCGATTATTCGGATTAATGAAGGGTAGAAGTTGTACGAATAATCGAAAACATGGATAATCCAATTCTATTTAATATTAATGCATTTTTAAATTATAGCAATAGACTTGCTTTTCTATTTTATTTATGTCATCGGTAATTTTTTTTTGTTTTACCGAATCTTTGATATGTTTTTGATATCACTATGAATTTTCCTAACATGATATGACATCACTGTATACATAATCCTGGGAAATTGTTATTTTAGTACTTTGTCTAATCCTTTATCGAATGAAAATCTTCTCGATTAGTAGTAAACCGATTTAGTTAATGTATTTGGTTAATGTACTAGCTGTATACCCGGCGTTGCCCAGGTATTTATTAATCTCAGTTTTTACTACACAGGAAAAGGAATGAATTCTACCTATAGTGTAAAATCTAAGTAATTTTATTTACGGGTATTTTAAAAGTATATGTACAGTATACAAATGATAAAATAAAATTACAAATTAACTCTATTATTTCACTCAAAACTTGATTATAAAGAACACTTTTAGTTTCCTGTATTCATCTCAGTGACTCCGAAAACTTTGGATTCGACACTACTCTCAAACATTTTGGGCAATTCATTTTTCCCCCCCTCCCCTCAATGCTGATGGGGGGGTGAACTTGTACTTAAACGGCATCAGTTGTGTCACTATTAATCTCAGCGACCCCAAAAACTATGGATTCGACACTACTCTAGGGTCATTTAGGAGATTTTATATCCCCCCTTCTCCCCCCCCCTCGCCCCCCCCCCCTATGCTAATGGGGGGAGGCTGAACTTGCACTTAAACGACATCGGGGGTGTCACTATTAATCTCAGCGACTACGAAAACTATGGATTCGACAGTGATATCAGTCGTTTTCGATTATTTTTACATGTGCCCCCTGCCCCCCTGCCCCCTAAGGGTGCTAGGGGTGTCTTATTGTGAATCTAAACCATTCTCGAATCAACTTAATCACACACACAAAATTTCATAAAAATCAGTCCAGCCGTTTAGGAGGAGTTCAGTGACATAAACACGGACAGAAGAAATATATATATATATATATATAGATACCGAAAGAAATGTGCATGCAGTTTTTAATAAATTAAGTAAGTATTATTTTGGATTTTTTTTTCTGCACGGATAATCCGTAAACCGGATAATCGAAAGTATATAGGATATTATTGAAAATTTTGTTTTTCTTCCAAAGGCAAGTTTTTGGTTTAATTGTCTTGTACATCGTCGAGTAATCAAAAAACAATTACACAGAAAAATTTACACATAATACAATTACACAGAAAATAATTTCAGGCAGTCTCTTCTAACGAAACTACCGCGGATTATTAACGTAGTGTCACTTATCGTTGCTTACCTCTTTTGTATGTATATATGTATAGATGTGTTATGTATGTATGTGTTATGTATGTATCTCACTCTCTCTCTATGTATATGTATGTCAAAATTTGTTTGCATTTTAGTACTTTTGTATTTAACTATTTACTGCTCGCCCAAGCGATAGAGACTGGGTTTGGCACGATGCAAAATTATAACTCGCAACGCAGGACAACTGAAATTTTGCTTTCTGGAGGACCGTTATAGAGGAACGTAATCCTACGTTAAAACAGTTTCAAGGCCCATGTGGAATCCATGATATTAAGAGTTTACTGAATTCCAATGATATCAAAATCAATTTATGTTTACTTAACACCCTTTTTTCATCCACCCACCCATTTTTTAGAGGAGCTCTCGTACAAACTTAAATAACGTTAATTTATTAGAGGTAAAAAAACTGAATTTCAACAATAAGTAAATTCTATCCATTAATAAAAATTGCAGTTATTAACTAATTAGACCACTTGTCAAGCAACAACTCCAAAGACTACTAATGCAAATAAACAATTATAGCTAATTGAATTGTTAGTTTCTTCAATTTCACTTATTAAGTAATAACTATAATTATTCTTATTGAAGTTACGTGGTACTGAAAATGATCATGGCGTGGAAATTAAAATCATTACTCAAATAACATTCCACTGTGTGCTGTCATTCTACCAGGAGAATATAAATAAAGAGAAAATACCATAATATAAATCTCAACTTCAACTGAAATACTCGATGTTTCTTTGCATAGCTCAAAGGCAAATCTACCTAACTTTAAGACACTAGAAATAAATAAAAATATTTGGAATTGTACAATAAAGAAATTCCATTTATTAATAAAAATTTCTATTACTATTTAACAATAATTCCACTTATTATTTAATAGTTCCAATGATACAATTTGTGAGTATACAATTGCAAATAATTCAATTATCAGTTCCATTAATCTCAGTTATTAAATAATAAGTATAATCCTTCTTATAAATGAAAATTACTACAATTATTATGTTAGTAATTAAAGTTACTCCAATCATCTGTAGATAATTCTAGTTACTCCATCTGTCAAACCATATTTCCTGTTTTTCTAATGTTCAGTAGATAATTACAGTTATCCGAATTACCAGTCAATGATTCCATCATTTCAGTGGTTAATTGATAATTTCCGTGATTTCAGTAATCAATTGATCATTCCAGTAATTTCAGGTTGGGTCATCCTTACATATATTCCAAACAGATATCAATAATTCCAATTTGTGGTATATATTCCAACTGTTTATCAATAATTTAAGTTGTTCATCCCTATTCCAACTATTTTTGGTTGTTTTATGACCACAGATTAGCAAATGCGTATTTTTCAATTGTTTGATGAATTTGACATATAGATCTTTAAAAATGCAATGATTTTTAAAAACCAGTAAAATGTAGTTGTTATCTATTTGATAACTTTGCGTTTCAGCGCTTTCCTAGTCATAATTCAACTTTTTATTTCATCAGTGTCACAAATTGGAGATTGGTAAACAATGTCCAAAGGTGTTATGTCTGGAGATCTAGGTGGCCACGGTATTGGCCCTCCTATTCCCATCCATCGCCCGGGGAACTTTCCGCAACCCTTTCGCACTTCCAAACTTCAGTGTGGTGGTGCCCCATTCTGCTGGAAAGTGATATTGGATTGGCAGTCCTCTACTTGAGGAGATGTGAAAATTTCAAGCACATCAAGGTAATTGTCAGAGTGAACAGTTTCTTCGGAAAAGAAAAAATGCCTAATAATTCGATCATGCAGTAAACCACACCATACGTTTACTTTAGGGCTGTCACTTGCTTTTTCCAGTACGACATGCAGAATGTTGCAAAACGTGGATGTAGCGCCATCTAGTTTACATTTCATTGAACCGAAACTTTAATATTTTCTTTATGGAACATAAAAAACCGTAAGTGAAAATCTTTGTTTGTTTATTTTAAAGTCATTTATGACAGTGCAAACATACTTTTCGGACACCCGATATATTTAAGTCCTCATTAAGGGTTGCCTTACTCAGAGTATTATCTATGAAGTTATTTAAGCAAACTGCATTGATATAAATAAGGGATGGTTAAAGATTACTCATTGTATATAATTATGATATTGAATATAATTTAATCTGTAATGGCATTAAAATAAAATATTTCATAATATTTATAGAGCATTAATAAATCAAAAAGAATGGCAACATTTGGCGACAATTGGCGACATTTTTCCAGCAAGCGGTTTAAGTGAATTTTTTTCAGTCTCGGTACCGTAAGTTCACTCGGGCTAGGCGAATATGTGGACCGATTTCCGATGAAAGAAGCCAAGAGTGGTGCAAAGGAGAATCGTTCAAACTCTCTACATCCTTTTTTGTTTTTATTTTAGATAGTAATTAACAAAATTCATCATAATTCCGTGTCCACATTACACGTTCATTGGTTTTAAAAGTTATTGAACTCTCATAATAGGCGTATTCATTAGCTCCAGATCTTGAGTACGAATATTTCGCGGCAAATGACATTGTACTTTTGCCTCAATCATTATTATAATCAACGCTGAAGTGAACCTATGCACGTTTAACATGCGAAAATATTCTCTTAATTTACATAGTATTTAAAATGTACTAGTATTTTTTAGTCCAATATATAAAAGATTTCTTGTCGAATTATAGCTTAGATGTGTCTAAGACTGAAGTAATACTACACTGCTCAAAAAAATTAGGGGAACAAGCAAAGAAGTTAAGAAAACCGTGCGAGACAGCCACGTATTGGCATAAAATGGACAGTACACGCGTATCAATGCGCAATACAGAAAAAAAGACGTAAAAAAATTGTAATTAAGCTTTAATTCTTTGAAAATATGGAAAAAACATGAAAAATTATTTAGGGCAACAATTTGGTTACATGTAAACGATAAAAAATGAGTATTGTTTAGAAATGATGCAAGATTTTTAATATGGCGTGTTGTCTCCTCGAAGAGCTAAGACTTTGCACACCTGTTTTCCATGGATGCGATAATGTTATCGATAAGACTTTGAGGAATACTGTTCCACTCCTCAAGAAGTGCAATCTTCTAGTCTCGGCGAGTAAAAGGAGGCCTTGGTCTCGCAGCAATGCGTCGTCCGAGCATGTCCCAAACATGCTCGATTGAATTCAGGTCAGGAGAGCACGCTGGCCTTTCCATACGCTGTATTGTTTCAGCTTCAAGCATGTTCTCCACAAGACGAGATGTATGCGGTCTGGCATTATCATGATGGAAAACAAAGGAATCTCCAATGGCTGTAGCGTAAGGTATGACATGAGGTCTCAGTATCTCGTCTGCATACCTTCGGGCCGTCAAAGTACCATTCCGAATGATATGCAGGTCCGTACGTCCACCTATGCTGATTCCACCCCATACCATAAAACCAGCTCGTCTGTATTGTGACCCTTCACGAACGAATGTGGGGTTATTTCGAGTGCCCCTTTCCCTCCATACCAAAATACGTCTGGTGTCACACTCCAGACTGAATCGGGACTCGTCTGTAAACAGCACTTGGCTCCAAGAATGTTGCTCCCCATCTCGATGTTCAGCAGCTCATCTTCTTCGGGCCGCAAGGTGGCGTGAGGTCAACGGAATACAGACCATTTACTACGTGCATAGAGACCACCCTGATGAAGCCTATTACGTACTGTTTGGCTGGACACCCTTCGTCCTGTTGCCAAGAGCAACTGTCTTTGCAGCTGAGTAGCATTGTCTGTTCTGTTTCGACGAGATGTTAACAGTATATACCGGTCATCAGTTGCTGTAGTGGCGCGTGGCCAACCTTGCCCTGGTCTAACATTCCCTGTTTCTTGGAATCGATTCCACATCCTTGCAACGACACTTCTGGCGACTCCAACAACGCCCGCGACACTACGTTGTGTTTGCCCGGATTCAAGTCTGCCTATAATACGCTATGCCGTGGATCACGTTGTTGAGACATTTTCAAGTCACCTTTTCTCAAAAAGAATAACTGAGCTATCGAATTTCACAGTTAATGCAGTGAAACAGACGTTTCTGCAACATCCCGATTTCCGGCCTTATGTTCTTTTTCTGGTTTTTGACGTCACGAACTTTGATTTGCATATGCAGTTTTCTTCTTCTGTTTCCTGCTAGGCTTTAAATTATGGATGATTTATTTTATGTTACTTATCGGTGTAAGTATTTGCTTAATTTCGTTAAAACCATGTTCTCCCCTAATTGTTTTGAGCAGTGTAGATGAAACTTTTCTATACTTGTGTTTGTACGGAACGCGTAACATATAAACGAATTTTAAACAAAATATTTTTTCAATTACTTCCACACAATATCAATATATCAATTACTTCCAAAGTATAGAAAATCTAAAAAACTAAAGTACTTGGCGTCGAACATCAATTACAGAAAGCATACAGAGAAAAACATCAATTGGCGAATAGAAAGCACTCCCTCGCCATCAATGCAAAGTCATTGCGCCAAGTATGAAATGGTCACGTGACTGATACCGAAACGATAACTCCGTAATTCATAGATGCGTGAATCTGATTTTTGCCGTGCACTATGTATATGATAACACAGGAGAGTTCCACGCTCAGTTCTGTTTTAGTCTTTCTTTATCACACGGTATACTAAGGCTGCGAAATACATTTCTTAAGGGATTAGAACTATGCACTGCCAACACTCACCTGTTTTACTCGATTTTAGGACGCTTCTACTTTTCTGACCACCGTAAGTTGGTTGGTTTAGAGCGCTGCGGTCAAATTTTGCTACACGAGGGCTAATTAGACCGCGACCTACTGCTTATAGCCGATTCCGAACGGCTATAAAGAGTCATGTCTAGAGTGGGACTTCAACCCACAGACTTTGGTACCGAATTGTCAGTGCCCTAGCCATTCGGCCATCGCCTGGCTTGACCACCGTAGGACACAGTCGCAAAAATAACGGTATACAACCATACATATATAAACATATCAGTTATATGCGTACTTATTATATAACTGGGAAGACGTCATCGTGGTATACTCAAATCTCCGCTGTCTATTAAATTTAAAGATAATTACAAGATAAAAATAACTTTTTATAAACCATGTTTTTAAATTTTCTGTTGAATCTTATAAACTTGACAATTCTATGTATTAATAAATACATTAAAAATTTTTTTTTTTAATTATCCCATCAACTTGATAGAAAATAAAGTTAATTGGAAGTTAACTTGCATTTAACTTTTCGTTCCCGTCCCTGTCGATAGATGGCTGCACCAGTCTACAAAGCAAAATTAACTGAAAATGAATTCAGTCTGCTTAAAGATGGCTGAAAGTATTAAAATAATGCATTGTCATCGTGTTCTGAGCTATTCTAAAAGTTTCAAATGTCTAGCTAGTCGGAAAGTTTGTTAAAAATCGATTGCAACATTTGTAATGGACAAACACACACACAAACAAGAAATTGAGTTAATGAAAACATGGTTAAAAATTTACCTATTATATCAGATGTCTTATTTTGTAAATGTATTTTGAAATGCCTTCTCCGAGCAGGACGCTATTTATGTATTTTGTAATATGAATTTGTACACATGAAATTATTTATTCTTAGTATGCCCGTTACCGTCCAAACACCCCCATTAAAATATTAGACATGGAGTTAGAGTGAAAACCGTGATTCGTTTTATAATATATATCGCGGGTTTGATAATAGCATGTGTACGAAAAGCAGACGATCTGTAAAAGGAAAAAAATAAATAGAATATCACTACTGATGCCAAAAAACTTTGACCTAAATAATCTCCAAAGATCTAGATAAACAAAAGAACCAGTAATTTGTGTCGAGAAAGATATGCTTAACAGTGGGCAGAGCATCAATAAACAATCGCGGGGCTGAATTCAGCAGTATCTGAAATCGAAACTCCTCAACACGTCTCTCTAGGAAACAAAGAAAGCAATCCCTGCGTCCGACGAGAAGGGTTGGGAGATTTGGAATTCGACGGGGAGGGGAAACGCTTTGTCGCAAAGGAAGAAAATATAGAACAAACAATAAGGAACAAAAGATTTATGCATCGGAGAAAATGCTGATAACGTTTTGAATCTCGAATTGATTTATTTTGCCTACTGCGCTGTTTTCATGGGATGTAATTTTATTTCAGAATCCTTTCTTTCTTCTTTTCTAAACGTTTGGGATTCTGTAATTGATTATTTTGTAGGTAAACCTGTCGGGGACGAACTTTCGTCCGCGGGCCAAAAAAATTAACTATGTTTCAAGTGATGGCAATTTGTCAAGAAAAAGGCATACTCCTAATATTTTATTAACATGTTTTTATTAACCCGCTTTCTTGTTTGTTTGTTTGTGTGTGAGTGTTTGTCCAGTCCAAATCTTGCAGTCGATTTTTAACTTAACTTCCCGACTAGCTAGACATTTGAAACTTTTAGAATAGCTCAGAACGCAATGACAATGCATTATTTTAATATTTTTAGCCATCTTTAAGCAGATTTCAATTAATTTTCAGTTAATTTTGTTATGTAGACTGGTGCAGCCATCTTTCGGCAGGGGAGGGAACGAAAAATTAAACGCAAGTAAACGTCCAATTGATTTCATTTTATTCAAGTTGATGGGATAATTCATCAAAAAATTTTTTCAAAAGTATATATTAATACACAGAATTGTCAAGTTTATATGATTCAGCAGAAAATTTAAAAACATGGTATATAAAAAGTTCTTTTTATCTTGCAATTATTTTATTGTATAATTATTATAACTAATTATACTAGCAATTTTTGCTGTTCCAATGAAGCGGGTACTTTTGTCTTCCTTCCTTCACCCTATTTACTCTAGTTTTTTTACTCTATTATAACGGGTGCACCACAGCACCATGTTTCATGCCAATGTAGACGGAACATCCCTGTTGGCGACATCTCGTGGGCTCGTATCCTCCTACCAACCACATACCACATGGAGGAATACCGTTGTAATTAGAATTATTTTTAAATGAATGCAATTATAATAAATACAATATACGCTTGTGTACCGCCCACACTGTAGAAGTGGTTAGCGTCGTGAGCTGCACGCAGAGGGACCGGGTTTAAATCCGGAATAATACTTGGTCATTACTGTGTCGTCCCCTTCATAGGGAGCAATGCTGGCTCACCTGAATGGGGCTCCTATAATAAAGTAGCCAGCAAAACAGCGATGAATAACAAAAGGCCAATGTCTCCCGATAAAGTGCCTCCGTATTAGAATATATATATATATATATATATATATATATATATATATATATATATATATATATATATACCGAAGAGCCATTACATTATGGCCACCTGTTTAATACGACGTAGGACCACATTTCGCCCTCTAAACCGCCAACACCCGGCGTGGCATTGACTCGACAAGGTGCTGATAGGTAGTCTGAGGTATCTGGTACCAAGAGCTGACTAACTGATCTTGCCATTCCGGCACATTGCGAGGTCGTAGCATGGAAGCACGAACTCGGTTTTCCAGGTGGAATCACAAATGTTCTATTGGATTAATGTCAGGTGAATTTGGAGGCCTAGACATGACTTGAAAGTCACTAGGATGTTTCTCAAACCACTACCTGATTATTTACCCTTAAGACATAGTGCATTATCCTGTTGGTAAACGCCATCACCCGCCGGAAACACTGTTGTCATAAATGGGTGCACCTAGTCTCCAAGAATCTGCACGTAGCGCACAGACATCAAGGATTGTTCTAGGGAGATTGTGGGTCCTAATGTGCTCCAAGAAAACATCGACCACACCATAAAACCGTCGCCACCAGCTTGTCTCCAGCTCCAGATTTCAATTGGAAATCGGCGCATTCTTACGCGACCGTCGATGTGATGGACCAGAAAACGTGATTCGTCGGACCATGCAACTTTCTTCCTTTATTTTATGGTTCATTTTCGATTTTTCTTGGCCCATTGGAGGCGCTGCTGGCGATGACGGGCCTTCAGACCAGGAACGTGCATCGGCCGCCGGCTTCGTAGGCCGATACATGGCAGAGCACGCTGCACTGTGTGTTGAGAAACACTCTCTGGCTCACCACTGTTGTAGCTGCTGGTAATATCGGCTGTTGTAGCTCTTCGGTCATGGCGAATAATGCGTAACAGTCTCCGCCCTCCTCTGGAATCAATCTGCCGCGGGAGACACACCACTAACCGGCAACTTTTCGTTTCACCATCCATATACAACTTTCGATACGTGCTCACAACGACTGCACGTGAACAGCCTACCAAACGTGCCGTTTCTGATGTCGACGTTCCCAGGCGCCAAGCCATAACGATTTGACCTTTATCGAAGTCTGTTAAATCAGCTACTTTTCCCATTATTATCGCTAATCACTCTATGTTTGGAAAGACAATGCATGGTCCCTTTATATAATCCAACTTCAGCCGCGCACGCGCCGTGGTATTGTTTCTGGGCGAACTCATTGTTGCAAAAGGAGGGTGGTCATAATGTAATGGTTCTTCAGTGAATATATATGCTTGGGTAGCAAATTACATTATTTAAACTACATATTATTTTAGCGCGTATAAAATTATTTTTAAAAAGTATGACTGGCGCAATTTACATTAAAAAAAAGACCGAAAGTATGACTAAAATATACGAAGCAAATCAGTAAATTTTTTTCATATATTTCAAATAGCAAAAAAAAAAAAACAGAAAGAATTCTTATGTCAGATTTTGAAAACCCCGGTTTTTATGGACACTTGGATATAATGAGAGTCCACAAGAAGGAATTTTATCAAATGCCGTCCCCAGATTGACATTTTATGAGATTTTTACTGTCTAGTGGACTCTGAAATTTCCAATAATAGCCCTAGGCAAGTAGGTTAAACAACTTCAAAATTAACCGCTTATAAGGTGTTGACACACAACTCAGTACATTTCAATGGCGCGTGAATAGAAGTACAGTAAAACCTCGTTTGTCCGGCCCTCGATTAATCCGAATTTGTGGATAATCCGGATCGGATTTGAAGACATTATTTTTATTTAATGCTCGCATTAGATAAATTTTTTAACCATGATAACAAGAAAGTAAATATAAGTACGCCAATATTCGCTTTTTAGTTTGATTCAATGTACCGTTCCTGCGTAGATTGTACAGTAAATTATGGTAATAAAATGCTTGTTGTCGAATTTAAGAAGGCTTTACTAGATTCACCAATTCTTCGTTAAGAAATGATGTGAAAAGTTATTTTTATATTTTTTAATGTCTTGTAAACAACACTATGTAATTTTGTAACAAAACATATTTTTTTTACTCAAAAGAAGACTCAAAGAGAATACTCAAAAGAAACTGATAACTGACTCCAATCACAAACCAGTCCGTGATGAGTCGTAACCTATGTAATTGAATGGAGACACACACACGGCGAAACTGGTTACAAACCCGTCGACGGGTTTGTAACGGGACTGGTTTGTGATTGGAGTCAGTTATCAGTTTCTTTCGAGTTGCTCCGTGTGCAGACGGCCTTAGTATGCTTAATTAAGAAATTTGTTTTGCTTATCAACCATATTACCCGAATTATCCAGATTATCGATTTTTTGGATTGCCTATGGTCCCAGTTAGTCTGGATAAACGAGGTTTTACTGCAAAATAAAATGACTTTTTTTTTTCAGATTCAGCAGTAGCTATAAACGGGAAATGCGTGTAATAGTTGTGAATAAATAAAAAAAACCAAGAGCCTGTTATTCCTTCAAGAATGTTTTGATAGCAGTAAAATCGTTTACCCGCACTATTCTTCCGAAACAAAAACTGTTTTCCTTTTCACAAGTGCTGTCGGGCATTATTTTTATTATTATTATTTCTTTCTAACTGATGTAAAGAAAACATATCACTCCTCCGAAAACACCACCTCTTCTGTCATGATACAATTCTTTCTTTATACAGGCTTCATTTGAAAGGAAGAATGAGATAGGCGTTCGAGCCGAAAAACGGGACACGTGACACAGGGGTGGTTTTTTTTAAATGGTTGAATGGATTTTAGTGTGGTGTATGTTTTGCAATGGTTGAATGGTTGTTTATTGCCGATTTGAAATGTTATCTCGGTTATCAAAGATTTGATGAACAAGATGAACATTGTAAAAAAATCAAATGGCGATAATAAAAAAAAATTTAAAAGAAAACAAACTTTTAGACAGTAGCGCACCCAGGATTTTTTCTTGGGGGGGGGGAGGCGCCGAGATGAACGGATAAAAATATTTATAATACAAAATCAATATTCATAATGCAATTTCTATTTCATTGGGGGGGGGAGGGCCCCTTGCCCCTCTGGGTGCACCAGTAATTTTAGTTCCCCGCAGAAAGACGGGACCGAATTTTTCCGTGTCACTAGGTTATTGACTAGCTTATAGCTAAGATGACATGTCACTAGCTTATTGTAAATACCCAAAAAGAGATCGTGAGTGGGATCAGTGACACTAAGTGCTCGAGGTAGCCTTGTGGTAGCTCGTTGGGCTCGAAAATGGAACTGCTGGGTTCGAATCGCGACGGACGCCGCGGAATACCTATATGTCCAAGCCGGATACACTCACATTCAATCCGTAGACAGGAAATTCCTTCTGTGATGTCAAAGAGGGTATAGAAAAGTACCAACCACCCAAATGTCGCCCCTAGGGATGATTGGTCAAAACTTAAGTGGCACTAATGGGTGGTATAGATTAACCTATACGGTTCCCCATTGAAAGCAACCAACGATTTTCTCGAAATATGTGCGACTGTCTTCATTGACAACTTTTTCCACTTTATTACTCAACTTAGTGAGACTTAAGTTTTGAACGATGTGTAACAAGGTTTGCCGAACTGTGACTCGCAAGTCGCATTTACTACCAAATTTTTTTATTAGCATAATGTCAAATAAAGTTAGCATAAGTTAAAGCTGTGCATCCGTGCATTCTACATTTATGTTGATAATAAAATAATGATCAATGCCCATACATCGATATTTAACTGAACGACAACAAATTGGCATAGGCATAATTAATTTTAGAGACTCCTGGGAGCTAGAGCTCCATATCCTCTGTATTCAATGTGAAATGTACCATGATTACCGCTCTCTAAAATTGATTATAACAGTACTGAGAGTGTGTGTGAAAGAAAGAAAGAAAGAAATAAAGAAAAGTGAGTTAAATTAAACTAGTTGGTAGCCGTCAAAACATGACGGCTCGATAGTAAAAAATGTACTAATACACAAATTATACTCAACACATCATTGAGGATTGTTTAAAATCCTTATAATGTACAGAAAAAAATTAATGTGTTTAAGCGGCCTCGTATTTAGCAGTATCTAAAGCCAGATTTAAAAATGTCACTCAGCATGCGCAGAAAGCAATTTTTTTAAATTGTAAATTATCGCTAATTAAACAGCGCGAAATATACAATTTCCATCAGGTTTAATCTTATATTTCACAAACATAATTATAAAAAAATAAAACTGGCAGAGAGAGATCTAGAGAGACTCCTCGGAATGAACGTGTCATCATTAAAACGTGTCACTGAGCATGCGCAGAAATCAATTTTTAATTGTAAATTATCGCTAATTAATAGAAATTACGGCTACAAAAACCAAATTTGACAAATCTACAAATTACAATCTTTCGTTTAAGAGCAAAATGAAGTAAATTCATGCAGTAGTTTTCTCTCACGGACTGACCAAAAAGTCGGCTTAGCAATTTATAGATATATAGATTACAATATATAGATTACAAATAGTTTAAAAAGTTTAGGTTGATAGGTAATGAAGGAATAACTAGGTGTGTAGAGAAAAGATTAATAAAAAAGACAGAGGATTTTGGAAAAATAGTATTTAACCTGAGACAATCGCGGAAGATCCAAAGCGTAAAGATGGCCGGACAGAGATCCAACGATAGTGAAGCGGCAAATTCTCTAAAGCGAGCTAATGGGATATGAGTCAGTGGGCGGACCAACATGAATGGAGCAGTGGTTGAATGTTTGGAGTGGCAGTTCGGAAACCAGAAGTAGTCAAGCGAGTGGGGGTTTAAAAACCCCTTCATGGGTACTATATAAAAAAATTTTTTGATGAGGAGAAAACTTTATATTTCAAGAAATATTAGTATTAGGAACACATTCTGTAAAATTTAAAAAAATTGTATCTTTAGTTTAAGCAGGAGGGGTGGTCCATTTTTGAACCACCGCGCACCTAGAGCACTCTATATTAGAACGTGTGTTCTGACTGGCTAGACCAGTCAGAATAGGCGTTCTGACAAATCAGTTACAATAAGACTAATCAGTTTGAAATATATATATATACATATATATTCATTTATTTATATTTATACACATTATTTATCAAAATAATTATATGTCCAAAATATAAATAAATAAATTAAAAAGTATATAAATGAATGTATACAATGAAAGTAAGACGTATGTTAAGGAAAGTATAAAATAAAAGTAAAAAGTATATAAATGAAAGTAAATAATGAAATTATAAAGTATATAACAACATGCGTGAAAATTTTTATGTATTGAAAGTAAAAAGTATATAGTGAAAGTATGTAATAAAACTATAAAGTATATAAATGAAAGTATATAATGACTGTAAAAAGTATAAAACACCACACATGAAATTTTTATAGGTAATATATATATATATATATATATATATATATATATGTTTCAAATCATTAGTAATATTGAATGATTAACATTACAAAGATAATTTAATCGGAAAATTAGTTCAGAAATATGTTTTTTTATGAATTTTTGCTGGAAAAAACTAATTTACTAGTGCTGCCACCTAGTGACAGCAAACCCTACATGCTGTGGTCCATATTTGAACCACAAGTATTGAAATTACTAAAAAAACATAAGAAATTATGCAGATAAATTAAACTTTTCTATTTAAAATAAATAAGTAACAATCGTAAAATGAAATTCCAGAACTTCCGTTCATCTGTATACTAACAACTTAGAAAAACTGGAAAAAACTTAAAGCTACAAATTTCTGGCGTAAAAAAAAAAAAAAATATCCTCTCTTAAATTATAGACCCGTAGAGTGCTGCCATCTGTTTTTTTCTGAAGCATACTAATGTGTTAAATGTTTACTGGAATTTACAGAAACATTCACCGAATGATTTAGCTTTTACAAAATAAATAAAATAGGTGGTTCAAAAACGAACCACCATCCCTGAAGGGGTTAAAGTAAGGAGAGGGAAAGGAAGTTAGGTGTTGTGAATGGGAACAAGCCACGGGTTTATTAACAGTGTGGCCTTAGGCCGCCTAGGAAATTCTTTAGACTCATAATCTGGGAGGTTAATTAGGTCTTCATTATTTATTGCATATTATCTCGGAAATAACTTTCGAATGCAGAGTGCGGTACGTTTTCATCGTAAAAAAATACATAAATAAGCAGACTGAATTTTAAAAAGTATTCCACGGTTTATTGCAAAAAGTAATAAGATAAAATATTATTATAAAATAAAAAAAACTGAACATCTTACAACACCAACCGCATCTACGGCTGCCCTAGCAACAGCAAATACTGCATACCCAAGAACATACAACTGCTCCTGCCATGCAGTATAAATAACAAGAATGTTTTACATAAGGCAGGGTATCTCCTTCCTGAAAACACTTTAATGGAAAAATGCAAATGTAAAAGAGTAACGTAAACACGGGAAACAATCCCAATTAATCCGATCATGAATGACGTCATACAATACAATGATCGATTAACTTAAAATAACAAAGATTAATGAACAGTATAAAGAATGAGTGAACTTAAAGTGAACGATACGCACGTGTACGAAGTTTCGATGTTTAGGAAACGAGCGTTACGTAAACGCTGAAGCTTATCGCCGAAGTTCTGAAAGACGATAACTTAACATCGTAGTTGTTAAGGCGACAATGGACCATGAATTTTTTTTTTATTTATCAACCAATTGCTATGAAATTTTGTATACTTATACAGTGTTGTTCAGAGATGAAAATGCTAAATAAAAAAAAATCAGAATGTAATTAATTAAGATATTAATTAAAATCCGTTTGTTAATTTCTCTATTTAAAAATGCTCCATGCGCCCCAATTTTTGTCTCATATATCTAATTTTCTTTCTTAAGCTAGCTTTATATAGTTATAATAAAAGTTAGTAGCAATATTGGATTTACAGTTATATTTATAAAAACTAGAAAACAAGTCGAAAAAAATAGGTCATTTTATGCAAAATTTTATCAAAAAATGTTTTTGGATCGAAAAAATTTTAAGGTGTTTAAAAATAGTATAATGGATTTATTACTAAGTTTTATTCTAACATATATAAATAATCATTTTATGAAATTTTATGAAAATTCAAGAAACATTATGACGCATGGAACATTTTGAAAAGACCGAAAACTTGTTTTGAGAAAAGACATGAAAACTTGTTTTGAGAAAATAGCATTTAAAGTTTTAATTTAACGAAACATTTCCATTGGGTATGTTTGAAAAATTAATTATAATTCGGTTAATAATGATCGGATCAACACACTTTATTTTTAAATTTAAAGATGATGACTTGCAGAATCATTTTCTGAGAGAAAAAAAAAATCGTTATTGGGACATATTTTTCTCAATCTGAAGGTCCATTGTCTCCTTAAGATTTGCAATACCGCATATAGGTTATCATAAAATGTATGCCATGCTTGAATGATTTGGCAAAACATTTGAAAGGGGGAAAATGTTAAAGCTATTATAAATCTATTTAATAATTAAGAGTTATTAATTATTCTAACGACTGGAGAATGATATTATTTCATAAAAACATTACAAAGTAAAAAAACAATGCTTAAAATTTCTTTCATATCAAATATAACCCATTTCTATTTTTGGATCTTCTAATTATGCAGACATTACTTAATGTCTCTAAACAAGGCTGATCTTATTAATCATCCTTAAAATGAAAGAACTCATATCACAATCCTTATACAGAGAATTATTAAAATTAAACCTAAAAGCTGAAAAAGTATCAGCGCAGATGTTCTAACGTATTTTCAACGATAACAATTTTCAGGGCACCGTATCTATTCGAAATGAAAAAGAGTTAAAATTATATAATAATTACAAAATAAAAAGAACATTTTATATACCACATTTTAAAATTTTCTGTTGAATCATGTAAACTCGACAGTTCTCTCTTAATTGCACAAACCTTCAATTAATTATTCTTTTTCACTTTATTTTATTTAATTTTAATCACTGTTTAGTCGTTTACACTATCCACAGAATTTTTAAACTTTAATTTTTATAATTTGTTAAAATTATTCGCACAATATTTTTTATTAAACAAACTAAATTCACATGTATTCTGTTTTCAAAATCGTCTAACGCCGTTACGCAAAAGTGCAAGCATTGAATTCGACCGAAGCGCCACCTTGCAGATTTTTTTTCGGAAAAAAGTATTAAAAGAATGTATTGTCATCCTGTTCTGAGCTATTCTAAAAGTTTCAAATGTCTAGCTAGTCAGGAAGTTAGTTAAAAATTGATTCCAAGAATTGTACTGGACAAACACACACACAAAGAAACCAAATATAAAGCGAGTTAATAAAAGCATGGTAAAAATGATTTCAAGATAAAAATAACTTTTTATATAGCACGTTTTTAAATTTTCTGTTGAATCATATAAACTTGACAATTCTATGTATTAATAAATACTTTTTAAAAATTTTTTTGATGAATTATCCCATCAACTTGAAAGAAAATGAAGTTAATTGGAAGTTAATTGCGTTTAAGTTTTCGTTCCCGTCCCGGTCGATAGATGGCTGCACCAGTCTACCAAACAAAATTAACTGAGAAAATAATTCAAATCTGCTTAAAGATGGCTAAAGGTATTAAAATAATGCATTGTCATCGTGCTCTGAGTTATTCTAACAGTTTCAAATGCCTAGCCAGTCGGGTTAGTTAAAAATCGATTGCAAGATTTGTACCCGACAAACACACACACACTCAAACAAACAAACAATAAAGCGAGTTAATAAAAACATGGTAAAAATAATAAACCTATTTTTAAGGTACATACTTTATTCGACAAATTTCATAATGTACTTTCATGAATTCATTGTTCTTTGAGGGTACTTATTTTTGGTCTCGAAATATTACGTAAAAGATATTTCTTGAACCAAAGAAACTAACCTGGGGGGGAACTATGAAATTTCTGCCAAGAGTCAGAAGGATATAATACCTGTCAAAACAATATTTTGCCAAAATTTAAAAAAAAGGTACTAACTTCTGCTTTACTTTGAAAGAATATTGTTATTAATTTTAAGACAGAGTTTTCTTCTCAAAGTGTTCTTTTCAAAGTGTCCTTTTCCTTTGTGATTGATAAATTTTTATATCCCAAATTCTTCGAAGTATTATTTATGGTTTTCAAACGTATACTGTATTATATATATAGGCTATGAAATGTATGAACGAAGTTAACTAAAATTAGATGAGAACTTCTTACAGCAACTGAAATAGGGCATTGAAAATAACTTTTTACTAACTCCTTTTTGTATGAAATAGGGTTCCATAAAAGCTAATTGTGTTTCTTTGATAAATGCTAGTGGTGAAGACACTTTATTGACGTAAAATAGATTTCCATTTTGAAGAGAGTGGATTTTGATTGATCGCCTAATCCATTGTCATAGATTTCTGTAAATGGGATTTCATTTGAAAAAGAGTGTGTAATTGGCATCTATCACCGGGATTTTACCATGTGAAAATAGAAAGTTTAATGTAACAAACTTGAGTGGATTTGCAGTGGTGCATGATTAGTAATGTTTAGAAAGTTTAGTCGTTTCGAAATCAGGGGTATCCAAACTACGGCCCGCGACGGCCCGCGGTAGCAGGTTGGACATGTCCCGGCATCTGGTCCGCCATAGATTACTTTGATTACATTGTAAAATTTACAATGTAAGTAAATCATACAAAATAATAATCAGATGTTTTTATTTAACGTCCAATTTATTAAGAGACACAATAACTGACATAATTAATGAAATTGAACATTTTAACTTTAATTAATGATATGATATTAATACTAAAAGCTTACAATAAGTAACATACATAGGTAATTTACATAAAGAAATGAAACATTATAATTATGACTAACCACTTCCTTCTCGCTCAATTCATTCGACCTCAAAATTAAGGGGTGAGGTTTCGCCCTCTATTTCTCGTGCTCGTCATATTTCCGGGCCGGAGTGTTCAAAAGTAACGCACCAAAAAAGATTAAAAACAATCCATTTCATTTACCCTGATTTTTTTTTAATTTCTTGGACCCGGACACCCTCTATATTATCTAATATCTGGAATTAAATATTCTTCTTTCATTGAAATGCGCAATTAACAGAAAATAATCGATAAAATTCATAGATATTACTTTTCATGTAAAAAAGGATGCTAAATTCTAAAAAAGTTGCGTGACAAACATGAGAATCAGGGGTGAAACACGTTACGCAAAAATACAACTGTAAAGCATTTCTAATACAGGGGGTCCGGACCAAAGGTATCCAAAAGTAACGACTTATTTTTACGGAAGTACCCATTTTAACTTTTAAAAAAATATTCAGATAGAAAGAACTTCTCACCAAGTTTTAATATCTATCATAAACGTTAGACTTAGATCATAGTATCATAGATTTCGATGGGTGTACCTTTTGTTGCACGACAAACGTCCGAATGATAATCCAGTACTCTCCATGTGTTTCGTAGCATATCTGGAGTTTTACACGAATTTCTTAAATGATACGCTTCTTAAATTCATCCATACTTTCAAATTTTTGTTTATACACAACGCATTTAATTAATCTCCAAGCAAAAAAGTCTATTAACGGATCATGTGCTATGGAACACTTGGAGAGATCTGGATTACCATTTAGACGTTGGTCGTGCTACAAAAGCTGAATTCATTGAAATCAATCATACTATGATAGAAATCTATGATTCATATTAAAACTTGGTGACATGTTCTTTCTATTTATATAATTTTTTAAAAATTTTAATGGATAGTTCCATAAAAAAAAGCAATGACATTTGGATACCTTGGACCCGGAAATCCTGTGTATTGTCTAATATCTGAAATTTAATATTCTTTTTCCATTGAAATGCACAATTAAAAAAATCGATAAAATTCATTGATATTACTTTTCATGTAATAAAGGATTTTTTTAAAGTCAAAGGATTTTTTTTCAAAGTTTCAAAACTTTTACGTAGATGTAACAGACAGGTGAATTAAAATCAAAAAGTAAATGCCCTTTTCGTGTGATAGTAGACAAAACATCTGTGCAGGTTATTGCAAAAATACAGCTGAATAAAATATCGTGAAAGATTTTGAAGATAAATACAGTACCAACAATAAAATATGGTACCAAAAAGTGAAAATATAAGAATCCTTTCCATGAGTGACAATTCCCTATTGAAAGGTCAAACCTCTTCCTGGCTTTTGATCATCTCGAACTGTATCATTACGCAGTTGGGAAAGTTTTTATGTGTAAGATGTGCATAAAGCAGTAACTAGTAAGAAAAGTCTCTTTTCGTGTAGAATCACCTAGAAAAGCTCTAACCTCTTCAAGGCTCTTCATCACTTTTTGAAGTAATATTACGATGTTGGGAAAGATTTTATCAATAGGATATACGTAAGAATAGTACCAATAAGTGACAGGAAAAGGCTCCTCTTCATAAGTGTCAAACCACCAAGTGAAAGGCCAAACTCTTGCTGACTCTTAATGGCCAACAATAATTTATCCGGAGTAGAAAATGCATGCTGTGGAAGGCGAATAAAAGCGTTTTGGATTTCCGCATTCAAATCTGGAATGCCAGAGGCTAAATGAATCACAAAATACAAATATGTCGTGTAGAGCACTATAGAATATGTATATATTGCACTCGATAAGCTAATAGACATTTTAGACATCATAAGAATATGCAATGCATAATATATTATGTTGGAGATATATAAAACAGCACATAAAACCAAAGAACTGAGGGTCCTATTCGCTGTCTGAATTAACTCATACAAATTATCATAGGATACGAACAGTTGGCGACACGAGTGAGAGCCACTTATTTCATTCAAATAGTTGGCGACGAGTATCTTTAAGTTCCAAGCAAGTGTAGAAAACAGCAGAACAAAAAGGTGTAAAGGACATACAGCATACAGATTTGATACAGTGAAATATATAATTTCTTCAGTAATGTAAATTTCATCAGACAATGTTATATTAAGATTTCGAAGCGCAGAGTAACTCGATGAAGTTTGCTGATCATGACCTAAAAATCCACTTAAGGCCAACATTTTATACAGAAACCTCAACAATAGTAAACACAATAGCATAGCTAAAGCAAAAGAGATTTTTTTGCTCATCGCAATGACATGAGAAGAGCATTTGCCATGCATTTCTCTTTCAATCTTCAGTATTAACTGGAATATTTTTCTTTTCTTTTTCAAAAACAGGAGTTTGAAAGCAAACCCTATGTAATGAATTGATACAAATGCCAAAGTGCTTGGTGATAAACTATCAATCGAAACAAGCAATCCGATTCCTAGAATTACGTAAACCAAACTCAAAAGCTTATGAAATATTAGTGTGCATTTTCTAAAACCCTTTGAAAGATTCGGTGTTGGAGGAAGCATGTCTATTCCTAAGCAACACAGGACAAAAATCATAGGATTGTATAACTTTCTAACACTTGATCTCGATGATGCCATTTTTCTCGGAAGCAGTGATACTCCTGGACTCATATTTCTAATTAAACAGAATTGATTTCTTTCGTACATCATATCTGATAACAGAATATTCAAACTTATATATTATATAACGGAAACTGAACAGTATAGAAGTGAATTCATAAGAACACAGAAAGTTACTCCCAAACTTTTCTGCTTATAACTTAAAAGCAGTATTGCAAGAAATAGTTCACGCATGTGTTATTGTCTTGTAAACATAGAGGTAAACATAATTTACTTGAGTGCTTTCAAAATAATTTGGAAATCCATAGTTGAAAAGAAATCGTCAATTATTGATATTACTTTCCTATCATCAGTGTAAAGTATCGATTATATTTTGGAATAAAAAGGGATTCATTCATGTTCTGAAATTTTAGATGTTGTAGGCGGGATTATTTTTGTTTCCACGTATCTGTTTATGTAGGCTTCTTTCAAAAATGCATTTGGTAGTTGCTCACAGAACACACATGAATACAATGTTTAATTGGGAATATTGTTTGTTTATATGTAAGGGATTAAAGCCTCTAAAATCATTTATAATGTTTAGGAGTGACAGTTAATTTTTTGCCAACAATACTTTACCGAGCGTTGTGGGCAGCACTTCTTAACCTTTTTTTCATTCACGATCCTTTTTTATCACCGAAATTTTTTCGCGACCCCAGGAAATAAGGATATAATTATCTTATCATAAATAATTTATTTCTTTGGCAAACAATATACATATGAAAAATAGTAGTTTTGATACATGTTTCAAGTATACACGAAGACATATATGACACTCCCCGATTTCCTTATAAAATTATTACAGTCAAACCCCTTTATAGCGAACCTGGTATATGTCGAACTTATGGATATAGCGAACGAAAATTTTAGTCCCGCCGTTTTCCTATTGTATTTAATGCTACTTTATCCTTTTATGGCAAATCTCCGAAATCTTAAGAATCGTCTATAACGAATCATTTTTCAGTCCACTAGTGAATTTTTGAAAATATTTTAAAACATTTTAAGAATGTTGAAGATACAATGAATGTTGAAGAAGCAAAGATTATTGAAGATGAAGATTTACCTATCGCGATGTGGATAGAAAAGCACAAATTGTCATCATCCTCAGATTTTGACATTCAATTTGTGTCAGTGAAAGTAAATAGGTTGAGTTTATATAAATATATAATAATTTTGATTTTGAATTTGTTAATTGCTGAAGATGCGGTTTGTACATTGCATTCGCTATGGCTCCAATTGATGGAAAACAACTCTGGTTTGAAATGACAAATTAATTTATTGACTATTAAACATAATACTGATACATTAAATCTCATTAAACATTCTATACTCATCTCAAGTTATCAATACTTATTACACATCACGCATGCTTCGTACATAATCGCTAGGTTGATACCACTTCTGTCTCAAACTCCTAACTGCTCTCCTTTTTATTTTTGCCTTCACTATCTTATTTCATATTATTTTTATCTTATTAATGCTGACTCCATTTGTCTTCCAATTCCATTGGCCATATTATTCATGTCATCGCCATTCGTCCGTGACTGCATCTTCTCAATCCCCTTTTCACCAATGCGCATCGAGGGCATGATTTATAAAATTGTTCCACTTCCTGCACTTTTCCCATGCTTCGACACTACCGCGCAGGGTGGTCTGTTTTAAAACTATCATAAATTTAGTCTTCCCCATCTTCTTTTCTTCTTTTCGTTCAACTCATTCTATTCTACAGAAATTTAATCTTATACTTATATTTTTTCCTACTAGCCCAATGTTCTATCTTTAGTAGTTTCGATTTATTGTTGATGTTTCTCCCCTTCTCTTTTATTGCCCGTCATTTATTTCCTTGCCCTGTTTCTTTATTACATTTTGTAATTATTTTACTTCGTCCCGTAATTTTCGATTATCCTGCCCTTGGACTTGACACTATTGTCATATCCCTGTGACACAATTGTTCTAAATATGTGATGAAGAAGTCATTACATGTAAAAATCCGACTGATGAAAATATTGTGGAAGAAATTAAAATGATTCGTTCTGAAATCGAAGATTCTGCATCATATGCTGATGAAGAGAAGCACATAAATGACGAAATCTTCACCATCTCAGATGCAGCGATATGTGTAATTAATAAGTTTTTGTCTACACAAATAGTTGAAGAAAGAGTGATGGAGTCATTTGATGTATTTGAAAAAGAAATGCATAAAAATGTTTTTGAAATCCGCATCACATCAGAAGATTACTGATTATTCCTGTATCTAAACAGTGAGCAACAATTAAAGGTAAGATTAGTTTATTTCCATTTGTCTTCATTTTTAGTTAATCTAATTAGTATTGTGTTCAGTTTAATTTAATCGATTTTAGTCAATTTAATTCATTAATGATCATTATTAATAGATTTTATCATTTTTCAATGCATCATTATGGAATACACATAGCAACTAATGAGTTATACATTTTGTGAACTCTAGCATTTTTCTTAACGGTTCGGATATAGCGAACCACCGGATATAGCGAACAATACCTTCGGTCCCTTGAAGTTCGTTATAACGGGGTTCTACTGTATATATAAATTATTACTGATCATTACTTTTTCTCCCGCAATGGTTTCACTTAAACATTTTAAATCATAGATGTTTTAACGAGGTTTGCCTAAAATATGAGGAACATGATTCCAGTATATATGAAGAAATAAAATAAAATATGTCTTAGATGGTTGCAGCGGGCAACAAGAATTGAATTTTCTCGACCCAAAAATTTCGCTTTGCAACCCCACTTGGGGTCGCGAAGCGACAATTACCGAGATGCAGAATTGTAGAGGCTCCTCCTTTTCTTCACTGGCGTCGATTTCACTGGCGTCGATTGGCGAGTCACTGGCGTCGATTTCACTGGCTCAGTCTTCGTTAAATTAGGAACAGAAATTCAAAAATAATCTTATATCACGTTGTTTACCTGCGCAATCACGCGCGCCGTCCATTTGGAGCTAGTTTCAGACATGTTATCACAAAAATTTATTTTAGCTTTTAGGCGTTTCATTTCCCGACGTGGAAATTCTAAGGTATTTTATTCGGATAACGCCAAGACTTTTAAACACGTTAGTAAAGATATACAACTATTCGTCGATGTTATAAGAAGAAATCCACTGGCAGTACTTTCTGTCATTTGAAGGTATAACTTGGAAGTTCATTGTTGAGCTTGCCCCATGGTGGGGAGGCTTTTATGAGTGCTTAATGAGATCGATAAAAGAACCCTTGAAGAAGATTCTTGGTCGAGCCCAACTGTCATTTGAAGAAATTATGACAACCCTAGCAGAAATTGAAAGCGTTTTGAATCAGAGACCTTTAACCTACGATGATTGAACTGAACCAGAGCCTCTTTTGCTTGCGTGCAGCAAGAAGAAAATGTGCAAGCGAAAGAGGCTCTGGTTCAGTTACAGGAATTAGAACTTCTGCGAAATTAACGGGATATTCACTCTTGCGTCCAGCAAGAAGAAAATGTGCAAGAGTGAATATCCCGTTAATTTCGCAGAAGTTCTAATTCCTGATTCGATTAAGGTGACAAGAGTTGCACTTTTAAGGCGTAAGCATTACCAAACCAAACATTTGTGTCAACTGTGGACTAAATGTAAGATGGAATATATGCTGAGCCTTAGAAATTTTCTTAATTTTGGAACACCACAGACGAAAAAACAACTATTAGTGGACGATGTAGTTCTGGTTGAAGGAAGTGGAAAAAAATCTTTTTGTGGGATTTAGGACGGACCATTGAAGATTTTAAAGGACATGATAGACTTGTCCGTTCTTGTGTTGTAAAAACTTGAAAAGGACAGTTTAAAAGGCGCTTACAGCTAATATATCCTTTCGAACTATCTGAATAATTGAAATTTCTTACAGTTTTATTTTAATGTTTAAAATTTAGTAATTTTTCATTCAGTATTGCTATATGTATTATATTAGTATTAGTTATGTTTATTCGAGAAATATTAATCATTAACTAATTTTGTTTGATCATACGATATTAATTTAATTACAGAGTGATAATTTTTTCGAAGAGAAAATTATCAGGTGCGGAGTGTTGAATAACTCCCAACCTCCTCCTTGGCTCGCCGGTAGACGGCGCTGTATCAAAAATTGTTTTGTTACTTTTTATGCGTAGTTAGTGTGCTCAAAAAAATAAAAAGTGTGAATCACCGTTTGAAGGTTGGCGAAACCTAATAACGTTCGTCATTGTAAATAGCAAATAAATGTTATGAAAAATGGCCTACTGCATTGATTCTTGTTTAATTGCCAACACAAAATTCCTAAAGAAGATTTGATAAACAAAAAAAAATCTCTTATTTAACACAGAAAAATATTAATGAATATATTTCTACTATACGCAGTACATTTACCCAAAAAGACAATAAACAAACCAAAAATACTGGAGAAACAAGGATTCTTAACACTGTGACTTTATTATGCAATATTATGTTAAAGGTTCTAGTAGAGTTATTAAAAACAATTTTAGTAGACCAAAAACCTAGTTCTGTATGGTACTAAAACACTTCATAAAAGGATCAATGATAAAAACACAAATCTGCAGTAGTAGGCAATCATAAATATTTTATAATAATTATGAACGTCAATTTTTTCACAAACATAATTACAAATAATAAAAAGATATGAATCTAAATATTAATTTTGGCATCTATTTTAGGAGGTCCTTTTTTATATACATCATAATGAAATTAAAAATTCCAACACATCTCTGGTGTCAACACATAAAGTTCCATGATAGCGGAAATATCACAATGGACAGGTTGATAGTAGCTGTGTGGGAGATAGAAGAGAACACGAAATATAAAATATTCTTAAATTTCTGTAGCAATAATATGTATTGGGATATGTTGTATTGTTCATCTTTTGTATTTTTTTTTGAGTCTCTGAATGAAACAATTATGTTCTACAAGGAATGACGACGAGAATGTCTTTGTTCATTTGGAAACTTAGATGCTAAATTCTAAAAAAATTGCGTGACAAACATGAGAATCAGGGGTGAAACACGTTACACAAAAATACAACTGTAAAGCATTTTTAATACAGGGGTTCCGGACCAAAGGTATCCAAAAGTAATGACTTATTTTTACGGAACTTCTCATTTTAATTTTAAAAGAAATATTCAGGTAGAAAGAACTTCTCACCAAGTTTTAATATCTATCATAAATGTTAGACTTAGAGCATAGTATCATAGATTTCGATGGGTGTACCTTTTGTAGCACGACAAACGTCCAAATGATAATCCAGTACTCTCCATGTGTTTCGTAACATATCTAGAGTTTTTACACGAATTTCTTGAATGATACGCTTCTTAAAATCATCCATACTTTCAAATTTTTCTTTATACAAAACGCATTTAATGAATATCCAAGTAAGAAAGTCTATTAACGGATCATGTGCTATGAAACACTTGGCGATATCTGGATTACCAGTTAGACGTTGGTCGTGCTACAAAATGTGAATACATTGAAATCAATCATACTATAATAGAAATCAATGATTCATATTAAAACTTGGTGACATGTTATTTCTATTTATATAACTTTTTTAAAATTTTAATGGGTAGTTCCATAAAAAAAAGTAATGACATTTGGATACCTTGGACCCAGAAAATTTGTGTATTGTCTAATATCTGAAATTTAATATTCTTTTTCCATTGAAATGAACAATTAAAAGAAAAAAATTGATAAAATTCATGGATATTACTTTTCATGTAAAAAAGGATTTTTAAAGTGAAAGGATTTTTTTTAAAAGTTTCAAAACTTTTACGTAGATGAAACAGACAGGTGAATTAAGATCAAAAAGTAAATGCACTTTTCTTGTGATAGTAGACAAAACATCTGTGCAGGTGATTGCAAAAATACAGTTGAATAAAATATCGTGAATGATTTTTATAGATAAATACAGTACCAACAAGAAAATATGGTACCAAAAAGTGAAAATATAAGAATCCTTTCCATGAGTGACAATTCCCTATTGAAAGGTCAAACCTCTTCCTGGCTTATAATCATCTCAAAATGTATCATTCCGAAGTTGGGAAAGTTTTTATGTATAACATGTGCGTAAAGCTCGTGACAGTAACTGATAAGAAAAGGCTCTTTTCGTGTAGAAACACCCAGAAAAGATCTAACCTCTTGAAGGCTGTTTATCCACTCTTAAAATAATATTACGATGTTGGAAAAGATTTTATCAGTAGGATGTACGTAAGAAGCGTACCAATAAGTGACAGGAAAAGGCTCCTCTTCATAAGTGTCAAGCCACCAAGTGAAAGGCCAAACTCTTGCTGGCTCTTAATTGCCAACAATAATTTATTCGCAGTAGAAAATGCATTCTGAGGAAGGCGAAGAAATGCATTTTGGATTTCCACATTCAAATCTGGAATACCAGAGGCTAAATGAATCACAAAATACAAATATGTCGTGTTGATCACTATAGAATATGTATATATTGCACTCGATAAGCTAATAGACATTTTAGACATTATAAGAATATGCAATGCATAATATATCACGTTGGAGATATATAAAACAGCACAAAATACCAAAGAACTGAGGGTCCTATTCGCTGTCTGAATTAACTCATACAAATTATCATAGCATAGGAACAGTTGGCGATACGAGTGAGAGCCATTTATTTCTTTCAAATAGTTGGCGACGAGTAACTTCAAGTTCCAAGCAAGTGTGGAAAACAGCAGAACGAAAAGGTGTAAAGGACATATAGCATACAAATGTGATACAGTGAAATATATAATTTCTTCAGCAACGTAAATTTCATCAGACAGTGTTATATTTAGATTTCGAAGCGGAGTGTAACCCGAAGTTTGCTGATCATGACCTAAAAATCCACTTAAGGCCAACATTGCATACAGAAACCTGAACAGTAGTAAACACAATACTATAGCTAACGCAAAAGAGATTTTTTTCCTCATCGCAATGACTTGAGAAGTGCACTTGCCATGCATTTCTCTTTCAATCTTCAGTATTAACTGGAAAATTTTTCTTTTCTTTTTCAAAAACAGGAATTTGAAAGCAAACCCTATGTAATGAACTGATACAAATGCCAAAGTGCTTGGTGATAAACTATGAATCGAAACAAGCAATCCGATTCCTAGAATTACGAAAACCAAACTTAAAAGCTTATGAAATATTAGTGCACATTTTCTAAAACCCTTCGAACGATTCGGTGTTGGAGGAAGAATGTCTATTCCTAAGCAAAACAGGACAAAAATCACAGGATTGTATAATTCTCTAACACTTGCCCTCGATAATGCCATTTTTCTCCGAAACAGTGATACTCCTGGACTCATATTTCTAATTATGCAGAATTGATTTCTTTCTTACATCATATGTGATAACAAAATCTTCAAATTTATATATTACATAACGGAAACTGATCAGTATAGAAATGAATTCATAAGAACACAGCAAGTAACTCCGAAACTTTTCTGATTATAACTAAAAAGCAATATTGCAAGGAAGTGTTCATGCATGTGTTGTCTTGTAAACGTAGAGGTAAACCTATTTCACTTAAGTGCTTTCAAAACAATTTGGAAATCAATAGTTGTCGTAACCTGGCGTGGTTCTTTTGTCATGTACAACTGGACACATAAAATCTTCATTCGTAAACACAAAGACGAACGTTTATTGACGCAAACAAAAACACTCACACAAAACAACAGGATAGGAATAAAACAGAGACGTTCGTAAGGGGTCAGGCTACCGCTTGTCGGTATGACCTGCGTGATTGAGTTTCTCCATTCAACTGAACTTAGGATGCGCTGTGCCGATAAATGGCGACAGGGTTATGCGCATGAGAGGCGGAGAGGCGCTATCATAGCCTCGTCCCTGACACCTCCCCTCTAAAAGATTTGATTGGGTGTTCTTGTAGACAAATCAAATTGCTTCTTACATATATATATATACCATCCCATTAACAACATTCACCTTGATAACAAACATGTATGAGAAATAAAAAAAATGTGACATGAGATTATTAAAAGCATAACACATAAACAAATAAAAAAAATGAAACCCATACTTTAAAAGGTTTTAGACATTAACTGATAATTAAGCTTCATATGCAAGGCACTAAACATACTAAATTTTTTTTTAAAAATTGAGCTAAAATATTTAACTTTTGAGAACTAACAAACTAAATAAAGGTTTAAAATAAGAATATACCAATACTAATCATTTCAATCAAACATAAGAAAAAAAATTAAACAGCTTTTCCATCATCTGCGAGATACATCTACTATTTCCTGGAAAAGACAAGACATATAGGATTAATAATAAAGAAAAATAAATTGTTCATTAAAAGTCATTCAGTTCATGAAAAGTCATTAATTATCTTCCCAGTGATCGGCTTTTAAACGTGACAAGTAATCAGCATTCAAGTGTTCTTTTCCTTTACGGTAAGTAATCGTGGCATGAAAACGTTGTAAAGCAAGAGACCATCTTTGAAGTCGGGGGCTTTGGGATGCACAGTTCGTAAGGAACTTCAAAGGATTATGATCACTGACGATTATAATTTCTGAGCCGAATACATAAGTCTCAAACTTCTTTAAAGCGAAAATTACGGCATAAGCTTCCTTTTCGATTACAGCGTACTTTTCTTGCACTTCAGTCAGTTTCTTGCTTGCAAATGCAATAGGATGTTCGATGGCCTGTTCATCTTTTTGAGCTAAACATGCTCCTACAGCATAAGAAGATGCATCTGCGTATATTATGAAGGGTAGCTTGAAATTCGGGGAATAACACTTAGGGGCGTTACATATTGCTTTCTTAAGATTAACAAAAGCAACATCATGTTCGTTTAGCCACACAACATCGTTTGGAGCTCTTCGTTTAGTTAAAGTAGTCAAAGGACGATCAATATCTGAAAAGTTTGGAACATAAGCTCTATAATAAGATAATAGTCCTAGGATACTTCTTACATCTTTCTTGGTTTTAGGCGGCTCTAAATTCTGTATAGCCTGCACTTTTTCAGGATCTGGTTCGTGTGATCCGGAACCTACGATATGACCAAGAAATTTGATCTTTCCTTTAGCAAAGTCACACTTTTGAAAATTAATAGTAAAGTTAGCTTCTTCTAGGGTCGTCATAACTGCGTCAAGATGTTTGAGATGCGTATTCCAATCATCTGAATAAATCGTAACATCATCAATGTACGACTCGGCGTACTCTTTGTGCTTAGAAAGTGTCTTATTCATAGTTCTTTGAAATGTAGCGGCAGCGTTACGTAATCCAAAGGGAAGGACAACAAATGCATACTGTCCTCGGTGCGTGACGAAAGATGTTAAGTCCCGGCAATCAGGGTTAAGCTTTACTTGCCAGTAACCTTTCAGTAAATCTATGAGAGTGATGTACTTTGCTTTAGACACTTGATAAATTGTCCGTAGCATTTTTCATCGGAAATGAGTCTGTTTCAGTCTGGGAATTCAAGTATCTGTAATCCACACATAACCGAACAGTTCCGTCTTTCTTCGAGACACATACAACTGGATGTGCATATTCACTTTCAGAAGGTACAATCAGTCCCAGTTGTAATAATTCTTCAATCTGGCGATCGACTTCTTCCTTCAAAGCTTCTGGGATTCGAAATGGCTTTTGCTTCTTCGGTACACTTCCTGGTTTCAATTTGATGTTATGCTCTCCAACGTGAGCAATTCGTGGAACACCTGACCTAAGGCTGGAATGTTTCCGAAGGATCTTTATAACGTCCATTCTCTTGCTAGGTTCTAAGTGTGTCAGGTCCACTTCGGGATCAGGGTCTAAATAAGTGATCCTGGGGACGTTTTCAATTTCTCCAAAGTCAACATCAGCATCATAAATAACACCGACATTGTTAGCTGATGCCTGGAATTCCCTTATCTTATTGGCATGGATATGTCTAATGCCATTATCAGGTAGTTGCACCAAATAACTGTACGTGTTTTTCCTTTTCACAATCGTAGCCGGCCCGGTCCATCGTGCATAGACTTTATTGTCACTATCTGGAATTAGGACAATTACCTTGTCTCCTTCTTTGAATTCTTTATGACGGGTCTTCCTATTACGATAGTGTGCATAGGCTT
Source organism: Dolomedes plantarius (assembly GCA_907164885.2). Classification (NCBI taxonomy): domain Eukaryota; kingdom Metazoa; phylum Arthropoda; class Arachnida; order Araneae; family Dolomedidae; genus Dolomedes; species Dolomedes plantarius. Next base: position 69,456,231 of record OU015490.1, read on the forward strand.
CCTGTTTTCCTGCAGCAGTGAGACCAGCATGTTCTGCAGAATTCTCTAATTTCGTCTTTAAATTGTTTAAGTAATCAGTAACTGATTTCAACTGTCCAAGGGGAATCAAGGTTTCATCGGTCCAAGTTGACTTTAAAATGGACAGAGGTCCTGATGGTCGTCGACCATAGAGCATTTGAAACGGGATAACTTCAGTGGTGGCGTTTGGAACTTCACGATAAGCCCATAATAAAAAAGGAATATGCTTGTCCCAGTCTTCCGAATATTCTCTCATCGTATGATGAATCATCCCTTTTAGAACAGCATTAAAACGTTCAACAAGTCCATTCGAGCTTGGGTGACCTGGGGTCGAGAATCTAGGGCATGACCCAAGTCTCTTCAAAAATTCTTTCGTCAAAGCTGACGTAAAGTTGGTTCCTTGGTCCGTCGCAACCATTTTGGGTATTCCTGTACGTGTAAAAATCTGTAGTAAGGCGTCGCATGTAGATTTTGCTGTCACAGTCTTCAACGGAATCGCCTCTGGCCATCTAGTGCATTGATCCACGGCACAAAGAACGTACTTGAAGCCTCGGCTACTTGGTTCCATGGGGCCTATTAAATCGACATTTATCACTTGAAACGGTTCATCGGGACGTGAAACTGGTGTGATTGGGACTTCATCAAATGGGCGTTTCTTGGCTTGAAGCTGACAGGCAACACACGAGTTACACCATTCTTCTATGTCCGTCTTCATACTAGGCCAGTAAAAGGAGTACTTAAGACGTTCGGCCGTTTTCTTTTTCCATAAATGGTCTCCCCATAAACTAGAGTGAGCAAGCTCTAACAACCGTTTTCTACGAGACGTTGGAACTACTAATTGATCTACGCGTTCACCTAAAATTTTATCTCGGTGGTACAAAAAATTGTCAACCACATAGAATCGATTAATTCCTTTCTGGGCATCTTGCCAACATGACTGTAAACTTTTATCATCCTTTTGTTCGTTTCGAAACTTTTCTGAATCAGATATTTCATTTTGATCAATCTTGTTAACGAAATCAACCTTACTTACTTTCTTAGACATAGTTGCACAACATTCAATCGTACTCTCGACAATACTCTCGACTAAATCATTACATTTATACACATTACCAGCATCTGAAATATTACTTAAGTTCTCACTTCTATCATCATAAAGCATTTGTAGATTAAAATCACTATCTTCTATCAAATAAAATGCAACATTATCTGGAGTATCACATTTCATTTCATTATTCTGCAATACCTTTTCTCTACCACTTCCGTTTTCATTAAAAATTAAATTTACTTCTTTGACGTTACAATTTAATTCATTTAAAGCACTTACAGACAACAATAAATCATTTGACAACGTAGGTACCATAGCACATGTTATATAAATGGGTTCTTTAAATTTTAAATCATCTTCTACCTTTGTTAATGGTAAATTAATTAATGGTGCCCTTAAACTCTGGCCGAAAGCACATGTTAACTCTACACTGCCATGAGGTGTTTTATACTTTTCGGGTACTAAACTACTTTTGACGACAGATATTTGCGTTCCAGAATCTGCAACACCGATTAGAATATTAGAATCTACTTTCAACTTAATCATCGGCAAAGTGTCAACAAAACTTCTTTCGTTTTCGTTTTCCGGGCTTACGTTAAAGTACTTGTCAGACGAAATGCGAGCGGTTAAAATACTATCATTTTTGACATTTTTATCTTTACCCCTTTCATAATTAACGTGTAACAAAGTTCCATGATATTTTGACTTACATGAACCACATCGTTCTTTCGAATTGCAGTTTTTAGTTCTACAGCCCAATTTGTAACAGACAAAACATAGTTTCGCTTCTTTTAACTTTTCTTTTTTTTCCGTGGGAGTCAGCGGGCAACATTCAATCTCATGTGATTTATTGCAAAATAAACAACCCGATTCTCGAGCATCAACCACAGATACCCGATTCACCCTCTTTGACTCATCAATGCTATGCGGTTTGGCCTTGAATGGCGCCTTATATGTATAACAACTGTCGTTCCAACGCGAAAATTTTCCGCCATTTTTTCCTGCGTCTAAATAAGCAGAATTTAAAGACTCTGTACGTTCCCGACTTTCGATTTCAATTCTCAAAAAATCAATTAAATCTTCTACATCAAAATTATCGTCAGACCCTTTTTTGCGCGAATATTCCAAAGCTATATCTTTTGGTATAGATTTCATCAATAAGGGAACTAATAAATTTCCAAATGTTTCTGTTTTGACATTCAGGGAGTTTAAAGAACGTATTTGTATGTTAGCAGTGTCATATAATTCTCTTAATGCATAAATGTCACTCGAATTCTTAACCGGTTTTAGATTTAAGAGTTTTTGCATATGCATGCTAATCAAAATATCTTTTCGATTAAATTTGGCTTTCAGGAGCTTGATTGCTTCATCGTAATTCTCTGGGGTCAACGAAAATCCCTCAACGACTTTTAAAACTGAACCTCCAAGTAAACTTATCAAGTAATTAAACTTATCAATCTTCGATAAATTCTGGTTTAGTTCTATTGACGTGTTATACGAATTATAAAATGTTTGCCATTCATATGGGTTGCCGAAAAATTTGTTCATTACAATTTTGGGCAGTCGAACACTTAGTTGTGGGGAAACATTTTGTTCATCGCTTTCTTTCTGTGAAGAAACGCTAGAATCTGTAGAATTGTCAATACTATTTTTCCCTTTCAGAAATTTAGAACCTCGGTACTTCCATCTTATTATTGTATCTTCGTATTCTTGAACTGTTTCAATTTCGGTTTCGATTTTATTTTCATCTATGAGTTCACAAATTTTACTATCTAAATCAGACAAATTTTTAGATTTTAACCTTAGAAATTCTAGCTGCTCTTCGACATTTTCAACATTGTTCTCAGCAATAGCAGTTTCAATCAATGAAGTAATTCTAGTGACGGCAGTTCGAACGATTTTTCTTTCTTTCTTAAATTTAGATAGCATTATTTTAAGATCATCGTTTGTTTTTGTTACGTTTTGAGCATTATTTACATCATCGTCCGCCATCGTTGCATGCATTAAATATGGATAACTTAAAGCTCTTACCTTGAAAAAGCTTCTCAGATGAACGTGTTTATCATTCAGTATATCCGTAAAAGTAAGTCCAGTTTATTTACATGACCCCTCTATATGACACCAATCTGTCGTAACCTGGCGTGGTTCTTTTGTCATGTACAACTGGACACATAAAATCTTCATTCGTAAACACAAAGACGAACGTTTATTGACGCAAACAAAAACACTCACACAAAACAACAGGATAGGAATAAAACAGAGACGTTCGTAAGGGGTCAGGCTACCGCTTGTCGGTATGACCTGCGTGATTGAGTTTCTCCATTCAACTGAACTTAGGATGCGCTGTGCCGATAAATGGCGACAGGGTTATGCGCATGAGAGGCGGAGGGGCGCTATCATAGCCTCGTCCCTGACAATAGTTCAAAACAAATCGTCAATTATTGATATTACTTTGCTATCATCAATGTAAAGTATCGATTATATTTTGGAATAAAAAGGGACTGATTCATGTTCTGAAATTTTAGATGTTCTAGACGGGATTATTTTTGTTTCCATGTATCTGTTTATGTAGACTTCTTTCAAAAATGCAGTTGGTAGGTGTTCACAGAGGACACATGAATACAACGTTTAATTTAGAATATTTTGTTTTTTATATGTAAGGAATTAAAGCCTCTAAAATTATTTATAAAGTTTAGGAGTGACAACTAATTTTATGTCAACAATACTTTACCGAGCGTTTAGGGCAGCACTTCTTAAACTTTTTTTGCATTCATGACCGCATTTTATCACCGAATTTTTTTCGCGACCCCAGGAAATAAGGATATATGATAAATATTTTCTCATAAATACTTTATTTCTTTGGTAAACAATATACCTATGAAAAATAGTAGTTTTGATACATGTTTCAAGTATACACGCACACATATATGCCACTCACCGATTTCCTTATAAAATTATTACAGTCGAACCCCGTTACAGCGAACCTGGTATATAACGAACTCATGGATATAGCGAACGAAAAGTTTGGTCCCGCCGTTTTCCTATTGTATTTAATGCTAATTTATCCTTTTATAGCGAACATCCGAAATCTTAAGAATCGACTATAACGAACATTTTTTCATTCAACTAGTGAATTTTTTTATATTTTAAAACTTTTTAAGAATGTTGAATATACAACGAATGTTGAAGAAGCAAAGATTATTGAAGATGAAGATTTACCTCTCGCGATGTGGATACAAAAGCACAAAATGTCATCATTCTCAGATTGTGACATGCAATTGTTCGAAATATGTGATGATGAAGTCATTATATGTGAACATCCGACTGATGAAGATATTGTGGAAGAAATTAAAATGAATCATTCTGAAATGGAAGATTCTGCATCTGATTCTGATGAAGAGGAGCACATAAATGACGAAATCTTCACAATCTCAGATGCAGCGATATGTGCAATTAATAAGTTTTGTCTACACAAATAGCGGAAGTCAGAGTGTTGGAGCCATTTGATGTATTTTAAAAAGAAATTAATAAAACGTTTTTGAAATCGGTATCACATCAGAAGATTACTGATTATTCCTGTATCAAAAGAGTGAGTAACAATTATAGGTAAGATGAATTTATTTCCATTTGTCTTCATTTTTAGTTAATATAATAAGTATTGTTTTCAGTTTAATGTAATCGATTTTTGTCAATTTAATTCATTAATGATCATTATTAATAGACTTTGTCATTTTTCAATGCATCATTTTGGAATATACATAGCAACTAATGAGTTATACATTTTGTGAACTCTAGCATTTTTCTTAACGGTTCGGATATAGCGAACCAACGGATATAGCGAACAAAACCTTTGGTCTCTTGAAGTCCGTTATAACGGGGTTCTACTGTATATATAAATTAATACTGATCATTACTTTTATCCCCCAATGGTTTCACTTAAACTTTTTAAATCAAAGATGTTTTATCGAGGTTTGCATAAAATATGAGGAACATGCTTCCAGTATATATGAAGAAATAAAATAAAATATGTCTCAGATAGTCACAACGGGCGACAAGAATAAAATTTTCGCGACCCCAAAATTTCGGTTTGCGACCCCGTTTGGTGTCTCGACTCAGAGTTTAAGAAACGCTGGTTTAGAGCTTTATTTTTTTTTTTTCGCTTTGGAAAAACCGCAGGTTTCGAAGCGTTGCAATCCCTCAGTTATCAGTCCGAACACAAATCCTCGAAATAATAGGTGATTTGTGCCGTGATATAATTCTATGTGAAACTTTAAATGTGTGAGAAATGTTTACGTTTCTTTGTTTAAAACTATTCATCTGAAAATTATTCTATTTTCAAGAAGCTCGTATCTTCAAATCATTCGTTTATCTTATGCAATTTGGGAGTGTTTTGGACTTGTTTCCAACGCATAGCATGAGTTTGTTTACTATCTTGTTGAACTACCTTTAAATTTATCGGAGCTTTGGTCTACCGGGTGAAAATTACGATATCTAGAATTACGAGTTAAAGAGATGTTAATATTTATTGCTGTGGCCGTGATTCTAGAAGATTAGTACATTGCGATAAAAATAAAAGAATACAACAAGAATTCACTTAGCACACTTTCTGAATAAATAACACTTTTATTAATACATGAATTAAGAGAGCACATAATGATTTAAACGTGGGCATCACATCTTTCCTCAAAAGGCCTGGAAACTTTAGGATTTCGTGAATCCATTAACATCTCCGTTAATTCTGTACTATATGCGTACTTGTAGAAACCTATCTATTACGTGGGAAGGAAAATTCACTCACAGAAGAGCGATTTTTTCTTCATCAGTGTTTCAGTGTTTTGAATATTGATTATTCTTTTTATGCGACATGTGCAGCTACATGGTTCAGAACCATTTTTCTACAAGCAGATGGACGGATTCTCCCGCCGAAAAATTCACGAAGACTGACTCCACATACAGTTCTTGAACCAGAAATTCAAAGATTGCTGCTCTTTTTCTGTTGCCATCGTTTTTATCCAAACTTTGTAGTCGGGGAATGTCACTGCGCGCGTATTCATTGAAGCGCCGCCGCTTTGAATCGCACAAGCAGGAGAAAAGTTGGGTGCAAACCAGTTCCGGCTATTTTTAAGTCGATGTTTTCATAGCAAGATATATGAATTTAAAACTTAGTATTATTATTTCTTAGTGTTTGAGTTCTTAATATTGTATTATAGAAAGCTACTGCACCCGTCAACGCAAACTGACGGTTTTTTTATTTGTTTTATAATAGGAGAAAACAGCTTCAGAAACAACAAATATTATTTTTAGAAATATTAGAACACAAGCTGATTGTAGCATATAAATATCATTAGAGTCAAAATATTTGTTTGAGTACTCCATAGGTTTTTTAAAAATTATTATTGAACATTTATTTTGTTATAGCTCGACTCTCCTATAAAATAACTCTTATTATAGAATATAATGCTATGAATAATGGGAGTGGCAGATTCTTAAATCACTCATTGCAGTCCATTCTAATATTGACATTGATAAACAATCAATGTGAGTGGCAAAATTACATAAGGAATTTTTTTAATCGCAGTATATAATGTTTTAAAAAAGCGTATAAATGTAACTTAAATATCATAAAAAATGAAATAGTATGAAGTTTTATGATATGTTATTTAAATGAAAAGTAGTCGTTGCTACGACCACGAAGAATTCACCTCAACTTTCCCGACCTAGTCCCTAGGAAGTGATTTGAAATAAGACAGAGCACGGTGTTATTTGAATTTCCACGACACTACGTATAACCGGAAGATTGAAATAACATAGTGGTTACTAAACTTCGAAGAAGATATAATTTCCTAAACATTTTAAAGTGTAAAGGTGTATGTCTTATGACGTCACTGCAGCTAACAAAATATTATGTCCTTTAAGCTGACTGCCTACGTTGAAAATGTCATTTTTTGGCTATTTTGGTCAATTTTATATTTTTGCAGGAATCGTGCAATTCAATCTCTTCAAAACCGTTTTGATTCCCATTCTACATCAATTAGAAGCAGAGTTATAGTTATTTTAAAAAACATCGTCTGCTATAAAATTGAAATGACAAACAACTTTAAATGCGTTTTTCTCAGAATTATGTTTTGTAGCACAAATCTTTACCGTTATCGTGATGTTTCGCATAATAATGAGTATAATTTGATAAAATTTTCAGGAAATTTTTTACATGCTATTATTAATGAAATGACGTACAATAATTGATGTATAATAAATTGGTTTTTTTTTATTTGGGGCTGTTTTTATAAGGAACGTAATGACGAATCTGGGAAAATTTTCATATTGGAACATAAAATCGTCTGTATTATTTTTGCATTTTAAAATTTCGCTTAGATTGCAGGTCATTTTGAAGATCTTATGTATCATGTGTGAGAAGGAAATTAAATAGGAACATTAGAATTTTGTGCAGACTGATAGGCGTTTTAGCTAAATTTCATTAAAATTTCTTCAAATTGACCGATTTATAAAAAAGTGTAGTATTTACAGGTAAATTTTTGTATTTTTTTAATTTTTAAGTGGTATTTTACCATAAAAGACAAAAAAATCATTAAAAAAATGATTTTTTTTGAAAATTTGGCTCCAAACGTAGGCAGTAACCTTAACGCAGCTAGAATTCTTGAGAGAATTTGGACATAAAAAATAAAATTTGACATTGAAAGAAATATTTCCATTTTATTAGAAAATCCATTCGCTTTAATTACACGTGTACTTTCTTACGCAGAACATATAACTAAAAATAACGTTTTCTGCATATGATGTAGTTATATGTAGTCAGCAACGGAATATTCTGTGTTTACTTTTGCAAATGGTTTTCTTCAAGCAACGGAAAATTCTGTTTTAACCTGCGAGATATAAAGGTTTCGGGACATTATGATATCACTACTTTATATATGTGAGAAGCATTTTTAAATAGTTATTTGTTGTACTTGAATTACTGTGATATGCTTTTGAGTTATATAAAAGCCTTATTTTCTGAGGTGATGCCTACGATTTAAAGTTGCTGATAAAGGTTTAACCCTTCAGCGGGCGAGCCAAAATTTTGAACACCAGCAGGCGCGCGTGACACAATGTGCAACGTCTCTTTTAACCATGATTATTCCTTTTGTAATAAACTTTTTCTTTTGAAATTGAAAATAATGATTCTGAGTTTTATGACAAGATATAAAGTGTTGATAATATTGATATGTATTTATAATTAAAGGCCAAAGAATGCAGACAGAATCACCTAATTTCAAAACTGTCCGGTTTGTTGGATCTAATGACAACTTGCGAATTGTTTCCTATTATGTCCAAAAACCTAAAAAAGCAAAGAGATTGTCCATCTTCGTGATATGCGGGATACCGTGTAATAGCTGCACATTTGATCGACTACATCAACTCGTGTTTTTGTCCTATTGTAATCCCGTATAATCTCTGGTTCACCACGGATAAATCACGACTAACAAATAGTGATGCGACATCGATAACAAAACATCGATGTTTTGAAACATCGATATTCAATATTAAAACATCGATGCTAATAAAACATTGCCCCAAAACCATCGATGTTTTTAAACATCGATGTTTTAGAGCATCCATGTTTTAAAACTGGTTTAGTAATCTTTAACATTAATGTTACTTCCGTTAGTCGTGGGCGGAGGGGGTGATTTAATTTTACTCTTTGATTGGGCAGACACAAATGACAAAAACTTGTTTGCTTTGGGCTACATTGATGACTCAAAATTCTCGTTGTAAATACCACCATGTTTTGCCTTCAAATGTCCAAATAAATTCGTGGTATTGCGAGAAGTTTTGAGGGACTTAAGGCGAATATTGCATTTCGCCAATTTGTCTGAGGTTTTGTAAAAATATTTCCAAACGGTACTTTTGGGAGGCATCTTACTAATAATATTAACGTCAACTTATATAAAACCAGCACAAAACAAAGACTTAAATGGATGCACTCGTGTATGTACTACTTGGAAAATAAAACCCCATGGAAGGTTCTGGAGTATCAGGAACATTTCAAGCGCTCTGATTGGTTCATTGGTTGTTAATTGCCATTTTTCTGTTTGCTAAGGAATCATTCCCCCTTTTGTATTCGTCCTTTTCAGAATTCAGACTTACATTTACTGAGTGTGAAAATTATGCTACGTGGTAAATTTTGTTAATTACGGTACTTTTTCATTTAAAAAAAACATCGAGACAACGTAAAACATCTAGCACAAAACATCGATATTAAAAAAAACATCGACTTCAATAAATCGATGTTTTTATCAAAACATCGATGTTTTGAAAACATCGACATCGATGTAGCATCCCTACTAACAAATGAATAGAAAGGAATACATGGGTCAGAAAATTAGACCTGCATTAGAAAGGGTGTAGCTGCAAATAGAAACTGCTTAGGACATTTAAACCTTACGTGTAAAAACAAACCATTCAAAATTGCGAAAATGTTGCACTTCATATACACTAGCGCGCCCGCTGAACGGTTAAAGATGATTTAAGATATTTCATTAAGTTCCGACAACAACTTCAAACGTTGACATTTAGTAGAATTTAGTGCATTTTCTGAATTTGCCAAAAATAACTCGGCTCGTTATGATGCAGATAATACTCCATTTATAAAGTGTTAAAATACAGCTTTGCACATATAACAAATAAATGGAAATTAATATATTTTCTTTGCAAGATTAAACAACAGCTGTAAACTGCTTTGAAAAACAACTGTATTACGTGTATTACTTGTACAGAAAAAAAAAAACATGATCCTCTATTTCCGCAAGAGTGTTTTGATAACAGTGAAATCGTTTCCCCGAATTATTCCTCAATATCAAAGCCTCAATGCCAAAAATAACTCGGCTCGTTATGATACAGATAATACTCCATTTATAAAGTGTTAAAATACAGCTTTGCACATATAACAAATAAATGGAAATTAATATATATTTTCTTTGCAAAATTAAACAACAGCTGTAAACTGCTTTGAAAAACAACTGTATTGCGTGTATTACTTGTACAGAAAAAAAAAAAAAAACATGATCCTCTATTTCCGCAAGAGTGTTTTGATAACAGTGAAATCGTTTCCCCGAATTATTCCTCAATATCAAAAGCTGTTTTCCTTTTCAGAAACGCTGCTGAGAAATAACTTTTTTATCTCAAGTGAAGCAAAGGGACCACTTCTCCGCAAACATCCCTTCTTTTGCAATGTTACGTTTCTCTATTCAGGCTTCATTTGAAAGGAGAATGAAATGGGATGAAATTCGAAACACGTGACATTAAAATGTTTCTGAAGCATTGAATGCTTTTCGTTTGGCGCATATTTTGCAATAGCCGAATGACATTTTTCTTTTTTCTTTTTTTTAAATCAGATAATTTCTCGATTATTAGGTTTTTGATGAATAAATAGTATGAACATCGTCGTCCCAATGAAGCAATATAATTTATCATGTGATCGCAACAACTTGTGATATAAACGAAAACATCTAATTCTCTATCAATTTGTGGATAGGTACCTTTTTGATCCAAGAAATGGTGAATCATAGAAAATAAAAAAAAAATTCAAAACTCCCATATAATTGATGGAGGGAGCAATGGAAGATAGAAGACATTCAAGTAAGAGAATATCACGTGATGACACTGTTAAATTAATATGCTCCGGGGCATAATGTTTATCAGAGTTAAAAAAAAAATCTAGATTGAAATCAGAAATTCTGCTGTTACAGTTGTAAGAATTTAAGATCTCATGTATGTAAATGTATAAATATAACTAAAAGTAATTATAAGAAGAATGCAGACAAAAAACAAACAGAAATCAAGCACTCAAGGCTCCACGCACCAGAGGCAAGATTCTGTATTAGTGCCGGAACTGGACCAGAAATCGAGGTAACCGACTGGTCTCGTCATCAGGGAGCCTAACCAAATCAGTTACCTCAAGGGGAACTTTCTGAATAGGATGCAGGTATAACCAAAAGACATCCCAAGGCCCCGAGATCCCCAGTGAAACATTTAGCCAAAAGAAAATGAAAATACACAGACAACTTACAGTAAGGGCTCAACGCACCACACATGCAAGTACACATACAATCCTCATGAAAAGCCAAAGATGCATACATACCCTAATTTCGTAGGTGGTGGAATTAGGGTTATTTCTCTATTATTTATCGTTCGTTTATTTTTAGTTATATTTGTCCATTTTCAATATGAGGATATGAAGCAACAGCCCAATCTTTTATTGAAAAGTTTTATGTTTTCATTGCTAGGGTAGGTTTTAAGGTAATTTATTTGGAAGTCTATGCTCGCTTTTTAATATTTTTGTTAGTTAGATTTGTTTATATTATTTTACAATGTACAATGTATGGGGCAAACACGGGGTTGTTACTGAACGCCAGTACTCCAAAACGTATAGAAATCGAGCCTAATAAACATGGTTATTCCAAATTCATGGTACATACTTTGAGGGTTGGCACAAGACACTGTAACAATCATTTGTTGTAGAGGAATGTATGGGCGCAAGTGGCGCGTTGAGACTCAAACACAGGAAAGAAACATTTAACCCTCTGAGGACCGAAGACCCATTTTGCTGCTTACCCCAAAAGACCGTTCCGGCAGAGTACAAGAAGCGCATTTCGCTTCCCCCATAGAGCATCCTGACGACTGTACTGAAATTTGTCACGGTGGGGTGCGGCCCCACTATCATCATCAGGTCACACTGAGATCGGTTCTAGACAATAAAAGACAGACTGTGCGGTGACGTTGAACTGAATCGGTCATTTTGAAAAAGAGTCATCTCCACAATTTTCCAAATTTTCTGCCCCTCCCCCCAAAAAAAGTTTAAAATAAATATTAACAAATTATATTTTTGCATCAGGACTGATGCCTTATAAACATAATAAGTACTAAATTTAGTCTAACTAATAATGCATGAAGAAGAGTTATAGTTTTTTTGCTTCTCATGAAAAATTTTAATAATTACAAGATGAAAAGAAATTTTTATATACCATGTTTTTAAATTTGTTGTTGAATCATATAAACTTGGCAATTCTATGTATTAATAAATACTTAAAACAATTTTTTTTTGATGAATTATCCGATCAACTTGAAAGAAAATGAAGTTAATTGGAAGTTAACTTGAATTTAACTTTTCGTTCCCTTTTCGTCCAATAGATGGCTGCACCAATCTACAAAATAAAATTAACTGAAAATAACTGAAAATTAATTCGATTCTGCTTAAAGATGGCTAAAAGTATTAAAAAACTGCATTGCCATCGTGTTCTGAGCTATTCTAAAAGTATCCAATGTCTAGCTAGTCGGGAAGTTAGTTAAAAATCGATTGCAAGATTTGTACTGGACAAACACACACACAAACAAGAAAGCAAGTTAATAAAAACATGGTAAAACATGGAGATGACTCCTTTTCAAAATGACCGATTCAATTATTGGTAGAATGACCGCCAACCTGGTAGTAATGGGAGGCAATGTAGGAGAAATTCGTCGGCGGGCTAGGTCGGTTCGGCCTAAAAGAAAGGCCTAAAGGAAGGCCTAAAGGAAGTTCGGGTTAAAGGTAAGAAAAATTGTTAATTGACAGCGTCGTTGACAACTGTCTTGTTTACAATGAGTGTTCAAAACTGCGTCCACCAACAGTAATACATGCTTGGCAGTGTCGATGTAGCGATTGGTTTACAGTTTCGTAGATGCCAGGTACTATTCCCCGTACACGTGCAGCAGCAACGGATATTTGAGCTAGGAGATCCTCAAAAGAGTCAGCTGGTCAGGGTCGCATAAACGTGACTCTTCAGATTTCCCTGTAAGAAGTGATAGTGGCTCGAATAAACAGGAGATCGGGGTGGCTGAGAGGGGTCCAGCAAGCCCAATCCATCTCGCCCCCAAAGTGATATCAAGTTAATTGCTCAGAATAGTGCTGAAGTGAGCTGGCGCCCCTTCATGCTGAAACCACAGTCGGTTCGGAATTCGTCTATGAGGAAAGTGCTCCTGATGCATTCGGAACGTAGCTCTGTCGTTACCATTTGCACGAATGTAAAAGAGACGCATGTCTGCTGTTTTGGATACGTAAAGTCCCGGAACAACGGAAAAAAACTGAATAATTTAAATGTAGTGGCTGTTAATTATAATGCATACATTCATAAGGTAAAGAAACTTAATTAAAAAATATAAAATTTCCAGTCAATGATTTGAAAACTAACAAAAGGTTATTTTTCTTGTAGCTTAAAATTTAGATAACAAGTAATATAGAAAAAAAAATTAAAGTCAATTCCTACTTAGATCAACAAAGAAAAATTTTATTTTAGTTACTTTTTGGTGGGAAATTGCACTGATATTGGCTCGATTCTGTGAACACCATTATTGCCGAGAAATTTTTTTTCCGATATAAAACTAAAATTAATTAATTAAATTTAATTAATGAATGAATATTTGAAAAATCTGTATTAACATCAAGTGTCATCCACTACAAGTTTAAAAAAATGTATTTGAACTTGAGTGGATGAATAAAAAGTATTTTATTAACGATTGAAAATTTGAACAAGATATATAAAGGGAGAGTGTGAACTAATAGTAGGAATTGAAAAATTAGTCATGCTCACACTAACAGTAAATATTAACTAGGGCGCTAGCATTCGATACCAGAGTCCTTGGGTTCGAGTCCCACTCTTGGCATGGACGTTTGTAGCCGTTTGGAATAGGCTTTAAGCAGTAGGTCCCGGTCTAATTAGCCCTCGTCTAATTAGCAAAAAATGACCGTAATGCTCCAAAACCAAACCCTTACCAACCTTACAGTAAATAATCAAGAAACAATTCAAATATTTTGTGTGTAATTGACTGTCTTCGGACGGCATCACTGACGACAGCACTGTTGAAAATGGCGTGTACCCGCAGTTGCAATAATGTTGATGGACTGCATGTCCCCTACTGCTATCTACCGGCAACGAAACGAAACAATCACTCCGTGTTTCATAACTTTCATGACTCTTTCGCGTGTATTTGTGCCCCAACGTGTCACTTTCGGCTGTCCATTCCTGTGAAATAATTGATTCCTACAGTGTTCTCTACCAACACTTAAAGCTTCTGCCATGAATCTGCAATCACGCTGTATTTTAAATATTCTCGAGAAATATTCTAATGATTTTACATCGATTCATATTTTTATGGAGCACGTTTGTTCCAAAACGAAATGGCGGATTGCAAAGTAAAACGGGAAATTTAACATATTCTGCTTGAATTTCAGAATTGTTTCATATTCCCGATAAATTAAATTTAAAAATTTAGCCCTTTTTCAATTCCTACTATTAGTTCACACTCTCTCTATATATATGTTGTTCAAATTTTCAATCGTTAATAAAAGTACTTTTTATTCATCCACTCAAGTTCAAATACATTTTTTTAAACTTGTAGTGGATGACACTTGATGTTAATACAGTTTTATCAAATATTAATTCATTAATTAAATTTAATTAATCAATTTTTGCTTTAGACCATATATATCTTGTTCAAGTTTTCAATCGTTAATAAAAGTACTTTTTATTCATCCACTCAAGTTCAAATACATTTTTTTTAAAACTTGTAGTGGATGACACTTGATGTTAATACAGTTTTTTCAAATATTAATTCATTAATTAAATTTAATTAATCAATTTTAGTTTTTGACCTAGAACGTCTCTTGCTCTTGAATAGTAATTTCCCTCTTGTTACTGTGTAAACGGTAGCACTGCGGTATCGCGGGCTTCTCCCATCCTGTAGGATGCGAGATCGAATCCCCAACCTGACAAACTTTTTCTCTCTCTTTCCCCCCCCTCCTAATCTCGCACAGTAGGTAAGGTTCTGGCAGGCAATCCTTTTTTCAATTCCTACTATTAGTTCACACTCAAATTTTTCTTTGTTGACCTAAGTAGGAATTTAACAATTTTTTTTTATATATTACTTGTTCTGGCTTCTTTTGGAAACATTCTTGAAAGATAGTCAGTTACACACAAAATATTTGAATGGTTTATTGATTATTTACTGTAAGGTTGATAAGGGTTTTGTTTTGGGGCATTACGGTCATTTTTTGCTGCACGAGGGCTAATTAGACCGGGACCTACTTAGCCCTCGCTTAAAGACCATTCCAAACGGCTACAAACGTCCATGTCAAGAGTGGGACTTGAACCCAAGGACTCTGGTATCGAATGCCAGCGCCCTAGCTAATATTTACTGTTAGTAAGAGCATGACTAATTTTTATATTAATTTTAAGCTACAAGAAAAATAACCTTATGTTAGTTTTCAAGCCATAGACTGGAAATTTTATATTTTTTAATTAAGTTTTTTTCCTTACAAATATATGCGTTAGAATTAACGGCGACTACATTTAAATTATTCATTTTTTTCCGTAGTTATTTTTTACGGGTCTTGTATACCGCTATAAAATTACATTTCTTTTTCTAAAGCATAAATTAAAAAAAATAATCTGAAAATAGAGCACAATTATTGCGTTTAAAACAATCTATTTTCAAATGCATAAAACAGAGTTAAAAAGCATATGCATTAAAACATCGATTATCCGGATCTCTGCATAATCCGGATCAGATTTGTAGACAATATTTTTAGTTTAATGTTCACATTAGATAATAATTTTTAACTATGATAGCACAAACGTAATTACAAGTAAACTGGATATTCGCTTTTCATTTTGATTCAGTGTGTTTCAGTTCCTGCATAGAATGTACAATAAATTATGGTAATAAAATGCTTTTTGTTGAGTTTAAGAAAGCTTTTCTAGATTTACCATTTGGCCGTGGCGGCCTTGTGGTACAGCACGCTGGTTTTCGGTGCTGAGGGTGCTCGGATCAAATCAAGGCGAAGTGCCACTAAAATGCTTCCGTTTGTGTCGTCCCTTCATACGGGGAAATGCTGGTTCGCTTATATGGCGCCCCCATAATAAAATGGCCAGCAAAACTGCGGTGAATTATAGGCGAATGTCTTCGCGACAAGTGCCTCCGCATTGAAATAAAAAAGAGTTACCATTTCTTTATTAAAATATAATGCGAAAAGTTATTTTTATATTTTTTAATGTCTTGTCTATGTAATTTCGTTACAAAAAATAGTTTTTAATCGTAATAAATGGTCTGCTTAGTTAAGGATTTTGTTTTGATTATTACCCATATTACCCGGATTATACGAATTTTAGATTATCCGGATTGCCTATGGTCTTATTTAGTACGGATAAACGAGGTTTTACTGTGTGATCAAGCGTAACAATTGATCAGTCAAAACACTAATCAATCCCTGTTTATTCCAATTTTAGTATCAATACTGCAACACCTTTATGACAGAAAAAAAGCATGAGTATTACGGAAGGTTAGTTATGGGCTCTTTATTTCATGATAGTTATGAAAGGGCTTAAGTAATTTAGGTTTATTACTATCATTAAATACCGGTACGACATGTGTTAATTCATAATTGCATCACTGCTTTATAGGCGAAAAATCTTCAGAGTTAATACCCGTGTTTTTCTTGCAATCTTTTCTAAAATGTTAAGCTCAAATTATGCAATGCATTAGTTTGAAGGTTTAATTCTCAGATTTTATATACGAGGAACGAAAATTCTAGATAAATAAAATTTAGATGTCGCTCGTGTATTTGCAAATCCACGAGCGACATCGAAGAATTGGCATAAAAATTCCACACTGCTTAACACGAGATAGATTCTTTATTTTACGATGTCAATTAATGTCAGCTGTACAACGGCCGAGAGGTTAAAGTGTTAGATTTAAGTACCGGAGATGGCATATTCTGGCAGTTATGATAAATAGTGAAAATAAATAACCCTAAATGCACTTAAGAATTAAATGAATACCTTAACTAAATATCCCTAAATCGTTCATTAAAGCAAATAGCCATAAATTCGGAAAGTAGTATGATATTTAATTTTCCATTTACAGAATAATCAGAAGCCCGCGATAAAAAATTTTCAAGTTGAACCGCCAATATATCATGATATTTTTAAAATGAAGGGGGGATGTTGGACTTTCAAATTACCAAAAATTGAACATAAATTGGAATTTTTTGGGGGGGTGTATTAATATTTTAAAAATATGTAAATATTGAACAGTTGGAAAGATTCGGCGGTTCAGGAAACATATCTATCCCTAAGCGAAACAGTATAAAAATCAACGGATTGTATACTTTTCTAATACTTGACCCCGATTCCACACGTTTTTTTCCAAATTACTGATATTCTAGGAATCATGTTTCTATTGAGGCGGAACGTTTCTTAAATTGATAGTTGATATCTAAAAATTAAATCATCAAATTAACAAATTCTTTAACAGAATCTGAACAACTTAACTTTTAGCTTACGGGGCCCGTTTTTGTGATTTCCTCGATAGAACGGGAAATTTCATACCCCCCTTTGTAAGAACGGCCATTAAGGGGGTTATATATTCATTCTTGGGCCCGTATTCTTGGGATACATGCTATCTCACCCCGTAAGGAAAAGGTTAAAATCGGAATTCAAGAAGGACACTAGAACTAACATTATAGCTGTCTTACTTGTAAATAAAGTACCGTTTTGTAAAGGAGTTCACTCCTACCTTGTAGCCTTCTAAAGCAAATAATTTGCTTAATTTATTAAAGTGCTTTCATAATTACTAGGAAATCAATAGCCCGAAAATATTCTTCTATTTTACTAATTATTTCCCCTGTCATTATGGCGTGGCAGTATTGATATTTCTCTCTATTCTAAAAAAAAGTAGCAGCCGCTACCGCCGCTGTCAAAAAATTGTCACGCTATCTCCTCCGAAACTGCTGGGGGTATGGGGTGGAGACCGATACCAATAGATGCATAGAAATGTGGGGAACAAAGTAATACATGTCTCATCTTCGTCGGACTTTAAGTTTTTTCTTTTAATTTTATGTTTTGTGGGAAAATATTGACTTTTTCATCTTCATAATCTAAAGATAACTCGCCAAAATATGAACGTAGAATTTTAATCGTTTTACAATCTAAGACTACAGACATTTCTCTCTCAAACTAGACCTCATTTGTTTAAAAATATTTTAAAACAGACTAATGTTTTCATAAAAAAATGAAACACGGTTTTTCAAGAAATATTGTCCCCTATGTGGATGTAATATCGATGCTCCTCGAGATTTTATCTTACAAAGAAAATATTTACATCATTTGGAAGCTGAAAGCTTTCTTATTCTTATAAACCTCCTTTAAAGTCTATATCTTAAATTTTCGATTTTTAATTGAATTTTAAAGCTGATAATTCAACAGTGATGAAACGCTCTTCGCATTAAGGGTGACAACAGTAAATGGATGGACGCTATTACATTGCCCGAGAATCACCCCTATGTATCTCGCTATTAGCCATAACATAGGAGCGAACGTAGCGAGCCTAGGGGCGAAACCCCTAGATATTAAAATAAAAAGCCATAAATTCATGTTTTATCTGCTCAGATCAGCCATACTCAACCTTTTTTTGCCTCGGGCCGTATTCACATAATTTCCAAATTGAAAGGGCCTCAACGTTATAGTGATATGACGAAAAAAATCCTTATAGGGAGAAATCTTTATTGGTTGAACTCCGTTTCATTAAAGATAAGGATGCACACTGCCTGATAAATCAACAAATATTTTCTAAATTTAAAGCAGAATAACAGTACTTATTATTTATCATCATACCAGTCAATACTAGCTCAAACATTAACAACGGCGTATTTCCCAATATGATTTTTTTCATCATATTTGTTTACTTCAAAATACATATTCCAAAAAAATGAATAAATACAACTCAAAATTAAACTTTCTTCCAATTGTTTATTTAAAAATTAGTGTGACTTTTGATACTGAAGACATTTTTTTTACTATATCTGACAAATCGGGTTTATAATTGCTACATGCTAGCCTGAATATGTCATCAAGATGAGAATCAGTAAGTCAATTCCAGTATACGTTTTTCGCATATTTCATTTTAGAATAAGATGATTCACAAAGATACGTTGATTCGAATAAGGTGAGCAACAGAAAGACACAATTTTGTTCAGTTTTATATTTTTCAGGGACTAATTTCCAAAAATCTATGTACTCGTTTTCTTCTCTCTTTTCTTTAAAAATAGCTTTCAGATTAGTATCATTCTTAAACTCGATAAATTCCTCAAATAACTTTACATAATCATATCCGAATTCAGGTAAGTGTCTTATATTTGCTGTTTCTAGGTGCCAGGGATTTTCTATAAGCAACAAACAATTCTTGATACAATGTATGTCCTGAAACCTTGTCTTAAATTCCTTGGCTAAGGCAGTTAAATAATTTAAAAATATCTCATAGTTCTTTTTGGAAATATTCATTCCATCTTGTTTAGCTTTTGTTACGGTTGGAAATTTAAGCAATACTTGGCTCTTTATTTCTCCATGATAGATGTTTAATTTTTCTTCAAAAGCAAATACTTTATTCGCCAATTGCGAAATGATTTTATTTTCACCCTGTAACCCGCGATTAAGCTCACTGAGTTTTTCTGTGATGTCGCATAGAAAAGCTAAAAGACACCACCATCCATCATTATTAAGTTAGTTCGCTGTATATTTTGTAGTTTTGCTCTAAAAACAAAATAATTTCTTGTGTTAATAAATATTTTTCTAAACTTTTTTTGATGAATTATCCCATCAACTTGAAAGAAAATGAAGTTAATTGGAAGTTAACTTGCGTTTAACTTTTCATTCCCGTTCCAGCCGACAGATGGCTGCACCAGTCTACAAAACAAAATAAACTGAAAATAATAAAAATGTGGTAAAAATCTGCTTAAAGATGGCTAAATGTATTAAAAATGCATTGTCATCGTGTTCTGAGCTATTCTAAAACTTTCAAATGTCTAGCTAGTCGGGAAGTTAGTAAAGAATCGATTGCAAGATTTGTACTGGACAAACACACACACAAGAAAGCAAGTTCATAAAAACATGTTAATTACTGTACTATTAGCTTTATACATTTGGCCATAAAATCGGTTCTTATTGTAGTATCAACATCACTTTTTTTCAAAAGATTCCTTATATTCCATTCTCCAATATTAAATCATAATAAAAAATTGAGTTTTTATGAAGGTTTTAAGATGACCTCCTCCCATAAACGATATCATTTACCAGATTCAGCAATAGCTAGCTACAAAATGCGTTGAAAATAATTGTATTGCGTGTAACACCTTGTAAAGAAAAAAAAGAATCGCCCGCTCTTCCTGCAAGAATGTTTTGGTAACACCGTTTCCTCGAATTATTCCTCAGTATTTTATTTTCAAAAATGCCGCTGAGTAATATTTTTTAAAGTCGATGTGAAGAAAACAGATCACTTCTCTTGCAAGGATACATTTCTTTATTCAGGCTTCATTTGAAAGGGGGAAACGAAATGGGCATTCGAGCTGCAAAACGAATCACGTGGGATAAAAATGATTTGAAACCGTTGCGTGCTTTTTTTCTTTTTTTCCCCCAAGTTTTGCAATAGTCGAATGATCGCCTATAATGAGATTGAAAAGTTCTCTCCTTTATCATTTTTTTCTCCAAACGAACATTGTAAGAGTGCAGAAAAGAAGTAAAAATTTGAAAAAATATCTTCAAAAACTAACCACCCATATTTTAGAGCGGCTTAGAAAGAAGCAAATGAACTCTTGAAAATGACATGAAACATATTTACTGAACATTAAAATTAATACTTCAAATTATTCTGCTACATTGGTGCCAGGTGATGGCCGAATGACTAGGGCGTTGGCTTTCGGTTCAGTTCCTTTTGGGTTCGAGTCCCACTGTTGGCATGGATGTTTGTAGCTGTTCGGAATCGGCTTTAAACTGTAGGTCCCGGTCTAGCAAAGTAGCTAGTAGCCCTCGTGTAGCAAAAAGTTGACCGTAGTGCTCCAACCAAACCAACCAAATCCAAACCTGCTATATTAGTAACAATGTTAGATCTAATGCATACAAATTCCATTTGGAAAATGATTGATGCTGAAGGAATCACCAGAACTATAAACCTTATTGAAATCCATTAAATACATTACAAATTTTCCCCTCAAATATCATAAATTTTTTTGCAGTGATTCAGATTTTTATTTAGCATTTTTATTCCAAAGCAAAACAACGCGTGAATCATGGGCTTGTGAAAGAGATAAACCTCTGCCCTGAACAAATTAATTTTCTCCGCAAAATCAATTTATGTAATTTATATTTATATTCTGGTAGTTTAACTTTTCCTAATGCAAAAAAAAAAAATCTATGTAGAAAGCGAATGTTAAGAAAACCTTGGATACGTTAAAAAAAAAGAAGTGATAAAGTACAATTTTTACTTTGCAGATAGTTCGATTTTATTTTCCATTATGCCTTAAGGATGCTGTGTAAAAACCCTATTGGATTCGCTCCCCTTAGTGTTAACCTATGGAGAAAATGTGTCCAATGATTGCTGACTTAGATTCATAGATTTTTTTTGTTTAATTTGAACTCCGTAATGCAGAAAGAAATTTTACACCTTGTGACATTTTTCGATTTTTTAATGCAATTAATATTTTAAATTTTAAATTATTCGTGGAAAAGAATCTGGGGTAGTGTGTTTTAAACGTTCCTAAATTCCTTTGGTGGAAGAAATTTTTTTTAAATGAATCCTGTTGCAAGGTAAAGAAAAGTTCAGGTTAACTGAAAGTACCATTTTTATTGGATTGTCAGCATTTATGGAGTTGAAAATAGTAGACAATTTTTCTCCATAGGTTAACATTGAGGTGAACGAATCCAATGGGGTTAACACACAGTAGCCTTAATAAATCAAAAAGTGATGTAGTGCTCTAAGTTCTAGTTTCTAATTTATTTTTTTCTTATTTTTTTTAAAGTATTGCCCTTTAATAGAGTCTGTTGGTGTGCATTTTTACCACGTTTTTATTAACTCGCTTTCTTGTTTGTGTGTTTTTCCAGTACAAATACTGCAATCGATTTTTAACTAACTCCCCGACTAGCTAGACATTTGAAACTTTTAGAATAGGTCAGAACACGATGACAATGCAGTTATTAATACTTTTAGCCATCTTTAAGCATAATTAAATTAATTTTCCGTTATTTTCAGTTAATTTTGTTTTGTAGGCTGCTGCAGCCATCTATTGGCCGGAACGGGAACGAAAAGTTAAATGCAAGTTAACTTCCAATTAACTTCATTTCTTTCAAGTTGATGGGATAACTACTTTTAGCCATCTTAAAGCAGCATTGAATTAATTTTCAGTTAATTTTGTTTTGTGTGGAAAGTTAGTTCGGAAAAAATATGCAAGGTGGCGCTTGGATCGAATTCAATGCTTCCAATTTTGCGTAACGGCGTTTGACGTTTTTGAAAACAGAATACATGTGAATTTAGTTTGTTTACAAAAATATTGTTCAAATTTTTTTTTTAAAAAATTATAAAAGTTACCAGCTTATAAAGTCTGTGGATAGTGGAAACGACTAAAAAGTGATTAAAATTTAATAAAAGAAACTGAAAAAGAATAATTAAGTGAAGGTGTGTGCAATTAGTTTATATGATACAACAGAAAATTTACAAACGTGGTGTATAAAAAGTTTTCTTTTACCTTCTAATTATTTGAAATATTCACGAATTTCATTTTATAAAGAAATGCAAAATATTTAAACATGTGCCTTTTGAACTTAGAAAATATGAAGGAAATAACAATTTAAGAGGAAACACTGTATTAGAGCAGATCATTGCTCAAAATGACTTTGAAAAAGAGTGCTGAAAGGAGTATTACATTATATGAAATTAAAGTATGCCATGCTAGAAATAAGGCAGTGATAACATTAATTCGACGAAATATCCTACATTGATGAAGCTGGAGTGTCATCATCTGACAACATGTGCTATAAACAGAGCTGGAACCATAGGTGAGGCTCAGAGCCGAACGCCTAATAATTGAAAGAGGCTCCAGGATGGGACATAGTAAAAATACGAAAATGTTTAACGAATAACGAAAAAGTATGAATTGTATATTATAATTAACGAAGAAATGCATAGAAAAATATAGAAATACTAGCTGAAAACCCGCGCTTCGCTACGGAGTACAATCAAATTAAACACAACGGTCAATGTATGCAATTAATGCAAAATATATATATATACCGGGTGATCAGAAAGTCAGCATACATTTGAAAAAGTAATAATGCATGGAATAATATAGGTAGAGAGGTAAAAATTTACACACATGCTTGGAATGACATGGAGTTTTATTGCAACCACAAAAAAAACTTCAAAAATAGCCGACAGATGGCGCTTTATGTGATAAGAAAAACAATAATTAGCATAACAAATTATGACAAAGCAAAGAGTAAATTCTTCAGAACAAATGCTCAACATTTCGAAAGTCATTCCTCATCAATAGCTGTAGTCGAGGGACAATGTTGTGAACATTACTGTACATCATATCTCTTTTTATGGTGAGACATTGGCGTTGGATGTTGCTTTTTAGTATCCCTATTGATGTCGGCCTATCGTGAACTTCAAAATCATTCTCTTCGCAGCTACAATTGTCATAGGACCTTTACCCGTTCGAATGCCCTTTCTATGGCGATAGGATCGTAAAGCTTCAGTAGCAGATTCCTCATTCTGATAGTACAGCTTCATTAACAGTGCCTTTTCTGGTAACGTCAACATGCTGCGATTGCTGGTACATCTGATTCCCTCTATAGGAAGTTTGGTCTAACTACAATTCCTGGGCCACGCCCTCTATTGCAGGCTTTCAGATGATAAGCAGAGGGGAACCAATAGAAACAGAGTATACTTGATTCCCTCTCTCATTACAGCTCCTTTTATACACGATTCTCATGCATCGTCACTGATGTTTTGCTGTCCAGCGCCATCTGTTGGCCATTTTTAGAACTTTTTTGTGGTTACAATAAAACCCCATGTCATTCCAAGCATGTGTGTCAATTTTTATCTCTCTAACTACATTATTCCGTGAATTATTACTTTTTCAAATGTATACTGACTTTCTGATCACCCTGTATATTTATAATAAATGTGACGATTAATGTATGCAATTGATGAAAAAATATATATATATATATATTTATAAAAAAATCGTAAAGGATATTTATTTTTTTGGATAATAGCCAATCGTCTGCTGCATTAGAAAGAAATTTATTTTTTTGTCTATTTAGTTGCTATGCACTTGACGATAAATTTATTTAAAGTATCAGAAAAAGAAATCACGTGATCAGCATTTAATAAATTAAATTCTAAAAACTAATCTTTAAAAATTCTCCAAAAATCAGAAAATCGAGGTAAAGGTTCGAAAAATATTTCATTTTAAAGAAATTTTTATGATCTTTCTTGTGATATAAATTTTATAACCCTCAAATTATTATTTAAATGCAAACTTTAAAAAAGTTATAAAAACAGATTAAAAATTTAATTTAAAAAATCTAAGAAGAATTTTTTCAAAAATCTTAGTGCACCCCTACACCAGAAGAAGAATCGCCATGCAAAATGTCTGCCCTTTAAGTTCTGCGGTTTGGTCTGTGCGTTGTCTGTCAGTCAGTCAGTCTGTTACGGAACTGTTTTATACATATATAAATAAGTGAAGTAGATGGCCGTGCGACCCTTTCGCATGCGATTAAAATAAGATATGATTTTATAACGAGATTGGTGGTTTGTAGTAGGATGAGAGAAGAACCCGTTCATTTGTTGCAATTGTTAATTTGTCAAATAACAATGGTGCGTAAGGATATTACAAAAACCAGTTACAAAATACCTTTGGTACACTATTGGAGGTGAAGCATAAGACAAAACAGGGGAACATGAGATATGTACCCGTCAAAACACCTTTGTAGACATTATTAGAAGTTAAATAGGACATAAACTCGTGGAAAATGTGATATTTGTATTACAAAACATCTTTGTGCACACTATTTGACGGTGCCATTTCATGCATCCAGGGAAAGAACTCTAGGGCCAAAAGTCAATTTTTCATTTCAATTTTTAAACAAACAATACAATGTGTCATTCTGAATTAACAATTCATCAGAAGCGGATAACTTAATCTTTAAAATGATACATCATTTATCGATTTTGGTTAAGTATGAAGGGAGAAAAAGAGATCGTCACAAAAAATCACCTTTTAGAAATAATATATATGGTTTTTCCATGCAAAAAGAATAATTTGCTCCTACGTGGATGTCACCTATAAAGAAATTAAATAATGAAATCACAGAATGATAATAAAAGCAAATGATTATCAATTTTAAAAGTTCAGTGCGATTGATAATGGTAAAATAAAAAAAAAGCTACCTCGCGCCATCTAGGGGAAGAAAATTTTTTTATAATGTTTATACTTCAAGGATAAAATTGGAGGCAGAGAAATCCTCGATACTGAAGGAAGCTCTAGTACGGTAACTTAGATGACAAAATCCGACAACTTGAAAATCTGATCTGCGACAACAAACATATTTGTGATGAAAGTCGTAAATCTCTTGTTTTATTTAGATATCAAAAAATGCGTAAGAGGCATTTTAATAATGAAATCGTATGAAAAACCTATCCGATGTTTATTATTATAAACAGAGAGAGTGTCGTGTTGTGAAATTTAAAGAAATTTATGAGAACCTCATGGGAAAGTGCGGAAACAATATTAAAAAAAAAAATTCAGTGATTTTCAACCTTAGGTTATCAGAACTTTTGTGCTGGTGAACTGATGAACTTGAGTGACATTACTCAGTCGAGTAGGAATCGATTATTATGTAAATATTGTGCCAAAAAGTGGTATAAACACACTATTTTTTTAAGGGTTGTAAACGACCTAAAGGTTGCTCAAGTTCTTGCTGGTTTTTGTTCATTTTGTTCGTATGATCTGCCAACAAAGACGAAAAATGCTGTAAGTAAAGAACCGGAATCATGGGTACAAATACGCATTACAAATACGCTTTACAAATGCTCATAATTATAAAGTATAAAATGCTTTTAATGCAGAGAAAAAACTGGTATCAATATATAAAATATTCAAAGTACAGAAAGGTACTTTATAATATCGTGAATATACTTAATACTCCTCCAAAGCATAAGGCTATGCTCTCAAATTAAATCATCGATAAAAACAATGGAATCAAAATATAAATCTTTTGTTTATCACATTGACGTTGGATGTGCATTTACTTTACACATATTCCTGAACATATATTCCTGACTAAAATATCTTTCACCCGTGTTTTAGCGTTTTAGAAATATTAGCTTGAACGCGAATACTGTGCAATAAAGGAAAGCATGAACCAGTTTTCCTCGTAGAATACTGTCATTTGAAACAAGCTATCCAATTCCAAGATTTATATAAGCAAAACTGAAAATCTGTCAAATATTTTCTTTGAATGCTTGAATATAGTTTCGATATTTTGGTGATTTTGAAAAGCATGCGTATTTCAAAGTAAAATAGGCTTAGTATCAAGAAATTGTATAATTACTAATAGTGACAAAAATATACTTCTTTGATTCATCTTTCCATTTAGTTGATCAACTTGAACTTTATGTTTCATAACTAGAAATGAATACACCGTTTTGAAGATTTAAAGTTTGGAATATTTTGGAGTAAACAAATCGATGAACAACGTTCTGAAATAAAATGTGTTTCTGTATTAAGTCTGGCAACTACTAAAATGTAACCCT
Organism: Dolomedes plantarius; assembly: GCA_907164885.2. Classification (NCBI taxonomy): domain Eukaryota; kingdom Metazoa; phylum Arthropoda; class Arachnida; order Araneae; family Dolomedidae; genus Dolomedes; species Dolomedes plantarius. Next base: position 69,482,974 of record OU015490.1, read on the forward strand.
TTCATTAACCCTTCTAATACCATGGGGTCACCAGTGACCCCATTGTGTCTTTTTAAAACAGTTGTAGTTACTGTACTGTATGATTTAAAAAATTCTGAAAAAAATTGACTTTTCTCATTTAGACCTAACATCCCATACATACGTAAATATTTCATTATGCTCATAAATTTTAATTTAATTTGCCAATTTATACACCGAGTACCACTGGGGTCACACGTGACCCCACAAAAAAGTTAGTATGAATTTCAAAAGCCAAATTTATTTAGAGTAATATTATAATTGAGGGATATTTATAAAATATTTCTGGTTCTGTGTATACATGGCAGCACTAATCAGGTGAAAACAATTTCAATCAATATAGAATGTTTCATAGCATGCTCAGTTAGAAGTGTTTCAAAATGGCACGCAGAAAGCAGAAATATCTAACTGAAAAAGACATTTGGAAAATTATCAATGAAGAAAATGATTCTGAATTATCAGCTGATGAATTAGACACCAACGAAGTTTCAGATGATGATGGAGCGGTCGATTTTGTTGAATATATTGACGATGACAATGATCTCTCAGATGACCCATCATCAAATACAAAAGAACCTGATGTTGCTGAAAAGAATAGCTTTCTGTAAGTAAAAAAAATTCTTTTGTATAATTATATAATTATAGTAAAATATTTCAAATAAAATGTATCTAAAAATATATAAAAAGTATCTAAAAGTATATAAAATTTTAAAAATCTATATTATTTACCGCATTGTTGAGAACTTTGTAGAAAATATTTTTCTTACAATTTTCTGTATCCTAACTGACTAAGAAATCTTAAATAATAATTATATTTTATTTATAGGTCAAGAAATGAAGATGAAATATGGTATGAAACTCCACAAAGAGACACACAAGGTAAACGGGTGAGTCGGAATGTGAAGAAAACTCCACCAGGGCCCACACGTTACACGGTAAGAAATGTAGATACTATACAATCTACTTTTGAACTCTTCATAAAAGCAAATATCGTTGAAGAAATTCTTAAATGGACAAATAAAGAAGGAAAAATAGTACATGGGGATAGTTGGACTAACACATATAAAGAAGAAATCGTGTGTTTTTTTTTTGGACTGCATATACTTGCTGGAGTGTATAAAGCACATAATGAAGCAATAACGAACCTATGGAATGAAAATGATGGTTGCCCAATTTTCAATAAATCTATGACTAGGGATAGATTTACAGAAATAACCCGTTGCATTCGATTTGATGATGCTGAGAATAGGTCCCAAAATCGATCTCATGATAAACTGTCACCAATAAGAAATATATTTGATCTTTGGGCAGTCACATTACAAGATGCTTACATTCCTCATGCGAATATCACCTTCGATGAACAATTTGTTACCTTTAAGGGCAAATGCCCATTTAGACAGTACATCGAGTCAAAAATAGGAAAATATGGAATAAAGCTGTGGACTTCTTGTGACAATAAAACTTCTTAAGTATGCAATATTCAGGTATACACAGGAAAAGGACAAAATATGCCTAGAGAAGTTAATCAAGGAAAGATAGTAGTTCTGGATATGCTTGAAGGAATGGAGAATAGTGGAAGGAATATCACAGCAGACAACTTTTTTATTAGCTTAAATCTAGCAAAAGATCTAGACAATAAAAATTTACACCTTTGAATACGATAAGAAAAAATCGATTCGAATTACCTCAGGAGTTCGGAACATGCAAAGGAAGACAGGTCAACTCTTCAATATTTGGATGTCAAAAGTCATCGACAATTGTATCATATTGTCGAATGAAAGGAAAAGTTGTAACTCTTTTCAACACATTGCATTTTTCTCCCGAAATTGAGAATTCACAGACACCGAAACCAGCTATGATTCAAGATTATAATAACACAAAATCAGGAGTTGATACGATGGATCAGCTAGTGCGAACATATACTCGTACAACAAAGCGAATGATGAGAAGATAGCCAAATGTCATTTTTTACAATATGTTAGATATAAGTGCATTGAATGACTTTATTATTTGGTTACACCTTAACCCAAAGTGTGAAGAAAAAACAAATTATAAGATAAGAGTGTTTCTTTTAGAATTAGGTAAGTCTTTAGTTGAAAGGCAACTGCAGAAGCAGGTACATGTTCCAAAGACACTTGAAGCAGGCATGAGCGTGAAAAGGAAAAAAAAATGCGGTAGATGTTTTCATTCTGAACGTTTAGCGGACTGAAAATATAGTGATAAGTGCAGAAAATGTTCAGTTTTTGTGTGTAAGCAACTTTCAAACACTTTATATCCAAATTGTGCATGATGCATATTTCAGTATACCCTCAGCTAATTGTACTTAATTACAATTTTTAAAGGTTAAATATATTGATAACTGTATAAAATGTGTCTGTTAATTAATAGATTTATTGTAAATAATATGTCATAAATTATAAGCATTAGAATAAAAAAAAACTTCTCAGTGTTACAAAAAAAAATGTTGGTAGTAGAAGTGTTAAACAAAAAAGGTCATATAAGCCTTCTATTTTAAGAAAAATAATAAATCTAGGATATTCAAGGGTGTTTGCATAACGCTCAAAATATCGTTATCAGAGTTATATTCATAGGTGAACATTTATTTTTTCTTCTATAAATCCTCTACCGCAACTATAATTTGTTATAGTGAATTAGATATTTATTCATATGTTTAAAACAAAATGTTTTTTCTCGACTTTTCAGCAAATTATTATACGTGACAATTAATGTATGGTTATTACGATCGGAAAAGAAAGTTTATATTTTAGATCTCAGCATACTCTACCGCAGCTAATTGCCGTTTTTAGGGGTTAAGGAACCAGCTGAAATCTCATCTTATCAAAATAAAAACGAAGATATTGCTATACGAAACTCTCACAAGTCCAGTGCTAGCATATGCCTCTGAGACATGGCCATTGACATCAAGGGAAAGGAAGCCTGTGGTAATTTTTGAAAGGAGAGGTTTGAGGGCTATCTTTGAAGGTGTCTTTGATAATGGTATTTGGCGAAGGAGACACAATTTTGAACAATACAATCTGTTTAAAAATGAAGACATAGTGAAATTTGTGAAATTGAACAGAATGAGATGGACAGGTCATTCCCTTTCTGTGAAAGACAGAGAGGAAGACCAAAAATGAGATGGAAGAACTGCCTGGATGCGGACTTTAGTGCCATAAAGTTTAAGTACTGGAGATCCAAGGCTGATGAGAGGGTAGTCTGGGGAGAACTTATAGAGAAGAAATCCCAAAATTTCAAAGGCAAACACTACAAAATTTCAAAAATTAAAAAGTGTTACTGAAGAAGATACACTGCAGTGGTAAAACTAATAGACACTCCATTGGTCATTTGTGCATACAATGAGGAATATAAAAAGTTGGAGAGGTATAAAACTGCAGCGAAAACTAGAGTGCTCAGAGCTCCGTTCGCTTTTTTAATTAACTCATATACAGGGTGGTCCAAAATTATTGAGCGCATTTCATGTTTGAAAAAAAAAGAACAATATGAGGTCGTACATGATTATTGTTTTCATGAAAAGATATTTTAAAACAGTTTTACACAACGAAATTTTAAACCTTAAATAACTTCCACATAAGCCGATAGATGGCATGACACCATTTCGCAATAAAAATTTACTAATTGTGTCAGTCTGCAAATGGCTACCATAAAGGAAAGAACAATGTGCGTTTTGTGACTCCTTGAAAGGAAATCCGTTGTAACTGTTCAGAGACGTTTAGAATACACAAATCGTCGTCCTCCAAGTCAGGACTGCATTAAACGTTGGTACCAACAATTTTAAGACACGGGAAATGTTGAACTGGAAGGACTCGGGAACTGTGTACTGTTTATGGCCTACCAGCGACTTTTCTATGTTCTACGTTTAAGCGAAATTCTAAACGAAAACGTCTCTGAACAGTTACAGCCGATTTTCTTTCATGAAACAACAAAACGCACTTAGTTTTTTCCTGTACGGTAGGTCCTTACCCCCCTTAAATGCGGTGTTGAAAAATGCCTTGTCTCCTAGTGAAGAATAAAATATATTTAATTTATCGAAGTGCTTTCATAACTAGTACTGAATAAATAGCCCCAAACTATTTTTCTAGCTATAATAATTATTTTAACTCTTATAAATGCATTGTCTTATCGATACTATATTTCAATAAAAAGTGACAGAAAAATGTTTTGACTACTGAGATATTTTTTGCATGATCGGTCGTTTCCATGTAATCGTCAATGAATGCTTTATTCGAAATTAAAGATGCAAAATTCCATACAATATGCATGTAATAAAAACGTTTAATTTTTAGTATGGCTTGTTTGCATATAAAACCTTCTAAGAGTTTTATGAGTGGGCACTTATTTGTTGACAACAACACTTTATGGATCGTTCAGATATATTAGCAATTGTAATCAAACAAGCTTGCTTGATTCTTTCGAACATAAAACAAAAAAGTCCTTGATGATTTGAGCATGAATATTTTTCTAGTGCTCTTCACATTTTATAGTTATTACCATGTTTTTATTAACTCGCTTTCTTGTTTGTTTGTGTGTGTGTGTGTTTGTCCGGTACAAATCTTGCAATCGATTTTTAACTAACTTCCCGACTATCTAGACATTTGAAACTTTTAGAATAGCTAAGAACACAATAACAATGCATTATTTTACTACTTTTAGCCATCTTTAAGTATATTTGAATTCATTTTGAATTAATTTTGCTTTGTAGAATGGTGCAACCATCTATCGGCCGGGACGGGAATGAAAAGATAAACGTAAGTTAACTTCCAATTCTCGAGCTAAAGGATTGATTACGCATTTGATACGTCTTTATTATTCATTTGATCATTTTCTTTCAAGTTGATGGGGTAATTCCTCAAAAAATTAAAAAAAAAGTATTTATTAATACATAGAATTGTCAAGATTATATGATTTAACAGAAAATTTAAAAACATGGTATATAAACAGTTCTTTTTATCTTGTAATTATTTTCATTTTCAGTTTCAAAGCATTTATGATGAAGCTAGACAAAAGCATTCATAGACGATTACATGGAAACGACCGATCATGCAAAAAGTTGTATCAAGATGAAATAATATTTTCGCTTTCCATATAAAAGTTTTTAAAATAACATTGCTGGTGATTTTAAACATTTCAAAATGTATGATTACGATGTTGTGAATGAAGGATTTTATTATAAGGATGTACGTAAATATGGTGCCAATAAATGACAGGAAAAGGCTGTTTTTCATAAGTGTCAAAGCACCTAGTGAAAGACCAAGCTCTTGCTGGCTCTTAATGGCCAACAATAATTTATCTACACTATACTTTACTATACTATATTTTCTCATCAGGGGAAAATGTGTCAGTTGGTAAGCGCAAGACTGAATTCTGAATTTCAACATTCCAATCTGGGATACCATCTGCTAAATTATACAAAAAGTTTGTTTCAATTACAATCATGTACGTATGTATAGAAGTCGTAAAGCTAATAGACGTTCCAGATTTCATTAAGTTAGACAACGCTAAGTGTATATAGTTGGATATTTATAAAACAACAGAGAAAACGAAAGTACTAAGGGCTCCATTTGCTGTTTTAACTAACCCATACAAATTATCATAGGCTAAAAACAGTTGGCGATATGAATGATACCCACTTATATTCTCCAAAAAATTGGCGACAAGTGACTTTAACTGAGAAGCAAGCGTGGAATGTAGGAGAACAAAAATAAATATAGGACAGAAATTATGAAAAATGGTACTATGAATAAAAGAACGGATTCAACGAGTAAAATTTCACGTGAAACTGTGACCAAGCTCTCGCTGGCTCTTGTTCACCAACAATATTTTCTCCGCCGGGGAAAATGTGTCAGTTGGTAAGAATGTATTCTGAATTTCAACATTCCAATCTGGGATACCATCGGCTAAATTATACAAAAAGGTTGCTTCAATTACAATCATGCACGTATGTATTGAAGTCGTAAAGCTAGTAGACGTTCCAGATTTCATTAAGGTAGACAACGCTAAGTGTATATAGTTGGATATTTATAAAGCAACAGAGAAAACTAAAGTACTAAGGGCTCCATTTGCTGCTTTAATGGGACTAGGGACCTACAACTTGAATTATGAATATTTTACTTTACATACCACATGAGTGTACTTAAAATTTCTTATTTACTACATTGAAGTCCCTTAGAAATAAGTATCAAACAAATAAGGTAAGTATTAGTAAGTAGACTTCACAAATGAGTATTTTGTAGAAGATTGAGATTTGTTTATCAAAAACTTCTTCGAAAATGCTAGAATTTTTCTGAATTCTCCACTCGCATTAATTTTTTAATGATTCCTTCCAAATTTCTCAGGATAGTTAATCGAAGTGTTTGTGATAAAACTATGTATTAATAAATACTTTTAAAAAAAGTATTAAAAGTATTTATTAATAATTCTATGTATTAATAAATACTTTTTTTAAAATTAGTAAGTTCATAGTATTAGAACTTACATAAATTAGTAAGTTCATAGTATTAGTTCATTCATTAATATTCATAATTCTTTGAAACCACAAATATTTTTCAAATTTATAGACCATGAAATAAAGAAAAAACATGCAAAACATAAAAAAATAGTAAGAAGAATTTTAAATTATTTAAGGCTGTAGATTCATACAGAAAAAAAATTAATGCACAATTATGTTTACACGTATATGGCAAACTTATATAAATAAAAATTTCGTTTTTATAGCATATGGAATGCGCATGGAGCATTTAAAAAAAAATGTTGCCGTTTTTGAAAAGAAACTTGAAAACTAGGCATCATTCTGCCAAAAAATCCTTATTTTGAATTCTAAGGATCTTTAATGTTGTAGAAAAGAATATTAATTATTCTCATTCTGTATATACTGTTGAAAATTGAAAATTAAAAAATTCTAGGTTGAAAGTCCCTTGTCCCCTTAAGGGAACTGAGACGTTCTGTACCTTCAAAAAATCGATTTTTCAATTTTAATTTTTTAAGAAAGAGTGTCTTTTTCTGATTTTAAACATGTATAACACACAGACGTTTGAAGCATTTAACACTAGTTAATTAAGGTATCAAAATGTAAACAAACAGAGCCACGCCCCTTTTAAAGGGACTAAGGGAGTCGAAACGTCATAAAAACATCAAGTTTTCACTTTTTTATTTTGCAATTTTACTCCCTGTTTTCTTTTATTTCTAAGCTCCATGTAAGCAGGCAACTACTCAACTCTACCTTATTTATATTACAAGCTGTGTGATTTTTTTACTACTCGTAAATCTCGTGCTTTTTAGATTCGGCGACTGTTGTTTTATCTGATTTTGATACAGTTTGTTTAGATTGCGATTGCTTTTTATCTCTGTATCTTGTGTATAATTCAAGAATGGCAAGATCTAAGGCATTTGGAAAAAGAAAGTGTCATCCTAATCAATTTTCAAAAACAAAACACGTTGATAACGTTCCTGTAGATCAGCTTAAAATCAGTGCATCCAAACAAAAAATTCAAGGTGCTCAAGTTTCTGATGATGAAGAGTATCATAGTGGTGGCTTTTTCAGTGAGTGCGAAAGTAAGAATATAATAATTGATTTGAACATGCTTAGTGTACTTTTGAATGCAGTTTCAAATTGTAAACATTGCAACAGTTCTAATTGTTTTGATGTGATTGAAAACGAAAGCAGTCGGAAAGGACTTGCAGTAAACATTTCCGCAATTTGTAAAGTGTGTGGTTGTGGCAGTAGTACAATGTCTTCTATTATTTCTGATGTTGGATATGATATTAATGTACGTTTAGTGTACGGTACGAGATGCATTGGGAAAGGTAAATCTGCAGCTCATACATTCTGTGCAATGATGAACTTGCCCCCACCACCTTCTAAATTTGAAAGGTACAGTTCTCAGATATCCAACGCTTTACATAAGGTATCTTTAAATTCAATGCAGAAAAGTATTGAGGAGACAGTGTCATCTTTTGAAAACAGTCGGGACATATCAGTGGCCCTAGATGGTTCATGGCAGAAAAGAGGACATACTTCACTGAATGGTGTAATCACAGCTACTTCACTTGAAAATGGAAAGGTGATAGATTTTGAGGTTCTTACAAAATACTGTTTTAAGTGCAGAAATAAAGATGATAATTGTGAAAATTGTCAAATAAACTATTCTGGTTTCAGTGCAGACATGGAGAGTGAAGGAGCTCTGAGAATTTTTCAGCGTTCCCTAAACAGTCGAAATGTTAGGTACTTAAAATATCTCGGTGATGGAGATTCTAAAGGATTTCTACGAATTCAGGAATCTAAAGTATATGGTGAAGGCATTTCTGTGGAAAAACTCGAGTGTTTAGGCCATGTCCAAAAAAGAATGGGGGCGAGATTGAGAGCTCTCAGAAATAATATGAAATGCACCAAACTTTCAGACGGGAAAAAAATTTCTGGACGTGGCAGACTAACAGATGCAGAAATTCTTTTACTTCAAAAGTACTATGGTTTGGCTATTCGGAGAAACGTAGGAAAATCTGTTGAAGATATGTCCAGATCCATTTGGGCTATATATTTTCATAAACTGTCCACCGATAAAAAACCTCAACATGGTTTGTGTCCTATGGGAGCTGACAGTTGGTGCGGGTACAACAGAAGTCTTGAAACGGGTGAAAAATATTCACATAAGCATTCTCTTCCAGAACCAGTGCTTATAGCTATAAAGAAAGTGTTCAGGGATCTTAGCTCAAGAGAGCTTTTGTTAAAATGCTTGCATGGGCAAACTCAAAACCCAAACGAAAGTTTTAACAACTGTGTATGGGAGCGAGTTCCTAAAAACACATTTGTTAGTAAAGAAACATTGCAAACTGGTGTGATGGATGCAATTATATGTTTCAATGATGGTGTGTTTGGCCGAACACAAGTTTTAAAAGCTCTAAAGATTAATCCAGGTAGTAACACTTGTAGTGCACTGAGAAAAATTGATAGAATTAGGATTTGTGAATCAGAAATTATAATTCACAAGGTCAGCAAAGAAGCCAGAACACTTAAGAGACAAAAAAAAAGACAGCGAGATGCTGTAGAAGTGTCTACACAAGATCAATACAGTGCAGGCAATTTTTAAACTTTAAAGCTAACAACAAAATTTCAAAAAATATAGTTTTTCTCGTTTTTCTCAAAATGTGCTTTTCTACTAATAATGTACGCTCGTAAAAAAATTCTATCCGTCTGAAAGGTGTGAAATTTGATTAAAATATTTATATGATAACAATTGATGGAATTAATGTGTTTTTGTACTTTTTCAAATGATATAATTTTTTTATTCAGCAATTTTGAAAGAAAATTTAGTCTATTTTTCAGAATTTCTAATGTTTTTAATTCAACTTAAAAAATTATATATATATGCTGTACATAATAATATTAAAATAATTTCAATAAATTATATGTATATATATTTCAATATTCAAGTAAGTTTTAAGATTTTCTAAGCAATAGAAAAAAATTTAAGAGTATCTTTATATAATCCTGTATTCAACTAATCTTTATGGTAAGTACTTATTCGATTACTTGTGTATAATAAATTAATGTAAATAATAAATATGTTTTGACTGAAATACTATGAAAAAAGCATATAGTTTATATGAGTGTAATATCTTATGTAAGAATTTATTTTTACTTTAAAAAAATGGGGTGTTGGAGATTGAAAATATTCACATTAAACTCAAAACCCAAACGAAAGTTTCAACAACTGTGTATGGGAACGAGTTCCTAAAAACACAATTATTAGTAAAGAAACATTGCAAACTGGCATGGTGAATGCAATTATATGTTTCAATGATGGTGTGTTTGGCCGAACAAAAGTTTTAAAAGCTCTAAAGATTAATCCAGGTAGTAACACTTGTAGTGCACTGAGAAAAATTGACAGAATTCGGATTTGTGAATCAGAAATTATAATTCACAAGGTCAGCAAAGAAGCCAGAACACTTAAGAGACAAAAAAAAAGACAGCGAGATGCTGTAGAAGTGTCTACACAAGATCAATACAGTACAGGCAATTTTAAACTTTAAAAGTTACGACAAAATTTTAAAAAAAATAGTTTTTCTTGTTTTTCTCAAAATGTGTTTTTCTACTAATAATGCACGCTCGTAAACAATTCTATCCATCCGAAAGGTGTGAAATTTGATTTAAATATTTATATGATAACAATTAATGGAATGAATGTGTTTTTGTACTTTTTCAAATGATATAATTTTTTTTATTCAGCAATTTTGAGAGAAAATTTAGTCTATTTTTCAGAATTTCTATTGTTTTGAATTCAACTTAAAAAATTATATATATATGCTGTACATAATAATATTAAAATAATTTCAATAAATTATATGTATATATATTTCAATATTCAAGCAAGTTTTAAGATTTTCTAAGCAATAGAAAAAATTTTAAGCGCACTTTTATATAATCCTGTATTCAACTAATGTTTATGGTAAGTACTTATTCGATTACTTGGGTATAATAAATTAATGTAAATAATAAATATATTTTGACTGAAATACAATGAAAAAAGCATATAGTTTATATGAATGTAATATCTTATGTAAGAATTTATTTTTACTTTTAAAAAAATGGGGTTTTGGAGATTGAAAATATTCACATTTGGAGTAGTCGAGAACGTCCCAGTTCCCTTAACTAACCGATACAAATTATCATACGCTTAAAACAGTTGGCGATATGAATGATACCCACTTATATTCTCCAAAAAATTGGCGACAAGTGACTTTAACTGAGAAGCAAGCGTGGAATGTAGGAGAACAAAAATAATTTAGCAGACAAGGGACTGTAACTGAGAAGCAAGCATGGAATGTAGGACAAAAAATAGATATAGGACAGAAATTATGAAAAATGGTACTATGAATAAAATAACGGATTCAACAAATAAAATTTCACGTGAAACTGTTAATTTAAGTTTTCGAAGTGGAGAATAAGGCTTCTGAAAATTCTCGAACAATCCAGTCTACGCTAATGTGTTATCCGAAAAAATGAATAGCGTTTAACACCACAAAGCACCTAGCGCAAAATGGAAGTTTTTGTTCATCGTACGGATATTAGGAATGCGTTTACCGTCCAATTCTATTTCAATACACAAAGTTAAATTTTAAATTTTTCTTTTCCCTTTGACAAACAATACTTTGACAGCTAATCCTGTGTAAAAAAGTGATAGGTGTGCCAAAGCGTTTGGGGATAAACTGTAAACCGTAGCACGGAATAAAATTCCAAGAATCACGGAAACCGAACGAAAAATCGGATGAAATAGTAACGCACATTTTCTAAACCAATTGGATATATTCGGTGATTTAGGAAGCACGTCTTTTCCTAAGCAAAAGAGAATAAAAATAACTGGACTTAATAACTTTCTAACTCTTGATCCCGATAGCACACGTTTTCTCCGAAACAGTCCTTTTCTAGGACGCATGTTTCTCTTTAGGGAGAACGTGTGTTTCCCGTATATATATCTAGAAATTAAATCTTCAGACTAACCTATTGTAAAAAATGAATCCGATCATATTATAATGATATGAACGAAGAAATCAGGGAATATCTCCGAGGATCTCTTGCCAACAACAAAAATGCAGTTTTGTAAATGCCTTGTCACCCTAGTAAAGCAAATCTATATATTTAAGTTGCTAAGCCGACTTTTTGGGCAGTCCATGAGAGAAAACTACTGCATCAATTTACTTCATTTTGGTCTTAAACGAAAGATTGTAATCTGTAGATTTGTCAAATTTTGTTTTGGTAACTGCGATTTTTATTAATTAGTGATAATTTACAATTGAAAATTTGATTTCTGCGCACGCTCAGTCGCATGTTTAAATCTGGCTTTAGAAACTCACTGTTTCTGCGCATGCTCAGTGACATGTTTTAATGATAAACACGCTTATTCCTCGGAGTCACTCTAGATCTTTGTCTGCCATTTTTCTATAATAATCATGATTGTGAAATATAATATTAAACCCGATGGAAATTGTGTATTTCGCACTCTTTAATTAACGATAATTAATTTGCAATTAAAAAAAAAATGCTTTCTGCGCATGCTCAGTGGCATTTTTAAATCTCGCTTTAGATACACACAAAGCATGAGGAAAAGCATAAGGCCGCTTAAACAAATTAATTTGTTTCTGCGCATTATTATAATTTTCAACATTTGGCAATGATATGATGAGTATAATTTGTGTATTAGTGCATTTATTTACTATCTAGACGTCACGTTTTGACGGGTGCCAACTAGTAGCATACTTAATTTAACAGCTTTCATAACTACTGCGGAATCAATAGACCAAACCTGATTTTCAGCTATAATTCATCGCAGGGTGGCGAAAAGTCCTTGACACATTTCAGAAAATAATATATAAAATAGAAATTGCCATAAAAGAGTTCAGTTTGCGGTCACTTCTTTAATAGAATGTTAAGTTTTTTTATCAACGGAAAATTTCGAACTGCTGCCAAAAGAGGGCGCCACAGGACCAAAAGTCCATAGAATGACATTTTATATGAAAAACTTTTTAATAGTTACCCTTACAGAACAAGTTTCTTGTTACCAAATTTCGATATGGGCATCTTTCGTAGCTCGTGTCACATCTAGATGTGACGTCTAGCTCGTGTGACTTCGATGATCCGTGTCTTGAGCTGTGTAATGTCGGTCATTTTCGAAGCGAAGACTTTGTCTTTGACATATCCCCACAAGAAAAAATCAAGCAGAATTAAATCTGGAGACCTAGGTGGCCATACTAATGGACCATCTCGTCCAATCCATTGCTGAGGGAATTGTGTATCTAGGTAGCTGAAATGTGTCAAGGACTTTTCGCCCACCCTATACTTATTTTATCTGTTATAAATGCGTTATATTATTGATACTCTATTAGAATAAAAAGTGATTGATTCATATTTTGACTACTGAGATGGTTTTTGTTTAACCGGACCTTTCCGTGATATCGTCTATGTAGGCGCTTTTCAAAGTCGTAAATACATAAAACTTCATACATGTAATAAAAAGCATTCATTTCTTTTGTATGGTTTGTTCGTGTGTTAAATAAAAATTTCTAAAATTTTTATGAGTGAGAACTTGTGTTTTGTCAACAATATTTTATCGAGCGCTTAAAGTATTATAAGGTTTTTCTCTTTGAAAACAATCACACAGGTTTTAGCAATATGAATAACACAAGCTTTTTCGATTCGTTCATACACAAATCAAGGAAGTTGTTGAGGATTTGTGCATTGATATTATGACACTTAAATATCTGAGAGAAGTTGACGTAGCTGATGATAATTTTCAAATTTAAACGTACGAGTACAAGATATAATTTGGAGGCCTCATCTGAACAATTTGCAGGCCTCATCTGAATAGTGAGCTAACTCAATGTTCGTTCATTTTAAGATACAGAGCCTTAAGGCTGCTGTGTACTAACCCCATTGGATTCGCTCACCTCAATTTTTCTTTAAACCCAATTTTCAACCCATGGAGAAAATTCGTCCACGGATTGCCGACTTGGATTCAAAGATTTTTTTTAAAAAATTGCACTCCGTCATAGAGAAAGAAATTTTACATTTGTGTACATTTTTCGTTTTTTTAAATGCAATTAATATTTTAAAATTTAAATTATTCGGGGAAAAATCTGTTATAGTGTGTTTTAAACGCTCATAAATTCCTTCGGTGGGCGAAATTTATAAAATGAATCCTGTAGCGCTTTTCAGAAAAGTTCAGGCTGTCTGACAATACCAATTTCATTTGATTATCAGCATTTATGTACCTGTAAATAGTTGACAAAAATATATTTTAAATAAAAAATTTGGGGGCAGGGCTTAACCCCCCTATAGATAGAGAGCCGTTACAATCTCTCAAAGTGTCAGTCCTAAGGGGCGGGTTGGAATTCTCGAGCTGTCAACTGGACTCCTCCCACCACAAGAGTCTGCAAGAAGAGGGAGAGGGAAATACGATTTTTTTCCTTAGTACATAGCAACCTTAAAGTCTAATGAGTGCTGAAAAATAACTGCTGAAGTCATATTTGTGGTGCCCTCTGTTGGCAGCAGAAATAAGATGGAGGTGTACCAGTTTTATAATAAGATAGAAATGACTTGTATGACCATGAGAGTGAGGCTAACTTCATTTTTTAAATAAGGCCTTCATTTAATATTTCAACGAAAACTCTTAGTTTCCTGATTTTCCCTATGAAGGAAAAAAAAGTGTTTTAAAAGCACCCATTATTTTTTCCGAGATGCTAGCAACCGAACTGATTATAATTTTTAAAAAAATTACTAAGAATAAAAATATTGGTTTCATTATTCCTGAAGGTTTCACATTACAAAACATTTTTATCATATCTCCATTCTGGTTTGAAATTATCCTTGATATAGCGACGTTAAATGTTAATAACGTTTACTACAAAATCTAATATTTTGAATAAATAGAGTGCGAAATTCTTAAAGTATTTAATGATTTCCGTTTGAAAATAGGCTTAGATAATTGGTGTCAGAGAACAAATTATTTAACAATTGTTTTTCTCACTGTACAAAACGGTGAAAAAATGAGTACAAATTTCGCGCATATGTCTCAGACAATTTTGAGATAGGTTTTTTTTTAAATTTTTTTTTTTATTAAGGAAAGGTGGTTCTTGCTACGACCACTTAGCTTTAAACCCAATTTTCATGACTAAGTCCCTCTGGTTGAAATTATCTTAAACAACATGGATCCTAATTCTCATATACATAGATCCCAGTTTGAAATGCGCTGTTTTACGCAAAACTGAATGATCGAGTTTATATGATTGAATTTATACCCCAATGTTAATATTTATAAATTAAAAAGCATCAACGTATTTAAAATCTCTTTCAGGGGCAATGGTCCATTTTTGAACCAATCATATTTCTCTTCCTCTTTCACTTGCATTCAATGTATTCCAATTAAATGAGCAGAGAAAGGGCTAGTGCTGCCATCTGTTATCAGTTTAAAGAAGTAAAATCATTTTACAACCTTTAATTGGGAATTTTTTCAAGATTTTTTAGATTAAAAAAAAATAGAGAAAAAAATATGCACCGTGCAAACGGTGAAGGATGTTGCCTCTGAAACAGTTCATTCAGTATTCATAGAACCACATGTGGTATCACAAGAGTGTCGTAGGTTAAACCGCTATTGTACCATCATATTCAAATATGGAAAATACTTAGATAATAACATTTTTCGTTGCACATTATACTATTTTGAAGGTCATTGTAAATAATATAAAAAAAATTGAATTAGACATAAAATGGAGCTTTCTATTTTACGTAAAAGTGTAATTTTTTGAAAAAGTAATCCCTCACAATTTCAGGAAAAGTGTCACTTGAGCCATTAGAAGAAAAACTATTGAAGAAGTAATTTTCCCAAAATAAAATATTCTTAGAAACGTCAACACATCCATAAACCAGAATGGATCAGGGTTCTGAAGCATTTGAAATCGAAAAACTTTAATGCCAAGTCATTTATGTATTGAAGAAGTAAAATAATCAGTAGAAAGCAATGTGTTCTAAGAACTCGTATCCGAAAGAAAGATGCATCGTTATAAAAACACTATATAATATTAAAAGATTCATGTAATGGGAAAAAAACAAATCATTTTGCTTTCTACTTATTTACGTCTGAGGTTGCAATACAAAACAGGATGTACTAGGTAAGTCGTAAAAAAGTGCAATCGTCATAACATACATTTCATTCTTAAGCTCTGAAATTTCTCTTTTCTTATTCAAAGATAGTGATGTATACTTGATAAAACATAAATTTATTCAAAACGGGAACTTCAAAGATTTCAATTCGTAATATGCCCTCAAACAGAGGTATATGTCAATTTGTATATAAAAAAAAATCCATGGGATACTCAAAGGGATGAGAGTGATTGAAACAACACAGTGTAAGATAACATTTATTGAAGATAATACTAGAAGCACTACGGTGCTATTTTTCCATATTTTTATTAACTTGCTCTCTTGTTTGTGAGTGTGTTTGTGTGTTTGTCCAGTACAAATAGTGCAATCGATTTTTTAATTTACATCCCCACTAGAAACATTTAGAATATCTCAGAACACGAAGACAATGCATTTTTTAAATACTTTTAGCCATCTTTAAGCTGATTTTTACCATGTTTTTATTATTTTCAGTTACTTTTGTTTTGTAGACTGGTGCAGCCATCTATTGGCCGGGACGGGAACGAAAAGTTAAACGCAAGTTAACTTCCAATTAAGTTCATTTTCTTTCAAGTTGATGGGATAATTCATCAAAAAAATTTTTAAAAAGTATTTATTAATACATATAATTGTCAAGTTTATATGATTCAACAGAAAATTTAAAAACATGGTATACAAAATGTTCTTTTTATCTTGTAATTATTATCACTTAAACTGACTTACGTTTTGAGCATTCTCAAATTCACCAAAATCTCCAAAGGAATAAGTAACATAGCATGGCTATAGTCTACCAGGCGTAAAAAAAAAAAGTTAATTGAATTAATAGCACATTAGGGCTTAGTCAAAATCTCGGACCGATAATTTTTTTTAGTTTCATTAGTAGTATTTTTCCATTTTTATCAACTAGACAGATTTACGTTTCTGCTTTTGCAGAATTTGAAAAAATGTTAAATTGATATCCATTCAATAATCCTTTAGTGCGTATTTAGCATTTTCAACTAGGACTTTTTTATAGCTTGCTTTTTTATTTGGGAATTTGAACGAAATTCGTCTAAGTTTATTCGTCTATTTTATTTTATTTCAAAGAATGTGAATATATATATATATATATATATATATATATATATATATATATATATATATATATATATATATATATATATATATATATATATATATATCACATGAATTTATATTATCAGGAAATATCAGAATGTTTTGCTTTGTTTCTTATAAGTTCATTTGCAATTCATAAGAGACTCATAAACGAACATGAGAATAAATTCAGTTTATTATCAAGGGAATTTCAGGGGAATAAATCAGTATTTTAGTGTATTGAAGACGCTATGCAGAAGAAGGAGAGAGAAATAATGAATTTTATCAACAGTTTGATGCGTATGCAAAATCATAGAATGAGTTTTTTAAGTTTGCATATTATATTTTCAAAGTTAAAAATTTGATCAGTTACATTAATTTACGATTTTTAGAAATTTTAAAGCACCCTTTTCCTTTATTCTGTTTTACCGAAATTGAGAATTTTTGATGCAGTTGTATTTGTTTCTTATGTCCCCTGGCCGGAGGTATTCCAGTCCAGGTCCATACAGGCTATCTAGCCAAGGGGTGCAGCTCCGGTTTATAATGGCATCCCAAGGGTCGAAGACCGATTTAGCCAGGTTCCACCTCTATTTCGACCGAGCGACCTCAGGGGCGACATCTGGGGGATCGTACCATGTCCCACCCTCTATGATGACAGTACTCCTCATATTTATTTTTGCTCCCCTACATTCCTATATTCCTCCCTGTCTATCATATATTTATTTCTATTCTCCTACATTCCATGCTTGCTTCTCAGTTAAAGTCACTTGTCACTAATTTGTTGGAAAATATAAGTGGGCATCATTCATATCACTAACTGGTCTTATCTATACTTATAAATAAAGAGAGAGAGAGATTTTGTACGTGGAGGGTAATCTTCAGAACCACTGTACCTATTTGAAAATTCTTTCACTGTTTGAAAGGTACATTATTCCAGATGGACATAGGCTATATATTATGTATATCTGATCAGTAGAAATAAAGTTAAGGGCTTAATCCTAACAATCTCCATTGTTTCCGCTACTGTCTTCTACCGCTTTTTGTTCCGAAGATTTCAACGATACTTAGCATGGTGCTATCGCGGTGGGCTTCTGTTCTGACGCTAGCGGTTCGAACCTAGCCGTTCTCCGGCACTCCTTTTTCTTTTAAAAAATTTATTTTAATTGTTAACTAACGTAAAATTAATTTAAGGTATTATTTAGATTATTATTAAGGTAAAAAAAGATTTACTATTTATTGGCTATCAACTGGAAATTTATTGGTATAATATTTTGTTCAACCCGGACAAAGTCGGGACGGGCCGCTAGTCGTATGATAATTTGTATGGGTTGATTAAAACAGCAAATGGAGCCCTTAGTACTCTAGTTTTCTCCGTTGGCTTATAAATCTCCAACTACATACACATAGCATTGTCTATTCTAATGAAATCTGGAAAGTCTATTAGCTTTACGACTTCAATACATACATTATTACAGTGTCTTGGCGACGTTTTACAGAGGTAGAAATTAAAAAAAAATGAATTTTATCAAACAACACGTTGATGCGCGTGCAAAATCATAGAATGAGTTTTTTTAGCTTGTATTTTATATTTTCAAAACATAAATTTAATTAACAACATTAATATATTATTTATAGAAATTTTAAGGTACCTTATTCTATTTTTCAGAAATTGAGAATTTTTAATGCAGGTTTTTGAGACAAACCATTTGAAATCTATTCTGCTTGATTTAATACTGTGCATTGTTTTACTCGTATGAGCTCCACGGACTTCTCAAAGAATACACAATTTCATTTTAAGCCATTAGGTCTAAAGAAAAAAATTACTGTTTGTAAAGTAATCAGCTATTAATTGAACCTGCTGTTTGAACAAGGGAACGAACTAAAAAACTGTTTGTGTGGGAAATTGAAAAAACTTCATACTTTTCATATTTATTATTTTTCTTCATTAAACTTTTATATAAGACTAGCTGAAAACCCGCGCTTCGCTACGGAGTACATTTAAATTAAATACAACGGTCAACGTATGCAATTTATGCCAAAAAATAAATATATATATTTATAATAAATGCGATGATCAATGTATACAATTGATATAAAATATATATCTATCTATATATATATATTTATAAAAAAATCGTAAGGGATATGCATTTTTTTGGATAATATCCAATCGTCTGCTGCATTAGAAAGAGAAAAAAGTATTTTATTTGTCTATTTAGTTGTTACGCACGTGACGATAAATTCATTGAAAGTACCAGAAAAAGAAATCACGTGATAAGCATTTAATAAATTAAATTCTAAAAATTAATCTTTAAAAATTCACCAAAAATCAGGAAATGGAGGTAAAAATTCGAAAAAAAATTCATTTTGAAGGAATTTTTATGATCTTTCTCGTGATATAAATTTTATAACCCTCAATGTATTATTTTAAATGCAAACGTAAAAAAAGTTTAAAAAACAGCTTAAAAATTTAATTTAAAATAATCTAAGAAGAATTTTTGAAAAATCTTTCTTAGTGCACCCCTACACTATTAGAAGAATCGCCATGCAAAATTTCAGCCCTTTAGGCCCAGCGGTTTGGTCTGTGCGTTGTATGTCAGTCAGTCAGTCAGTGAATGAATGAGTCAGTTACGGAACTGTTTTATATATATATAGATTCTTTACATTCCCCCACTATTCCAGTGCTTTGGACAGGTCAGATGGACTGCCCTTATATAAACTATACGGTACTAAAAACCATGGAATTGTTTTCTTCTTCAAACTGACTATGGAATAGGCACAAAAATTAATAATTAAAAAAAGGGAAACATTTTTATTTATAAAAAAAAATTATAAACATTTGTAAAATTTTGTAAAAAAATATGAAAATCGATACTAATCGTCACTTTCATCGTCATAATATACAGTGGTTGCAGTTGTTGGCATCATCAAAACTTCTTTAAAAGATGATGATGGAACACTCATGTGGAATGTAAGTAACTATCTTGCTAACATTCTGGATCTACTTGTCTCGTATTGCAATTTTTTCATTGTAAGCTTTTCTGTTGGAATATGCCGTATTCCTGTGTTTGATTTTTCGACCAATAATTCATGTTTCACCAACCATGAATGAACCCAGATATTGTTAGATAACCTTTTGGTAAGGAGTATTCTAACTGTCTGCATTTGGAAATAGAAAGTTTTGATTTTCCCAGGGACTTTCCCGTTCTTTTTTAGAGCTTAGGTCACCAGTTCTTGTAGCCTAGGATACTTACTGTGGAAATCTGAGTAACAGTGAATTCTTTCTTCATAGAAGATTGAATCAAATCAATGTATTGGTGCGGTGTGTAAATTCTATCCATTCGTCTGACTTTCCTTTTAGCAGTCCCAAAATTGCGATCACATTGCAGGAACGAATGCCCTCTGACAGGGAAGTACTGATTATCTTTTCCAAATCGCACAGTATCAACCAGTGCAAGAAGAAATATCACTAGAGTATTGTTGCGGTTTGGGTCACTGAAAACGTTCCTTTACCCTGGGATCGATATTTTAAACTTTCAACCACAGCATGCTACAAACTTCGTCAGGTTCACGTTTAGCTTCTCACTCTGGATAGACGTAGAAATCGGCAGAATATGTTTTAATATCATGCATGCAGAACGCATATAGCCAGAGTTTCCTCATCTGTAAAAGAACAGAGACAGTCTGGCCAAGCGCGGTAAGAATAGTTTGAAGAAGAAAACGACACTGGGATTTGTTCCCTTCTTCAAACTGACAAATATTGTCAGGCCCGATTACACCAGTACGTGAGTGATTTTCGTTTCTTTTTTACAGCTTACAAGGAGTGTCGGAGTGTCAATAAGTAAATAACAGTTTGTCGCAAAAAAAAAAAACAACCCGAATGTCAATTTTTTGGCGCCTGTTCCCTTCTTCAAACGGCAGGTTCAATTCATCTTCGATATTGACATTGTAGGACACGTGGTTTGAAAATCTTTTCGGTAGTTTTGAACACTCAAAACCGTTCACAAAATATTTAATTGCCAGAATTGTTTAAAATCAGCTGTTGTGGTAAAGTAATTCCACCCTGTAGTAAATGGTTCTAAATGGCCGTTCATTATGTAATATGCTTGTCGTTGCACGAAGGGGACTTACTAATGTTTTATTCAAATTAAACAATACATTTCAATTGATGCTTTTATTTCATTTTATTAACACTATGGTGCTATTATTTGAGGGAAAGGGATATCCCAAACGAAATTTCTGTAAATTTTTACTGATGACTGTCAAAGTGCAATCACACAAAACATTTAGGAAACAAACATGGTGTTTGAAGAATTGCGGGGCAAAATTAACTTTGCAAGATGTGATGAAATGCTTAAAGCATGCCAAAGAAGCGGACCTTGGCGCGCATTTTAAAAGTTGAAAGAAAAAGTATCAGTAGTTACTATTTTAACTGATTTCATTAGGAAAAGAGATGTTTTCGAGAAACGAAGACAATGTGTTCCGAAAAGCCCTATAGAGGGGCCTAGTGACTGCTAGGAGGAGGAGAGTTTTACGGGGGCTTACGGCGGGGGAAAAATGTCAGTTGAGTGGTTCGAACACAAACTCTGAAGTCTTTGATGACATGTTCAATGAAATAATCCCTAGTATCGCTGGAATTGACAGACGACATTTAGGAGTAAGGGCATCAATTGATTTAAGTCAAATCCTATTTATTACCAGTCCAGTTGGTGGTAACTGGGGAATAGAGGGAAGGAATTACATACTAAATACAAGTCACCTCAACCAAGAATTTATTCGAATCATAATACAATCAATACCTAATTAATTCCTAATCTGAATATCATTAATTAATAATTACATCCATAATAAAATGTTACAAAATTCCAAACTGACTATAATTTACAAATTTAATTCTGAATAATCAAATTTTCAAAGCAATTCCGAAATTAGTTTTGGAGTTTTGAATGGCACTTGAAAGTTCTCCGCTGGAAAAGCACACAGTTAAATATATGTTGTTACAAGTAATTATTAATTCCAGTTTCTTGCAACACGGACATACAAGTATTGACTTTTAAGACTAAATTATAAGTTCAGTTATAACTGCGAAACATGTATGAGGATTTTTTCATTCGGGTATAAAAATAATTCTGTATTTCTTCATTCTAATTCAAAATATAAAGTGTGGGTAAACTGAAAATTTAAAGAAATTAACCGACATAAAAAAAGTGTTTAGAATCTGGCATTGAATTTCTCTAATTCTGGTTTCTTCTACTAAAATTTCAAAGCTTTCCAGGGACCTGCACTGTAAACAGGAAATGTTGTTTCAGGGAATCATGTTTTTGGTAATCGAAATTATTTGTTTTAGGTATCCCATATTTGAATCTTAAACATGCTTTCGTACCCTTTTAGCTATACTTCCATTTTTGTAATATACCCAAAACAGGATGCATGCGATGATAATATATATATATATATATATATATATATATATATATATATATATATATATATATATATGTATGTATGTATGTATGTAGCTCTCCTACAGCACGGCATATTACAGCACGGTTTCGCTCTAACACGATAGGATAAATTGCGGGAACCCTTATATAACACTGCAAACTGTAATACGGTTTCGCTCTGACACGATTAAAATATTACGAAAACCTTTGTACAACACTGTACTTCTACAGCACTAGATATCATGATTTTTGTTTAACACATTCAAAAACTGAATTACCTTAAAATAATGCCGTTAAGGAACAATAAGCTATAGTGGCTTTACATCAAAATAAATAAACAAATTATAATTTATTCATTTATAAATTTATAAAATTGCAAGAAAGCCTAAGCTTAGTAGAAAATCTTGAATCATTTTTCTTGAATGCAGACCCTTCCGCTGCTGGAAGAAGCCGAAAATTCAAAAGGGAGCTGAAAAATTGTCTATCTCCATACCGTGAAATCTACAATGACGTTGTAAGAACCAGCAAACAAACCAAAATTACAGATTTTTTTAAAGAGGATAGAAGGTGCAAACAATCTAAATGAAATAAAAGGTTTTGATTGTGAAGACGACATCGTTCAACCGTAAACGTATTCTCGTTTGATTGTACTTAGTAGTGATGAGGAAGATATTTATTAAATTAAGGTCACATTAAATAAAAATACTATTTTGTGTTTGTTTTCATTTTGTGTTATACATATATTAATATTTTTAATGAAAATTAACTTGCTTATATGGAATTAAAAAAAATTGTTTTCAATAAATTTTCGGAACGTAACTCCCTTTTTTGTAGTGTCTCTGGGTCTCATATAACACGTTTTCACACAACACGGTATTTTCTAGGAACCTATCTACCGTGTTATAGGAGGGTCACCTATATATATATATATATATATATATATATATATATATATATATATATACCCAACAAACACAAGACTGACGGCAACTTGACGGGCCGGTTCTGGAGGCGCGGGTAGAACGATAGGCTCGGGGAAAATGATCCGTACCTTTGCCGGGTGATTTACGAATCTCCGACGGGGAATCCCGTAGTCTGTACCCGTTTGAGGACCGGTGATGGTTGGATGGGAATCGACCCGAAACCGCTTTCCCTCTAACGTCCCAGAATCGGTCGTCCGATTCGTAACCACGAGTAACAGAAATCTGCATCGGAATCTTGGATTTGAAAGGGAATGCGAAGATTAAATTAAACAGACTTTTCATAAATATTTATTTCACTTTTGTGAAACTTCTTTTGCACGAAAAATTCACATAGTTATCCTTGTATGAAAAGATTGTATTATATCAGAAGTACACGGCTGACATAATATAATCTTTCGGTTATACTATGTGGTATATGCATAATATATATCATCTATATATTTAATTTGCTAAGCCGACTTTTTGGATAGTCCGTGAGAGAAAACTACTGCATCAATTTACTTCATTTTGGTCTTAAACGAAAGATTGTAATCTGTAGATTTGTTAAATTTGGTTTTTGTGACAGCAATTTCTATTAATTAGGGATAATGTACAATTTACAATTGATTTTTACGCATGCTCAGTGGCATGTTTAAATCTGTCTTTAGAAACTCACTGTTTCCGCGCACGCTCAGTGACATGTTTTAATGATAAACACGTTTATTCCGAGAAGTTTCTCTAGATCTATCTCTGCCTTATTTATTTTTATGATAATTATATTTGTGAATTACAACAGTAAACCTCATGGAAATTGTTTATTTCATGCTGTTTAATTAGCGATAATTTACAATTTAAAAAAATTGCTTTCTGCACATGCTCAGTGACATTTTTAAATCTGTCTTTAAATACACAGTAAGTGCGAAGCCGCTTAATCACAATTTGTTTTTGCGCATTATTATGATTTTCAACATTCGTCAATGATGTGTTGAATATAATTTGTGTATTAGTACATTCATTTACTATCTAGCCGTCATGTTTTGACAGACATCAGCTATTGTTAGATTATATTAATTTATTTTTGGCTTTTATATAGAAATGAAATAAACATCCACTTACAAATGGATAATTTTTTCGATCAATTGTTTATGCACAAGAGAGCAAAGAGTAGTACCTGCCTAAATTTGTTTTTCATTTTGATTAAGACGGACTTTTCGGCAGACTCTCTTGGATGCCAAAGCGGGTATCTATCTGGCGCTTCATTTCATACTCTGCGACAAAAAGCTTTGTTTTTCAGTTGTTGATGTGGACACGTTCAAAATTAATATAGTGCAAATTATCCCGGGCCGTGGTTTATAGGCTCAGGGCATAAAATAGTATTTTCCTGCAACCTGACAAAAACAGCCCGAACCGACGCTATTTGATGGGTTAAAACGTGTTAAAACAAAAACGAAAAATGTATTTCCCAACTGGTTGCTACGTGGAGTAGCGTTTTTAAAACCAATGTAGTTTTGTTTATTTTCAGTTATACTTGTAAAATTCATTTTTAACTCTAAGTAGTTATCTAGCATAATGATAATATTTTTATATTCATTATTTTACTAATAAATTAGTTTTAATTTTTTTTAACGCCGCAGCTAACTTGCCGTCCTCAACCCCCCTCTCTTGACTTTCTCCTCTCTTGGCATTTGGAGGGGGAGATTCCTTTGTCCTCACTCCGTGGACACTCGTTGCAGGTGCAAGTAGCGTTTTCTGAGAAAGAGTGGGGGGTAATTCTAAAAATAGACGTGAATGCTCTTTGGGCAGTCGCCAATCTTTTATACAGCACGTATAAAAATTGGCGATTTTTGTGTTGGCGAAACTTATGGCGCACGCTATTTATGCCAATTATATTCCGACACAGTTAATGTCTTCAGTTCTGTACATGGTTCAACATTTGTTACTCTCCGATGCTCGACTGTGTGGGATGTGGGATTTTCTTTATTTCCAACATTTTTTTAATATACCGTCATTGGACAATGACAGAGAGGTATGTTTATATTTTGTACTTGTTATTTTAAGTAAGCTTCGTAAATTTTCTCAAGATATGAAAATTATAATATTTTCCATAGAGGAAATTTATTTCATTCTTCTCAAAGTTAAAAGTGAGGTGTAATATATATTTGAAAATCACGAATTACCCGATTATATAATCTTAATTTATATAATTTATTTGAAAATGATTTAAAATTAAAATTGAATGTAGTTCAATGTTTTATAAATTTTGTTCAGTCCTTTTTTCAGTCTTATCGTATTCAGCAATATAAGACTGTAGGATAACAGAATATTATTATTTTTTATCACCAAAGAATAAACTTATCAAGACGTATTTGAAGATGTCTCAAAACAAAATATTTCTTTTAACAGCTAAGCTTTAACAATGAACCATTCTTTGATATGCAAAACTATGAAATTTTTTCACTTGTCAACTACTAAAAAAGTACTGAACAAAATTTATAAAACATTGAACTACATTAATTTTTAATTTTAAATCATTTTCAAATAAATTATAACAATTAAAGTTATATAATCGGGTAATTCCTGGTTTTCAAATATATATTA